>JAOANK020000022.1:7656480-7675801 GCA_026257165.2 Telfairia occidentalis | reverse complement strand
ATTTATAAATTTTAATAATTTTATTGTTTTCTGTTGTATTCCCCCCCACCCCCCCCTCCCTCTTCTGCACTGTTCTCAAACTTAAAAGTATTTCGAAATTATTCCTCTTCAATAGTAGAGCCAAAAAAAAAGAATATTACATTAAAATACTAAATGTGGAGATCACAAAAGAGTTCAGGGTGCTTTATCATCGGTTAGCTTGATTTCCAGTTATGATTGGGGCCTTCTCTTGTAATTTCTTTTGGGCGGCTCTGATGAAATTTTTGTTGGTACATTCTCAATAATGAATGTGGTTTACTTAGCAAAAAGGCAAAAACAAAAAACCAAAACAAAAAAAGCAAAAACTCCACTGTCCCTTCAGCCTTAGGTTGGAATGTCCAAATCTTCCCTCTTCGAACTTTTTACATAGTCATTTGGTCTTATCTAAAGAAGAAAAATGAAATTCATTTGATCTTATCCAAAAAAATAAAAATTAAATTTGGTGGCTATAAAAGAAATTAAGAAAAAATCCATCATAAATATTTAGACTGAGGTATGAAAAAAAAATATAAATTTGAAGAATTGATGAAACCCAAGAAATGGTTGAAACGAGGTAAGCTAAATTAAAAACATTTTGGGAATAATATTTTGCAGCTTATTATCCGAAAAAAGAAAACCAGTATTTTTCCCTTAAAAGATCATGATCTCCACATTTAGCGTTTGCCATAAGAGTAGTGTTTGTGACCACCAAACCTGTCCTACATATAGAATACACACGCTACATGAGACTTCTAACAAACCTGACTTCTCCGATAATGTTGCTTCTGCCCAATCTTGATGATTTTTTCAAAATGCGATTTGAGGGTGTCCTCTTCCATTGGTTCCTGTAAACGTTGAAACAATTGTCTTGCACTTCCCTGTAAGAACCAACCAGTAACGTGGCACTTAGGACATGTTCCAAATCTACTACATCTTTTTGTTTCATCCTTTCTTTTTCTCGTGTGTGCACTTGCAAAGTGGGTAGGTGAATACTTGCCTTTGGAATGCCTGGCAATGTAGATGGATAAGGCTGAGATGAGCCTGAATCTTCTCCACTATCAGCCCCATCTCCAGAGTTCTTATCCATCACAAACTTGTGACGTTCTTTACATTCTTTAGGCTTGCGATATATACACTGATATTTTGTAAAACCATAAGACGAGCATCAATAAAAAGACAAGAAAATTGAGATAAAACTTTACGAGTCATTAGGAACCCAAATACATCTCGAGAATAGGCAATTCCTAAGTTCCTGTTTACCTTAAACTGTAGAGTGCTGTTAATAGCATCACTCACAAGTTCCCAGTTGGGACCCAGATCGTGTACAAGCACAACGAGTGCCTAAGATAAACAGAAAAAACATATCAGCTTTTCAAGAAAGATGCAGCCATGCAGATAGCATGTTTTTGAAGCATATTAAAGGTACATACCTGGTCTTCAAATAGCGACCATGGACTTCCAGAACCTGACTGTGCATCAGACATCTGCAAAAAATTCAATGGTTAAAGAATAAAGTAACAGAAAAAAATCCAACATTTAAATTGATATGTGGGATCAAAAAAGGTTAAGAGTACCTTTACTGCTTTAGCCTTTCTGTTCCTATCCCGGCCACCAATCAACCTAATGATTCTATTAGTGTTTGACATATTACTGACTTGGGATGCAACAGGAGAAGGTATGGATCCAGACACTGGATTTATATTGTCAAAGGTGTTATCAAGTGCTTGTTTCATTATCTTTGGCTTCTTGGGATTATGTTGCCCATGTAACCCTATAAAGATCGTGATAAGAAACAATTTAATAAAAGAATCGCATAATCTAAGAAAAAAAATGAAAAAAAGGGAAAAAAAAAATACCACTAGTGGCATTAGATTCAAAATGATGATTATCCAATCTCTTCTTGGAATTATCCCTCTGCAAGTCATAAGGAACCAAGAGTGTGGTCATTATCCAAATATGCAACAAAACAAGACAAAACCAATAAAATAATTTTAAGCCAAAACTCACATTTGACAACCGACTGTTAATTGTAATTTTAGCATATCTACTGAAACTTTGTCATGCACTATCAATCACCCTCAACCATATGCAACCTCATTTTGTAGATTAACCCCCCGGGGGGACGGGGAGACTAGGGGAAGGAAACCACTATGAGCCAGACTTCATAGTTAAACATATTTTCAAAAACATTTTATTTTGAAGCCCCAAAAAATGTCCAAAATATCAAGACGTATCGTGTAATGTGTTCATTATCCTGCCTCCCAAAATGAAATGAAGCAATTTTATTTAGAAAATAGCTCCGCTGTGGCAGCAAGAACTAACAACTAGGTGGTAACTGTGAGCGCACTACAAAATAATTCCCCCAGTAATAGAATTGCAAATATATCCCTTCATCAGTTCCACCCGAATAGGAAAAAGATAACATGTCCTTGAGTCTTGTAGTTAACGTAAACTCATTTAATGCATAAAAAAAATCCATATGAATCAATGATATTGCAATGGGATGGGATTTCTAAAATAGAAGTATTGGTAATCTTCTGATAAATGAGGCAATGCCCCAATTTTTTCGGTTGTATTTTGAGTTGCAACTTGCAAGTGCCAACTGGACATTTTGATTTCTTCAATAAAACCATCACAAAATCTCCCCCGTTAAATTCCTTTTCTCACCCATTAGAATCAGTTGCTTTTTATACTTTGAATTAGCCACCTGTAAATGCAATAACTTCCTTGTGAAGCCCTAGTGTATTCAGCAGTGTCTACTACATGGGAACTGATATTTATTTCAGTTGGTAAAGAAGAAAGATCTGTAGTAAGCAATGCAACTTGGTATACACCACATTGTATGGAGATTTAGCAGTTGACCAGCTTTTCAAGTGGTTATAGTTGAACTTAGCCTGAGAACGTTCTAAATCCCATTACCTAGGTTTTTCATGCAGGCGTGACAAATGTTTTTCCAGCCATTTAAGGATGGCTAGTTGTGCAAAAACAGATAATCATCAGGTCCTCCAAAACTAGCTAAAATATCACTATTAAAAACTATGGCTCTTGACTTCCATGAAGGTAAGTATACTAAATAAATAAATAAACATTAAATAAATAAAAATTTAAAAAAATCGGCTACATAACAAATATTTTTTTAAAAAATGGCTCCAAGGTTGAGACTCTTCATCAAGAATTGTGTTTTATTCTACCTCCCAAAAGGAACAAGGAAGTTTCACTAAGAAGCCAATGGCTTGAGAGTTACAACGGTTGAGTTAAAATATAACTAACTAGTAACTGATAGTTGACTACTGAAAACCTAAGGATGAGAATTGTAATTATGGCAACGATTGTAGACAAATTATCCATATAAGACCCAACAGTCCACACTTTTCCATCAAATCCACGCTCTTCAAGTTTTCTATGATTAGTTTTAACTATGAATTAGCGCAAAATCTCCACATTAGTTGCATACAGAACAGAAGGAGAAAAGTCTCAACTACTATCACAGTCAAGTCAATAAAAGAAGATTAGGAAATGGAATATTCACGCCAGATTAACAAACTTTGATGAAAAAGAGCATCAACTCACTGGTTCACTAAAAACGGTAGAATCCAACTGCCATCTGTGGTCGTACATGGAGCCCTGCACCATATTGACTTGAACAACTTAGACAGCAGTGAAGAAATAAAAACGAGAATAGGTCCCCCTGTACCAGTAGGAAGCCATTTGTTTCAACATATGAGATTATATATACCAGATGTTTTGCCTTCTTCTTCTTCTTAAATTTTACTGATGTTTCTGCAGAATCATATTGCACATCCCCAACCGATTCAACTTCCATGCTTTTTTGAAGTTGGGATCCACCGCGTAACGTACTTTGATCATCCTGAAAAGAGTTGGTGTCACCACTTGAAGCATCTGTCTTAGCTTGACCATGCAAGACCATGGCAGCTCCACCACCAAACGGACTAACAACTCTTTGCCTCGAAGCTGTACGCATTCTTTTTGTCGGTATTGGACCGACGTTAAGACTGGCAGGCCTCTTTCCTATTAACATAGACTGTTGAGTCCCATTTGCACCACGTCCATAAGGTAAATCAGTTCCCATTTCATACTGTCTCCCAGTGTACGATTTAATGGAGTGTTTTCTTTTCTTCTGCGCAAATTTGGACGACTTCCTACTTTCAAAATACATGCATGCTTCTCCATCCTCATCATATGCATTATCTTAATGACAAAAATAGAAATTCAAATATCAAACTTCTGAACTGTATAACGTCAATCAGCAAGGAATTCATAATTCATAATTTATGAATTACTAGCATTACCTGCTAAAGTATCATAAATTGAAGTCTCAACTTCTTCCTGCATGCAACTACCAATTTTCTGCAAGTTTTATTTCAGCAAATGAGCAAGAACTACCAGACCAACTGACTAAATATTAACTTAAGGCAATTAAGTTGTGAAAATGATTGTGTTAAAAGTTTCCTGAACAATCCTTGAAACATAAATGGAATGGCTTAATTTTAGGTAACAATATCAAATCCAGGGTTATTCATAGACAAATAGTAGTTATATCTTGAAAGAAAAAAAATTAACAGAGGCAGTTATTCATTTTTCTTTTCTTTTTCTCTCTCTTTTTTTTTTTTGATAAAAACAAGTGATTTATTTTTCATCCTAAATTCCCTTTCCTTGGACAGGACAAGAAGGCAAACATCACATCAACACTCACACAGTAAACGGTAGAGATACTAACCTCGCACTGCAACAGAAGAGCTTCAATAGATCTTCTGTAGGTATCCATTGCACCGATTGGCATTGTATAAAAGAGGCTTACCTATGAAGTCAAAGCTAAATATGTAAATATTCAAAAATTATCAAACATGAAGGTAATCTAGCTTTGTCTTGCTTCAAAAGACTAAATGCAAGAAAAATGCAACGCAAGGTCCTAAAGGTGCTAGATAAAACAAAAAGACAATTTATGTTATGAAGAAAATAGAGTGTAAGAACATTCTAGTTTGCAGACATGCATGTGTGAGAGAGGGGATTAAAGGAGGACGTGACAGACTAAATGATGAGTGCAAATGTAAAAAAAAACAAAGTCATTTCATAGTACAGCCCATACTTCTTTCAGGTTTACTTCCAATGGCATCTCAAGATGCCATGAGTCAGGAATCTCGTCAGGGGTCTTTGGGGCTTCTGCATGCTGAGGGCAAAGAAAACTGTTGCATTTCAAAAACCTCCCAGCATATTCCTTCAGTGATGTAGAGAACCTATTCTTTGAGCGTTGCAGCTCCAACTCTTTGCTTGGCTCCTGGCCAATTAATGTGGCATATATAATTACAAGAAAATAGACCAAGCTTAAAATTTAAACAAAGCAACAAAAAAGCATCGGTTTTCAAAACACTGATTAATCAAGTTATATTACTTCTAGGGCATAAGCTGAAAATTGCACTTCTATGCCATAACATTATACAATAAAATCATACCATGGGCAACATACAATGATAACATATATTATATTTTACATGTATGGGTAACAGTTTGCATGCATTCATAGTCATTTATTAAGTAATATAGACATCTACCGTATAGATGTTACAAACTTGTACTGGTCTTTAGATACAAGAAATGAAAGGAAGAGGGAAGGAGCAAATAAACTAACCATGGAGACTGCATATGAGAAGAAATGGACAAAAGTTAACAGCTAAAAAAGTTAAATGATGTACAATAGTAAACAGGGACTTTATACAAAAGAGTCAATGTAAGTCGTTAAACAAATTCTACAAAGGCAGAAAGCAGTAAAGGTTTCTAGTTTCAATCCCAATGAAAAGTTTTCTAGCCTTGATATGAGAGACTTCATCATACCATCTTCCTAGATTCAGATAAAACACATCATTATTAAAAATACTCTGAAGTAATATATAAAACCACCTCAACTGAGTGCCAGAACTGCATGACAGCCTTTGCCAAGGAGTGGGAAACTTCTTTTATCTTCCCAAACTTCTTTTGTCGTTCATTTCTCAACCGAGAAGCGAAAGCTGTGCGGTGACATAATTGACTAGCTGCAGTTGTCTTCCAAAGACGTTCCTATAAGCAAAAGATAACAAATGTTAGAGAATGCAACTGGAAATCATACATTTTCTGGTGGATCTTTCAAGCATAACGTTAAAATTTAGAACACTTGATTCAACTCTACAAATATTCAAGGTTCAAAGACCATTATATCAATAAAATTACCTGCATAAAATCATTAGCCAACCATGCCATTTCTTCTAGCAAAAAATCCCAGTGAGATTTTCGACGATTCTCTACCGGTTGTGTATGAACAGATAGTTCTGCAATCCGCTTGTGCTTAGCCTGTTGGCATTAATGCCAAACCTCAAAACTTAGCCAAGAAATTAATCATAAATTCCAGGCTATACAAGCCAAGTTTTATACAATTCAAAGAGAAAATTTAGAGAAAAAAAAAGGAATAAAACAACAACAATGACCACCACCTCAATTATCCGTGCCTCTTCCAGAATAGAATCTTCATGAGCCTTGTCTGCCTGTTCCAACTCACGACCAGAACAACCCTGAACATCAGATAAAGCAGAAGAATTCCTTCCAGACATACTATGCTCACGAATGTCATTTTTTGGCAAGTGCAAAGGGACTTCAGGTTGCCCTAAGTAAAGATTCTCCTTGCATTCTTTAGAATCTTCACCCGAGACAGTACTCTTCTTTTCATCACTTCCTAGTTCATCCTTCCCACTCTGTTCCACCTCCTTTGCATCAGATACAAGATTGGGTCCATTAAGTAAGTTGGGCCTACTAATATGAATGTCCCTTCCATCTCTAGAGACAGAACCATTGCTAGAGATGTTCTGATGTCTAAGATTGTGGTCATCACGAGGAACAACAGTATGGTCTGAAGCCTTGGCCTCCCTTTCCAGTATCCCTTCAGTACCAGTCTGATATGATTTTTTATCAGAAATCAGTAACTGCTCAATAGAATTTCTCTTTGAATCAACTTTTCTTGAATTATTACACATATCAATATCCATATTTACATCTAAACCTAGTCTACTTTTGTTGCAAGAAGACACCAAATCTAATTGCTTTGTCCCTACTACTACATTTCCATTTTGACCTCCATTAGGCACCTTACTATCTTTTGTCAATTCAGCATACCCATGTACACCAGCAGATGTACTTTCACTTTCAACTTTGGTTGCAGCCACAGAAGTTGGGTGTTCAACAATGCCTGGGACCAACGCTCTATCTCCTCCAACAACATCATGTCCCTGAGAACCCACTCCCGGACATGCTTGTTGAGAAATAACTTGACATGGCTGGTTGTGCAAATTTTCCTTTGGGCATCTCGATGCTGAATTGTCAAACTCACTTTCAGGAGGACTGCCATTTGTTGTGGCAGTAGTTGTATCAGGAGTTGTATCAAGATCACGAGTACCATTCAGTTCCATGTCCAACCGGCCATCATCAGTTAACATTTTTGAAATGTTATCACCATTTGAACTTAAGGACTTTGGGTTAGAAAGGGTCGGATTCTTTTCATTGCACGTTTCAGGTACTGTTCCCTTTGATTCCCGTGACTCCTGACGAGCAGCTAAAGACAATGTATTACCACCGTGACTCCTAACTATATCAGATGAACTAGATCTACCACCATCTCTATTTGATCTAGATCGGTGTCTTCTAGCATAAGGGCGAAAAATAGCAGAATCCTCTGTTTCCTTGTTATTTTGGCTTCCATCCAACTGTGATGATTGTTCAGACGGAGCAACAGCAACTTTCGAACTAGGGCGTCTCGAGTTCCTTTCCCCTCCAGGTTGCTCATTATCACCACGCAAGAGTAAGAGATTATCAGCACTATTCGGTTCGCAAGTAGTTGGGGCCCCTGGTATGCCACTACTTTCAACAGAGTCCCCACGAGGTGAAGCAGTCAACACAAAACTACCCTTAGCTTCACTGAAATATAGAAAGAAAAGACCATGGAATGAGAAAAATAAAGGACAGTTGAGAAATGCAAAACACTTCACACTGTGATATAGGACAGAAAAAATACCTAGTACCAAGCTGGTCAGGATGCTGATCAGCAAGTGAAGTAGACTGACTAACAGAAGTGGTATTCCCAAACTTAAAGTCCAAAGGATTTCCACCCTTAAAAAGAAAAAGAAAGATTTCAACTGACCATCCACTATATTCTTTTCTATTTATAGAAAGTGATCATTCATTAAAAAGGGAAAATATATCAAAACAATGTCATAAAAGATCATATAAGCTTACTTTCTCAAGAAATTCAAGTTCCCTCCTCCTTTCCTCACGAACATCATACTCTTGTCTGTCATCAGCACGTGACAATTTGTTTTATGTTGTTATATATTTGGCACTTATACCAAGACATTGAACAAATGTGAAAATATTGATAATGGTAATTGGTACCTAAGCTCTGCTTGAGCCTTCTCAATTGCTGCTCGGCGTGGAGAGGTATTTAAACCAATTCCAACTCCACCGTCAACAACTCCTCCCATGGAATCAATCTCAGCATTTACTAGGAAAGCAAAGCTTCAGCAACATCCATGCATTCTTGCATCATTACCTACAAAATTTTCCACTCATCAATATAATCTATTGAAATTCTGAAATTATTAAAGCAAAATGCTCAAAACTTGAAAAATCCACAATAGAATACAATCCAAAGTTAGAAAATAGATAAAAGTTTCCAAAGGTTATATTGCACAAGTTCAACATCAACCACAATATAAAACTAGTCAAATCCAGGCACATAGTAACTTGAACTATATTTCCAATAGACATGTAAGCGTGCACACAAAGCAGAGCAAATCATTACCAATTAGTCTCGGATGAAAAATGACACTCACAATATAGGCATTCAACCATTCCTAGCACCACATCCTCTCAGCCTGTCAATTAGTAGAATTCAAATCGAAAAGATAAAACTACAAAAAGATGTCTGTTATGAAGATTACACCACAAACTAAACATTTGGAGTAAACTGAAAATGTCCAAATGCATCAGCTTTTCCATATTGTTCCTTCAGACAACAAGAAAAATCATAGGCAGAAAAAAACATCCACGGAAGTGTCATCTAAAAATAGGAAAAGGTAAACTTACTTGCAGGATTGCTAAATAAGTAATACGCTAAACATATAATTCATTACCTAATATTGCGTCATTTTTTCAATTTATTCATGGACAAACGACGTTATGGAGTCAATACATATTTTATTTATTGAATAAACATAATACTCTATGTTTTAACTCAATGAAATAGACATATCACTTCCTCCTAAAATGAAAACTTACTCATTCCATATAACTTGAAACGTAGTAACTTAATGAGAAAAGGAGCGGGAAAAGAAAACTTCGTTGAGGTTATATTTATAAAGAGAAAAAGAGCAACAATAACAACCTAGGATCACGAGTAGTGAAAACTCCCACCACCAGACACTAATATAAAATCACACTCCAATCAAGATTTCAAAAAAAAAAAAAAAATAGTGATGCTGAGAAAAAAAAGAAGTGTAATCCACTCCCTGAGGAATTCGTGAATTGTACGGTGTCACAAAAACTATCAAAGGAAGGACGCTTATCTTCAAGTAGTCTCTGGTTCCTTTCTAACCAAAGACACCAAAAAAGAGCTTTGACCACCCACTTCCAGAGAACTATGGCTTTTCCTTTGAACCACCAACAAGAAAGCACTTCCATAGCCACTCTTCCATCTTCCACGGAAGGCAAAAAGAAAAATTGACCACCTTTATGAGGAGAGATTAGCCTTTTGAAGCATACTGATAATGAATAGAAATATCATCGAATCGCTTGCTATTAGAGCAACCTATATTGCATCTAGAAGCAGAGTGAGCCCAATTTGAGAAGGATTTCTATAACTCATGATATTCAAGCTTATGTAAGGTCGTAGACCATAGTCCACAAGAAGAACTTAATCTTCTTAGGCACCTTATTTTCGAAATAGAACTCATCATGGAAAGCATAACTCTAGTAGAAATAGGCGAGAGTTTTTCCCCAAACATTTACCAGATAAATTTCCAGAAGAATTGAAGGACCAACTAGTTTTGGGAATGTAACCAAAGTCCTACATCAGCTAGACAAGGCTGATCATGGATGTACAAGTGAAGGATACAACTTTCATGGTAGGAAGCTTTTTTGGGTGAAATAAAACGCAAAGTCATACGAAGTTATGTCAAAAGTGAAGAATATTGTATCATTGTGAAAATATGGAGAAGTATGTTGTACTTGACCATAACAAGTAGTATCGAAGACATGCCCCAAACTTATCCATGTCAATAGAATCTTCAAATACCAAACAAAGATGTGATGAGCCTCAAAGACATAGTCACATGAGAAATTGTGGGTGAATCTTCATATGTAAAACAAAAAGTGGCAAGTCGTGGAGCTCTATCACGCAAGGTGGTCTAATAGACAAATAGAGGCTCACTAATCTTCGTTTGAGAGGAAAATTGTTAAGAGTGCAACAAGAATTGGTCTACACTACGTATCCCCAAATGTTTCTTTTTTTATAAGAAATCGAACTTTCATTGAGTAACATGAAAGAATATATCCCCAATGTAATCTGCTCTTAACAAGACAAAGAGTGGACAAACGGAAAACTATTCGAGGAAAGACTCTCTAGTACGTTGTTTGAGAGGAGAATTTTCAAGAATGCAACCAAAGTCCGACATCTAGCCAGTGCCAAGATCATAGGTCGATAAGTGAAGGACAACATCTTCTAGAGGCTTTTTGGGTAAAAACCAAATGCAAAGTCATGTAGACTGAGGCCCAAAATGGACAATATCAATGTCATTGTGAAAATATGGAGAGGTATGTTATCCCTAACACTAACTGGATCGTTGTTTCTACCAAATCTAAACCACTTGATTTTGTCACATCACCAAACAAAGGAGGATCAACTTTCCAATTCTCGATTAAAAAGGCTCCTAATCCCAAAATCTCAAATAGAAGTCAATAAAGGAACTGCAAAATGATGCTAAAGCGGAAGCTCGGTATATCACACAGTAACATCTCTTTGTCTCCACAGATCGAGTCATCACCTTAGACTAATCAAATAGATTTTGCAGAAATTTCAAAGAGCAAACGAATATTATTTTTTATTTTCAATATCCTTAAGTGCCTAAGTCAGCTTGCATGTACCTCAACTAACCTCACATGACAAGTGTGTAACGTACTACCTATGGTTTCCAAGAAAGCTCATAGAGCATTAAATCCTAGGTAGGTGGCCAAGATGGCTTGAACTCATTCCCTCTAAGCTCTTTACTTCTTTTCATTGGTTCAATGACCACTAGGTCAACTTATGGAAGAGCAAAGGAGTATCTAACCAAATTAGATTTTAATTCCAAGTTCGAATTCAACAATCCCAACCAACTTCTCTTGTATTGAGACATCTGACAATCAGGGCTTTAGTCAATCCAACTATCTTCTTAAAATCTAGGTTTGTGGTCATTCCAAGCTTGAAAAGAAAACCTTTCCACAAGAAGAATTTTGTTTCACGCGCCCAAGAGTCACACCATTGCTTCAAAATCCTTCTTGTATAAAAGATTTCTTTTCAAGCTTGGAATGACCACAAACATGGATTCTGGGAAGATATTTGGCTCTTGAGTGCACAAGCCAAGAGCCAAATATTTTTTCTATTTATAAAAATGTGTTTCATTTCTCTCCAAAAGAAGATTTGAAAGTATTTTGCCTTTAAGCAACAAAGGAACTCGTCACCTTAAATGTGTCTCATCCTTTACCAAATCTAGTCTAGATAAAACCTTAAGATATCTACCCTCTAATAGGTAACACACACATAGAAGAACAAACCACAACTGAGCTATTCTAATCACGACCACATTGCTTCAAATTGCTAAAAGTAGAAATATGTCAGTACTGAGCATGCATAGACACAAAATGATTTGGGCAAAAGTGGAGTACTCTGCAACCAGAACTTGCAGCACCAAATAAATAACAAGTAAATTAAATAAATAATTGAAGTGATTTATTAAGAGGTAAGTTACATGAGCATGTGAAATATGGAAACCCAGCTACAGTGCTCAAGCATGGCAGCTGCAATTGATTGTTATGGAAATTCCCAAACGTGCGTGTTCATGACGAATAAAATTAAGCCTCAGAAACAATACACTTACCATTTGAACAAATTCGATGGAATTTGCTACACATAAGCATCAAACACGATAAATTTTCGTGCCCACGTATATTAACCATGAATCAGCAGGGTTGCAACACTAATCTCGATGCATACAATCACAATGCATCACACATACAAAACACAATCACATAATCATCAAAACCCCTAAGGTGAATAACCTAAAATCATTGCACCCGTGGCTAATCCCCAAATTTAAAACTCTAGGGTTTCAAAAATTGACCGAAAACCAGCAAGCAACAAAATAATCACCTGAATTTTAAAGAGAGTGAAGAAATTGGATGCTAGGGCGCTTATTATGGAGAACCCAGAGAGTTGGTTCCCTCAGCCTGCTCTGCCGTAGGGTTTTGTGCGAGGGAAAAGTTGGTTGAATTAAAATGGAACAAAAATTGCCGAATAACCCAGCACGTCCCTGGAAATGTCAGCCATGAAGCATCGTTGAGAAACCCTATTTGTCCCTAATTTCTGCCACACTGAGTCTCCAACGTCGAGGTTGGTTTCGATGGAGTTGAAAATGGGGGACTATGCGACCTCTGCGAGTGGGCTGGACATGAAGAAGACGATGGAGAAGGGGCCTTTGAAAATATGGGCATCCATTTTGGGCTTTTTTTAAATTTAAATTTTTTATTTAAAAAAAATAGCAAAAAAAACTAAATAAATAAATACATTTCATTTTCTCTTAATATTTTTCTGAATCTCAAAATATTAATTTTAGTAATATTCAAGTTAAACTGGGATAGATGTAATCAAGATCTTAATTTAACATGTGAATCTAAGCACTTTGATTCTTTCATTTCTAAATAATAAAAAATTTATCAGTCCTTACGAAATTGGAAGTATATTAGAATTATTGTTATATTTAAACCATATTTCTAACTTCGCTGCATACTTCGTTTAATTTTTATAAGGAGAGTTTATGTGTTCAATCAAGAAAAGTTCATTTTAAATCAAAAATGTAGAATTATAACAATTTTCCATTTTAAATTGTACTTAAATTATAGTTTAAAAAAAAAAAAATCAACAGTTTGTGGGGATGGAGATCAAACCATCGACCTTTGCGATAATAATACATATCTTTATCCACTGAACTATGCTCGGATTAACATACTTAAATTATAGTTAAATTACATTTTTAGTTGTGATGTATGAATCTTAGTTTTAATGCTTTTCAAAATTCAACATTAGAATTACAAATTTAGTCCATGAACTTTTAATAGGTCTTGAAGTTTGGTTTGTGCCTAATAATTTTTTGAAATTTAAAAAATATCTAACAAACCCCTAAACTTTCAATTTTGTATCTAAAAAGTATTAGAAACTTTAAAAATGTCTGATAAGTCCTTGAATTTTCAATTTTGTGTCTAAAAATTCTCTAACATATTTGAAATTTGTTAAAATTGAGAGATCTATTAAACTTAAAATTTGATTTTGTGTCTAACAAAACTCTAAACTGTTAATTTTGTGTCTAATAGATTTATAAATTTTAAAAAATGTCAAATATATCAAGGACTTGTTTAAACAAAATTGAAAGTGTATGAAGCTATTAGACAAATCGAAAGTTTAAGCATGTATTCGACAGCTTTAAAAATCCAGAAACTTATTAATTACGAAATTGAAAGTTCAATAACCTATTAAAAAAATTAAGTTAAGGGACTTATTAGATAACCTAGAAATTGAGGAACTAAACTTATAATTTAACCAAAATTTATTATTTTTTCTCTTTTATTAAGTATTTTATTATTATTTTTTCTTATGTTTTGATTAACGATCGCGAAACATTTTCTTTAATAAGGAAGTAATACAAATTCAATGTCTCAAGTTAAAAGTTGGTTGAACTAAAAAAAAGGTTATTTATACTACGACTCTAAAAACTTGGGTTTAAAATTAATCTAGGGGATCGAACCCAAGTCACCTAAATTTTTGGATCTTAATCTTACACTTGGGAGAGGTGGTTTAGATTAGAAATAAATGTATGACCGAAGTAGTTTTAAGATCAAGAGTTTCTTTATAAGTCGTTACAAGAATCAGACTTAATGTATTTGATTTATAATAAAATTGAAATATGGATATTAGCTTCTTAATTAGCAATGAGACTTAATTTTGCATTCTTGATCTATATAATAATTCATTGTTCATTATTGCCTTAATTAATTTATTAGCTTGTATGACTAGTTGGTGAAATCAATTCTCTAAGACCCTTTTTCTCATTGATTCCTCTCACTACTGTTTTATTTGTTTGTCTTAATTCGCGTAATTTCTTTAAATAAAATTGAACGTTTCTCAAAGATAACACACTCAACACTTATAACTATATTAAAACTTGACCCGTAGACTTTCGAGTTAGCATTTTCTTATACAAGTTCTGTGCCCCATTGTAGTATCGACTAACATATACTCACTATTATACTCTCTTGTAGCGTCTTAGCACTATCGCAAAATCCGGGATTAAAATCTCATTTCACATGAAATGGGGCATTTCTTTTCAAGCCGTAGCTCTCGCCCCCACAATTACTCTAAATCCCCTCCATTTTTTCACTTCTTTCTCCGTAATTTCTTATGCTTGACTAATTTTTCATCTTATATTCTTCATTTTCCATCTTTTATCACAGATCCATGACGAGCACAATAAGCTTTTGTGGGATTGCCACTTGCATTGTGCATTTTGGGCCATTAGCTTCCCTTGAGTGAGTTATTTTCTCTTTGCAATGATTTTTGTGTAGATTGACTGCCATAACTATGAGATATTGCCTGGAATTAAGTTTATGTCGTCGACGTTTGAGATTTCATTGTTATGGGGGTATGGAGTTGAGTCTTGACCTTTGTGATTACATTATCGTGGGGCTATTTGGTATTTATTTCTTGCCGATATGAGTCCAAAGAGCTCTCATACTGCTTAGTCTTCATCAGGAGCCCTCGATTGTCACAGGCTTATTGATAAGGACATAACCGATCAATTTCATAATTATCTAGTTCACAGGATAGTTGTACAGGAATGAAGTTTGGTGCCGTGTGAAATCTACCAACCTCAATTATTGCAAAATATTTTGCATATAGGTTGGTTTTATATTGTTCGACATCCTAAAGTTGTTGTGGTCTCTGTTGTGAAAGAATTTTATGCTAATATGCAAGAAGGGGATTCCAAATCCTTTATACATAGTTGTTAGGTTTCCTTCGATCCAGCATCCTTCAACCTATTTTATAAGCTACAGGATATATATGCCAACGAGCAGTTGGATGTAAATCAGATAATTAATGAACTTTGGCAACCTGGCACCGAAGGGATGATCAGGTAGGGTGAGACAATTAAATTTTGAACCTCCGACCTCAGTGTTTTGAATGGAGTCTAGCATAGTTTCATTTGTGTTAAACTACTTCAAGTGGCACATATGAGTAATGTCACGAAAGAAAGAGCCATTTTCCTTACATGATTGCCGCTAGGAAGTCAGTAGATGTTGGACGAGTTATCCATCAGTTGATGTGCCACATTCGATGGGGCATCACTACTAGAAGATTCATCACCCATTGTTGATCAGAACTTTGTGTTGGGAACCAGGTGTTATTTGGGATCCGAATGAAAAGTTAGCCCACCCTAAATGATGGATAAGAATTTTATCATGGAATTGAGAGGCTAGGAACCACTTGTGCAGAAGCAGGGACACTACGACGTAGACCTCGAGCTTGAGCCTATGGAGGTTGGGCCATGTAGGCTGGCACGAGCTGGTCGCCCTCCCAATGCTCACTATAACCATATGGCATAGTATTTGTGATGCCAGCATGACTATCAAGTGGAGTCTTTTTCCAACCTGCATCAGTGTCCAGTGCAGATATATTCTTTCTTGGCCTGTGTGCATCCTAATGTTGAAGCCCCTGCACTTCCTCCGTTACCCATGCTGCCATCACCATATAATGACTATAATGAACACGACAACGAACAATGATCTGTTGTGTGATAGAGCAGTATTGTCCATTTTATTTTGCTCGTACCCTTTATTATTTGTATTTGTCCGTTTTTGTATTATGTTATTTTATCTTGTATTATCCATTGAAGAAAATGTCAATTTTAAAGTTTGAAGGTATTTACTAATTTTGGTATGGATCTCAATTCTATTTTGTTTTTTAGATGTTTTTATGCTCTGGTTGATGCTGCAATTTTTTCTATGTGACGATGATAACTAATGTAAGATTTAATTCTGAATGGAAATAGCTCAGAATTTTTTTAAAATATGTGAACACATTTTTGAATTAAAAACAAGTTGAATTCCATTTTAAGTCTCTTACACATTAGAGCACATTGTCTAGCCTATTTGAATTTTACAGGCTAAGAGTTAGATTATATGAACTAGCATTGCTTTGAAAGGTCTCGAGAACTCGTTAGAAGGTTAATTGAAGCGATAGTGGATAATATTTCACTTAAGAGATTTTATTAATATTTTTTTTTTGAAAAAGATATCATTTCAGTGATACGTGAAATGATTACAAAAGGCTATGAGGCCAAAATCTTACAAAAGACTTTTCCATTTGTAAAGAAGGGATGCTGTGCTATAGCTATAAAAAAAATGGGGGATAATTTACACCAATTAATTAGAGCTGTGTATATGATGATATCCACAAAATTATCCAAGGATCGATATTTATCGTTAAAAATCTGATCGTTTCTTTCTTTCCATGTAAACCACAAAATATATTATTTTTATAAATGTCACTTTTATTTTATAAATTTAATATATGCTAATATTTGATTTTTTTTTTTAATCTTGAGAAATGAAATAAGTGCAATAAATTAAAAGGACACAAAGAGCTACCTCTATTATGGTAAATTAGAGCCACTTTTGAATAATCTAAATTTGAATAGGGATATTAGATTGGCCAAGCATGCAAATTTAGATTATTCAAATTTGGGCGAGTTTGACTTTGAATTAAGACACCCTAGCGGCGTATTATCTTCTTGAATAAAAAGAGACTTGAAAACGAAAACTTGAAGCTAATAGAGGTTAGGTGTGTAAAAGTTTGTATGAAACTTCTTCGGGTTGACATAGGATAAAGTAGAAGAAACATTGCAACACACATATAAGGGATGAAAAATATAATGAAGCCTTCTTGATGATTGAATTTGCTCTCTTTACTTATTTTTCTTTTGTGGAGTATCTTATACTGAGAGTATGTGAGGTTTGAGTTACATTTATATTTGCAATACCTGAAGGCATGAACTTTCTTATTTCGTTTCCTCAAGGACTAGCACGGGGGTATTTGATAGCACACTTTGTGGGCTATTTTTATAATTTAAATATTGTTGATTTGGTGATTTTATAGACTATTTTCATGCACATTATTTTACATTTGGTTGGGATAAAAAATTGCAAAGAAAATAAAGAATCAAAGAAGTAAATCAAGAAATTCAAACGTTAGGTCGAGACATTATGGATCAATTAGCCACAAAAGTAATTTGAAGCCCTAAACTTGAGTAGGAACATTGAAACACTGTGTGCAGAACACAATCAAGCCCAACAACTCGAGTAGACAACATTTAGACACTATCTGTAGCATCTCAATACTGGTAGAAAGCACGCCAAAACATATGCAATAGCAGCATCTCAACGTTGCAACTAGACAAAATTAGTACTTCAAAATTTGTAGCATTTCAACGCTACCTTAAAGCATCTTAACACTATGACTTTGAAGAATTAACGTGAAAGTTTTTCCATAGCGTCTCAACACTAGGTTCTATCAACACCTCATAAATAGAAATCTATGCACCAAATTTGGGAACTTTTGGAATTTTGAGAGAGAAAAATGTTGTGGAATTAGGAGATAATGAAAATAGAGGGCAAAGAAACTCTTGTACAGCTGAAAAAAGACGTTTTCAAGGCTCGGGAACGCAAAGATCACTTCGAGAGGGATGCTTGAAGCATCTGATTTGATTTCTTCTTGTTTCCCTTGATTTATTGTATTTTCTCCCATGAGTCTTAGAATTAGATTTTGTTGTTTTTGTCTGAACATGAGTAACTAAACTCTTAGTTTGAGGGATTAATGTAGCCATTGGATTATATGAGTTGATTTATTGATTTGCCTTTTTTGGAACGGTAATTGTTCTATTCATATGTTTCTTTGCTTAATGCACTTATCTCATTATCACAGATTAATTATTTTTAGATCTGGATCTTACCCTCGGGAGAGATGGTTTAAATTAGAACTTAAATGGATGACTGAAGTAGGTCTAAGATCAGGAGATTTAGGATTGCTTTAGAGGTTGTTAAAAAGAATTATACTTAATATCTTTGCTTGTTAATGAAATTGAATAGGGATATTAGATTATTATAATTAACAAGGAGACTTAATTATGCACGGGAGAGACAATTATATTTTATGCATTCTTGATTTATAGAATAATTGATTGGTGAAATCAATACTCTAGGATCCTTTCTCATAGATTTCTCTTACTAGTATTGCTTTGAATTGTTTGTTTTAATTTGCTTAATTCATCCCGAACGTTTCTTTAAATAATATTGAACGTTAGTACACTACAAGAATTCTCACTTTCAGCGATGAAAATAAAATGTCGCTGAAAGTAAATATTTGTCACTGAAAGTTTTTAGCGACAAAATAGCTTTCGTCGCACGCTCCGTCGCTGAAAGCTTGTCACCAAAGGTTTAGTGCGATGTCACCCTGTTTTGTTGCATAAAAATTGTGACATAAGACTTTTTTGTCACTGTAGTGACGCAAATCACTTTCGTCGCAATTTATGATTTTTTTTAATTTCAATTCTCACATTTTTGTTTCTCTATTCACAATGTGACGTTTTAGAAATTCGTCGCTAAATCTATAAAATTCAATTTTATTGCTATTAACACTTAGTCTATCCTGTAATTAAGCAACAAATAAAAATAAGTCTAAAATTGGAAATAAGTCTAAAATCAGATTTAACAATGAAATTTAACATTTACCAGCTTCAAGTACGAACAAAATATAGTCAAATACGTTTACTTTCAAAATTTGCAAAACTTACAAAATCCTCAAAGCTTACCAAATGCACAAAACTTACAAATTTACAAAATAATCAACTGCCATGATGTCATTAAGCACAACAATTGCATATGTTTCAATCATGCACAACAATTG
>JAOANK020000022.1:7641169-7655950 GCA_026257165.2 Telfairia occidentalis | reverse complement strand
GATTGAGCCACCAAAAAGAAAAGTGCACCTTATTGGTATAGGTACTCAATATCAATTCTTTTAAGCCTTTCTTAACCATGCTTGCATAGTCTTAGGATCTCTCTCATTCGGATGTAGTGTCGATTCATTCATGTACCCCTCCTTTACTCAAGCGTTACATGGGTTCTTGTAGTTCCTCTACTCAAGCGTTACATGGGTTCTTGTAGTGGTAAATGTGATGCATGGGTATATGAGAGTACTTGGATTCAAGCCTCACATTTAAATCATAAGAACTCCAAAGTTAAGCGTGCTTGACTTGGAAAAATCTTATGTAGGAAGCATGTGAGTGAAGACAAAGCATGCTGGAAAGACCTGTGCAGTCTTCACTCTCGCAAAGCAGCTCAAGTTAAGTAGGTAGCGTGGCCATGTCGAAGGGGAATGTCGGGACCAAATTTGGATTCTAAATCATGGGCGTTGGGCGTTATACTCTTTCTCCAACTTTTTTGTCTCTATAAAATATGTCTCTCCATCCCAACCTTTTTCTCTCTTAAATTATTATCATTCTGTAACTTTTTTTCTCTCAATAATTTCTCTTTTTAATTTTCCCCCCTCAAATGTAATGTTTTTTTTAGTAATTTAATAATTTTAAAATCACTCTTTAAAATAAATATTAATTCTTTAAAAATACTGATAAAATTAAAATTACTTTAAACTTGTGGAACCAAACATTAAAATAATTTATAATTAAACACTTTTTACAATAATAATTATAATTAAATCATTTTAGCCAAAATCACTTATTCTAAAATTACTATCCAAGTATAACCCATTTTGTTCGCTATCACCATTTATTACATAATATTGCTACTTTTGTCCACGATTATTTACAACCAACCAAAAATAGATTCCGGCATCACTTCACTAGACCACCCCCTCCAAAAGTCAATTTTCTCTATTTTAAGAATTTCTGAGTCTACATTCTAAAAGCTTAGAAAGGTTAGTGTTTTTTTTAAAAAAAAATTGTGAGAATGAAATGCCTTTAGCAAATTAAAATATACTTAAAATTTTTCATGCAGTTGGTTACAATCCAGAGTACTTATAATAAAATACTTGAGAAAACTACTACAAGAAATCACCTCAAATTCATTCTAATTCTTACATTGTAAATAAGAAAGAACAAGTAATGCGCCTTCAATTATGAAAGTTGTCTTCAATAAATAAAAGCATTTGAGAGAGAGAGAGAGACACTAAAATATCAACAAAGTATAATACTAAATGATTGAAAAACTGCTGTTAAGGTTAATCTATACAAGACCAAATATTGTTGAGCAGCTGCTGATACAATATGAAAATGAGTTCAAGGTTATGTATGATATGGTATTATCTAACACTCGATCAAAAGAAGAGACGGGGAAACCAAGGCATGTTCTCTATATATATCAAATGGTAGTTGAGATAATACACAAGTGATTGGGGTCAATTATATTTATTATACGTATTAGTTTCATGACTCAATAAGGAAAAGAGTAAAAGAGAACTGTAAACCATGTACAAATCGAAGAGAACAGTTATAAAGTGTGTAGTGATATTCTCTGTCATGCTCTATGCAAAGGAAGTCTGTTTTGTGTGTATAATATTTTCTTCCCTATGATGAAAAACATCTTCTGATCCGTAGAAAGATCTGAAACAAACCATAGAAAGAAAATAAGAAGATGCCTTCTTACATGAAAGTAGAGAGCGAGAGAGCGAAAGAGAGAGAACCTGAATTGACAAGTCAACAAAACTTTGATCTAGTAACAATGACACTCAACTTCCATACAAAAATGGTTTCCGATTTCTCGGCCAACATGAATATGCTCCCTGCAATTTGTGATGAGGAAGTCCATCAGAAAAGTCATGTTTGGTAATAGTGAACAGGCTTCCCAAAAATGGAAAAACATGAGTATTCGTACTTTTCCAGGATATATTACAAGCGTACAACCACTTGCTTAATCATTAAAGTGCAAAATGTTTAATAAGTAATTTGGAAACATACAACCAAATTGCTTTCCTTTATACTTTCCATTGACTCAGCAAGCTCCACTTGTTTTGATGCAGTTGCAAGCAATGCCTAAGATCAAAGCAGGAAAATAAATTTAGTTAAAACACAATGCACTTCAGTGTTACTGTTATTTGAAAGAAGGTTTTCTTACTCTCTTTGTTTTCTGCAAATCATATTCTATGGATTTTATACGATTCAGAGATTCATGAAGCATGTCCTCTTTCTCTAGAGGGATTTTTGAAGGTTTTTTTGTAAGTTCAGTCACCATAACTTCCAAGTTTTGCAGCCTTTGCCAAAGTGGGTCCACTGCCAATGTCTTAGATTGTTCTCGTGATCCTGAATCTTCCAACTGATTGTTGGAAGGTACTTCAAGTTGTTCAATCTCAGCATGTCTCATCATGAAAATTCTCCGAAATCCTGGGACTAGTATATATATACATGCAAAAATTTTGAATACAAATTGAAGAAATTTACTCGTAACATGAGGAATGAATTTCTTCAGTTGTCTTCTTGGTCGAACATCGGCATTTAGATTATCTGTCACATTTATGAAACCCCAGTTACAAAGACAGGTCAGTTACCACATAAAGCACTCTTGATGCCCCTGACACGTGTCACATTCTTGTCTTTATAATTTGAACTAATTTATCAGTTTTCTGGAATAAATATTTCCTTGGTCAACTTTCCGACAGGATGATAATGAAAGAGATAACCGTGTCACTAATTTAATGTTTAACTAATAAGGATCCCATTAGCTATTTGGCAGAAGATTAAAAAATTATTAACTCTGCAGTGTTAATTTGATGTTCAATTATTAAGAAATTCATAAGCCCTGCAGTGTACGAGAAGACACATGGATCATTTTCTATGATATTAGGGACTGGAAGAAGGAAAAGAAATCCAGCAATTCATATTCAGTTAATGATAAAGCACGCAAATCATGCTTACCAGAAGAGGATGGAAATATATGATAAGGAATTGAAGTAGTCTTGAAAAAGCCCATGGGTTCTAGCTGTCTTTAGTGAGCATATGTGCCAACTACAAATTCAAGTAACACATCCTTGCAATACAGTTTTCGACATTGTTCTTGGTAGGACCACCTTTTTCACTATTATACAATTGTTTCTTCTGCATTGTAACTTCTGGCACACTTCATGCCACTAGGTAAAATTTTCACAACAATGGTGTGCAAAAAAGGAAAATGATGTTCAACAAGATGATAGGGACAGTCGGTTTTTCCATCAAAGTATCAATAACTAATTGGATTTGATCCTATACTAAAAATAAAAGTTGTACAATACCCCATCTATGGGATGTTTTTGTTGCAATTTTCTATGAACATTGAATAAGAAAGGAATACCACAGATTGAACGTTAATAAGTATTAAATCTAAGTGAATGCAATGTAGAAACAGAGAAGTATTTTTTTATCGACAGCTAAGATACATATTCATCTCATAAAAAATTTGTTGAGCTTTTTTCTCAGGTAAGAAAAATGAAGAAAATAGTTGAATGTTAACCTACTTGAATTATATTCTTCAACTATTCCAGCCGAATCTGTGGGTTCAATAATGCTGCTAGTGGGACTTGGTGTGGAACACTTTTGCTGAAACAAATATAAAATAAATAGGGAATTGTAAAAAAGAATGGAAATATAAATACGAAAGCAGAAATTATTCCTCAATAATATCATCTGCTAATGAGATCGAAGCTGCTAAAGAGCATACCCCTTACCAACTAATAGGACAATTTTCAGCACCTTTTCACTTTATACTTCCTGAAATGCAATGATACTTTTTACATGATTTATAAAATAGAAGCATTCCTTTCGCAAGGGAGCCATGAATGAAAATACCTAAAACCTATCCGGACTGTTTAGTGATTGATAGATTTGTAAAACAGGAAAAAAGCGTTTCAAGACATCTATATTGGACATTACAATAATATCTTAAACAGCATCCTGGTATTACAACAGTTGAAGGAACCAGGTCCAGAATTGTAATAAACAAGTTCTGAACTCCCAGAAAATATGAAAACAAAAAAAGTCTGTTAACAAAGTACTGAAAAGAACCTAATTTCCATCATGCTTACCCTGTCAGTCATTGAAACAAACTTCTTGATGCCAGAAGCACTGGCAGTTGCCTCAGATATTGATTCAGGTGAAGACATTCCATTACCCACAATCTGCAAGTAGGAAAAAAAATAGCATCACAAATGGCAGTCACCAGAAAATCATAATGAAAGCACATAAGATATTAAACACCAAGATCACCTTGGAGTCAAAAAAGTTGACTTCAAAACTGCTCTCGTTGTAGATATTTTTAGCCTTCCTTGAATGAATAGCGTCTTCGGCATAAACAAGCTGCTAAGTAAAACAAGTAATGATGTAACTTCATGCTTCAAATAATGAAGTAAACAAAATTAGATATATGAAGACTCCAATGGACGTTAAGATTTTTAGAAATTGATAATTACAAAGTATAATAAGCATTGTAAATTGACTAGGATCAGACTTTCAGGATTTCAAGATCATTCCACGGCCCCTTGTCAGATCTAAGACATCCACCTTCATTTGAACATGAACAATCTCCTCCAAGGAAATTGGGCAGTTGTCTGTTTAATAAGAAAATATTCTTTTCAATGACGTAGGAAAAAAGTATCAACACAACGTTAAAAAAAAAAAAAAAAGAAACAAAAATATCTTGAAAGGATTTCAGACCTTGAGTCTATGACCTCCAACAACTTATTTTGAAATTTGTTGCCCATTACCTGCAGAACAAGTAAAGAATCAACTTCAGTGCTCGCCAATTCATGCATTGTTCAAAGCTCAGAAAATAGAAAATTCACTAAAAGGGGACTTGTACGTGTATCTTTGCTGTAGTTTTTGGATCAAGAAAGTTTTTTGCAGTGTTCCATAGAAATTTGAACCCACTGCCGGCATTTACTATGTACATTTGATTTAGCGTCTGCAGAGAAGATAATATGAGAAAATTATAGATGCTCCTAAAGTAAGAAAACTAGTTTAGCATAGAATATAGTTTGAGCGACCTCAGGATAATTGTCCCCATCGATTTTCTGCATGCGCATAACAAGATCATGTGCAATCTTGCCAAAGCTTACCAAGTTCTACACAATTATACAAAGCAATACCACTGTCAGAAGATAAAATGCAAAAACAACCGTAACACTTAGATGTGCTCAGAAATTACCAGTCCCTGAACATCCAGTATCGTTGTTGTACAATAAATGTGTCTTTTTGCTGCGATAGAACATGCTGGGAATTTCTCAGCAAAAAGCTTCTCAAACCCCTGAACATGATATTTTAAGAACCGGTCTATTGTGGTGACGTTCATTAGCTTGCTAGGCTCAATTTTTCCAAGTCTTTCAATATAAACAGGTCTTCCCCCTTTATCTACACCATGGTAACCATGAGGATAAAATTGTTGTACTTCTTCATACTCATCATACATGAAATCCTACAAATACACAATATAGGTACAGCATCTGTCAAGTAATGAAAAGTGAACAAGCAGAAACTTCTCATACACAGTGAGAAGAAACAACTGCATGAAGAGTTGCTGCTAGGTGGTAGACCCAACAGGAACGTACTGCTTTTGATTAATACCAGCTGGAGGGTTTTTTATTACCTCCCTTTGGTTTTTAAAATGAAGAGGATGTCCCCTTTGTACTTATCTTTTTGTAATGAAAATTTTCTGATTAAAAAACCAACACCTCACTGCTTGCTTTCACAATAAGGGTATTGGCCTCAGCTCATTCTGATGTGATCATTAAAGTTGCTTGTTTGAGACACTCATTTACTGAAAGGAAAATAAAAAGAAGACATCATCCCGTATTACCTGTATAATAGTATCTACATTATTATCTTTTCTCCAGCTGAGCATCTCCGTCCACATGTTGAGAGCTTTATCAATGTCAAACTTTCTAGCCTTGAGAAATCTGAAACAAGATTAAAATAAAATAAAAATAAAAATTAGTAGAAAAGTAACAGCCAACAGGTGATAAAAGAAAGGGAAAAAAAACCATGAAAACCACACAATATCTTTGTAAAAGCTTCCTTCTTATGACATGAAATAAGTCAACTTTTTCCAAACAAAAAAAACTAACTTTCATGATTTGAAATGCCTGACGTTAAAAAAGGTTGAAAATTTTAGCAAAATTCAAAAGAAAAGAACGATTCATAGAGTAATGAGGAGAAGGAAGTTTTTGTGTCCATTATCTTTTTTGATAAAGAGAATGAAACATCTATTAATAAACATTGAAAGAAGAGGACAAAATGGCCCTGCAAATTAGTCAGAAACCCACAAGTATACCCAAAAATTACTAATTAAAGAAAAGAATAATAGGGACATCAAGGAAATCACATACTGGAAGAAAAAAAGGAAAAAAGAAAGTGAAGCATTGAACTGAACCATATTCTCCATCTCCTCGCACTATACTTCTAATTCTACCATTAAAAATTCTATTGCTTCTCCTAGGCCTAATGGCACACAGCAGCAGCAAGCCAGTAAGGCACCAGCTTGCCAAATCAATCTGCCTCTCTTGCAAGAGAAAGACGGGAATCATGATTATCTACATATCCTATTACTGCTAGTTAAAATAAAAGCTTACACCAGTCTAAAAAGAATGTACTGCAAAAATCATAAGCAAAAATGGTGACAAAATGAATGGCCCTAAACCTCAAATGCCTACTAGAACATATAGCACGCCAAGGCAGCTCATGCAAAAGGAAGGGCACCTAGTCTAGCACAGTGTCACGAATGTCAATCTTTCCAAGAGCCAAGGAAATGGACCCTTCAAGAAGCCATAGGCCCAAGCTTGCCAAATCGGTCTACCTCACATGCAAGACAATGGGAGAATCATCTCAGCTATGGATGCACGAAGCAGACCAGAGATACAAATATGACACAACATGGATACAGTGACATCATTTTTTAAAAACCTAGGACGTGGACACGGCCATAATACATTTATTAAATTATATATTTTAAAAATATATATTATTTTTATATAAGAAGACAAATTAAAGTCAATAAGTTTATGCATTTATATTCTTAAAAAAATGAATTTGATGTTTTTTTCTCTCAAATTTTGTTATATATTACTATTTGTGTCTATTTATCATGCTTAAACAAGTATTCAATATGTGTCTAACAAATGTTGGATTTATATTCACTTTCAACACTAGTGTTCAACACATATCTATCGTGCTAACAAGTGTCCAACATATGTTCAACAAATGTCAAGAGTGTCCAAGTGATTGACACATGTCGAACATGAATACATTAGTCAAACTACAATGTCCAGGCTTCTTAGTTAGGCCGAGTGTTCGTGTCGAATACGAATATGTCCAGACAATCTCTGAACACGTGTCCAACACACCAAAAAAGTGTCTGATATATTTTTTTTTTCTAAATTCAGACACAACTGAGATACGGCTGGGACATGGCATTGAAGAAAATTTAAAGCCTAGCCATGTAAATCCAACCTAAAAAGTAATGGAAAAAAAATAGATATCTTCTTACATACTCTCATCCTCAAGTTCCTAATATTGATCATTCCAAAACTATTAGTTGACATCTCTTTTCTCAAGTCATAGCCAACTAAATCCTTCTATATTTTTAAGTTCTTCAAATATCGTTAGTTGACTTGACTTTATATGTTTTTAGTGGAGTATATTTTGTTTTGTTATGTTCAATTTACAAATGTACATATTATCTATAATGAAGTATAAAATATATCAATATATACACAGATATTTTATTAAAAAATAATAATAAAAAAAATAATAATAATAATGTGTCGTCAACGTGTCCTTGTCCTACTTTTCTAGAAATTGACATATCATTGTGTCCATGTAGTGTCATGTACGTGTCATGTGAGTATGTCTATGCTTCTTTAATCCACACCACAAATCATTAGCAAAAAGACAGACAAGGCAAGAAAATGTTGTCCTAAACCTCATAGGGCTTCTAGCACATAATGCACCAATGGGGGAGAAGGCAAAAGGAAAGGGCAACTTTTATGAATGTCATACAATTATTAATTTTACCAAGAGTCATTAACAAAGCCAAAAATCCAATTCTCTTTAAGGAAAGAACTCTTTCAATTCTCCATGAGAGCAAAGTAGTACAAAATGAAAGGCAACAACACTTGAGTATTAAAATAAGAGACACGTAAAAAAGAATCTAGAAGATTCCAATCTCAAGTTCACAAGTCACAAGGATTAATAACTAGACCATGAATGAAGTTGAGATGATACAAAAGTCATAATGCTCTGATGAGAAACAATAAAATATAATTTGTATTAAAATAAGAAAAAAAATTACAACCTTCCAAGCTCTTTTAGAGGCCTGATAGTGTCTCAAAACTATACTTCAAAATCTGCTTAATTTTAACCTCCCTCACTCATTTTATTTATAGCCAAACTCTAACAAACTTACTAGCAAATTACTAATATGCCACTACTAATATTCATAGTAGTTCCATACTAATATCCTAACAGCTCCCTATTGTTGAGGCTCATAATAAAATTAGTCTAGGAGGTCAAGAGAAGATAGGGATTCTTTCCCTACACTTTGCACTTTGGCAAAAAGTAGAACCTAGATAACTTAGGATTAATGCAATGAGAGGAGGCTAATGGTTGGTAACATCATTTCAGGAGAAGTTTAAATGAGATGGAGATAGAGGAGTGGGTTTTGTTGCTTAAGTTGGAAAGTTCTAGACCAAGTTCTTAAGATACTAGATGGTTGAAACTTCAAATCTCATGTCTCTTCAATGGTAAATCATAATTTTATGACAATCGCTAAGCTAGAAGGCACTTCCACCTTACAAAATCTTGTGGAATCCTAAATGTCAAAAGAAAGTCAAAGTGTCTGTGGTGTATGGTTCTTGCTGGAGTGAACACTAATAATATTTTCTAAAAGATACATCCTTATTTTTCTCTTGCTGGGGTGGTCTTACATGTCTACGGGAGTAATGACGAGGACAAGCACTAATCCTTGTGATGCTTACTCGCAGCTACATGATGGCTTAATCATTTTTTAAAACACAAGACAAACTTCTCATTGATGACTAAAAAGTTATAACATAGATTTAAAAAAGAAATATATATATCTCTGTAGGAATTTACAAGAAAGCAACCCAACTAGAATTAATTACATTGGAAGAATAATTACATATGGAATCTAGGTAGCTCCACCTTTCCTCCCAATCAGAACTTTTATCTTCAAATATTGATGATTTCTCTCGGCCCAAATTCTCCATATCGGTGCTTTGACAAAGTTGACCCCAAAAAATTTTCCTCTCCTTCTAACCCCATGACCACCAAACATTTGAGTAATATTGCTTTCAAACAAGGCATCACACACCCGAGAACAACAAAAATCTTGCAGTGCAATATCCCACACCTTTTGCTAAAGGAATAACAAACGAACACGTGAAATGTCCTCCCCAACCTTCAAAAAGACAAAACACAACAACTTGGATTAATTACATACGGATGTCAAAGATTCATCACTTCAACCTTAGGCAGAACTCTCTTAGGGTGTCCACGCTTTTGAAGTTCAAATGCTTTATGGTCATCCAATCAAAAAACCCATGGGAACTGTTTCCGCTTGGGAGTTTTGAAGAAAGGAACGAAAGAGTCTTTAGTGGGGTGGATTAGACTTCAATACTTTTGGGATTTAAATGTTCTCTTCTTGAAGAGCCATGACAAATTCCTTTTGTAATTGCCTCTTATCCAAAAAAAAAAGACAAATTCCTTTTGTAATTAATCTCTCTTTTTTTATTCAATCCCAATTAGAGAGCAGTTTTTTAGTCTCCAATGACTTGGGTAGATAGAATGTCCAATCTTCCCTATTTTGTTTTCTTTTTCTTTAATAAAAATTGTTTCTTCCCTTAGGAAAAAAATTCATTGAAAGTCGCATCAAGAGCACAATGATTTACTTGGTGTCAGTGCCGTATGTCAAAAGGTATATATAAATATTTATTTCTATATGAATTTAAAACTTATGTTCTGAAGTGCCTCCTCAAATCTGCCAATAAGGAGAGAGAAAAGAGGAGCAATTGAAGAGAACTGACGAAAAAATAAAGAATGAAGACTGCAAAAGAACAAGGACAGTGTAGAACTACTAAATTAAACATTGTTACAAAAGCGAATGAGTCTCATTTATTCAGAGATTAACAGCGAAGATCCACAAAGTATTCAAGAAAGAGGAAATTAACGTGCCAAGGACTACACTGGAATGACGGCCAGGCCAATCTAGAATTCCACCCATTTGAACAAAGCAAAGGGATACTTACAGTAACCTAGCATCACACTCAAAAAGAAATCGCTATAACCATTTACCAAGGAAAGCACGTCTTGCGGACCAGGTTACCAGGTAATTCTTACTGATCAGGTTATCTATACCAACTCCCACTTAACTAAATGGAAGCCACCCTCACCACCAAAATTCTCTCACTAACCTCTCTAGGAAGGAAGGAAGGATGTTTTGCTTAGATTATCAAGATTTATAATATTTCTTGAATAAGTAGTGCTATTGATATGGTTGTGAAAATCTAGCAAAGAGTGCTATCAGGATTCCCCAAAGACAAGAAGAAAAGATATACTCAAAAAATGTTGTGAAGACGTCTAAATCAATCTTAAAATTTCCAGCAATACTTATCGTCAGCGAAATCATTAGAAGCTTATTCAGATCATTCAAATCATTAGCAAGGAAAATCAAACTAAAGAAATACCCGACCAAACTCGCACCGTCTACATCGGACTAACTTAATAAAAGAGATTGATATAAAAACTTTCAGAGAACTTGGGAAAAAACTCTAGCCGTCATACAACAATTGACCTACCTGAGCATAGTGTGGTAATCATCATGACGGTGTGGCAGAAGATCTCTGGCGGTCAACACCTCGCGGAAGTTATTCACCGAATCTTCCTCCCCCGCGTCGCGGACCTCATCAGCCGAAATCGGAGCAAAGCGGCAATCTGCGACCCTCCTGCCATGTTTTCTTAGCGTGTTGCTAAATCTAGCAGAAGCACTCATCGCTCTCTTCCTAAGAGATTTCGACCGAGTTCGTCGTCTCTCGTCTTCGGAGGATTCAGGTTCAAAAACCCTCGCCCTCTCATCCTCTTCAGCTGAAACAAGTTCTCCTGAAACAGAGGTAGGAGAAGATCATGCAACAGATGCAGAAATCAAAGTTAGCTAAATCAATTCAATTCAATCGGATCCGGGAAGTCTACCCGGCATTGTGTTCAATCAAAACGTATAGGATACAGAAGGCACACAGATTCCACACTGCATCAAACAAGAGACGAATTATACACCAAAATCTCGCGGAACCGGAAGAATCAGGAAGAGATTATAGAGAGGGTTTGCGGGTTCATTTAGTTTTTTGAATTCTTTGTTGGGTTGGGAGAGAGAGGAGAACAAAAGGGTGTTTAGTGGAAATCGTCGAAGAGAATGCAAACAAAAGGTGAAAAGGACGGAGTAGTAGTGTACGATGAGATGACGATGGGCGCCGTCCCTTCACCTTCTTCGATGCTTCTGAAAACGCCGTATTTTACTTTGCCTTCTTAATTCTGGTTTTTCGTTTTACTTCTACGAACTCTTCAGCTTTGTGCTAAAAAAAATAAATAATAATAAATAAAAAAAACTCTTCATCTTAAGTGTTTTTCTCCACACGAGTGAGTTCTGATTCACATCAGAACTACAGTATCTCGATTGGAAAATTTCAATTACTTCTCCGCACACGTCTGTTCGAAAATAGTGTTGCACGGTAATGCTTAACAAAATAATTTTATTCTCAAATAACAAATTATTGGCAGCTTTAGAAGCTGGGAGAGAATGAGTTAGACAGCTTCCGATGGAAGAGAGACGTTTGGAGGATATACTAACAAAAGAAGAAATTTATTAGCAACAACGATCGAGGGAGGATTGGCTATAAAGTGGGAGACAGAAATACAAAATGGTTTCATGCAAATGCCACACAGAGAAGAGAAGAAAACAACATCAATACTATCCAGGACATGAATGGCCAATGGGTGCACAAGAAAGAGGATCTAGAAAAAAGTTTTTCTTATTATTCTAATTGGTTTAATGTCTCTTCTGTGGATATGGGGGCCATCGAGGAAATTCTATCAGTAACACCTCAAGTTGTGAGTGAAGAGATGAATAACATGCTTGATCGTGAATTTACTTGAGAAGAAGTCTGGAATGCCCTTAAGCAAATGAGCCCTACAAAAGCTCTAGGACCTGATGGCTTACCAGCACTTTTTTATCAGAAATATTGGAAAATAGTTGGCCATAAAGTGACCCAGGCGTGTCTCCAGTGTTTAAATGGTGGGCAAATGATCAAACAGTTCAACCACAATACGATTGTCCTTATTCCCAAGTGCAAAAATTCAATCACAGTGACAGATTTCCCACCCATTAGCCTTTGCAATGTTATTTATAAAATTGTTTCCAAAGTTCTTGCAAATAGATTGAAACTTATTCTTGAATGTGTTATTTCTATGAATCAGAGTGCTTTTGTCCTTGGTCGTTTGATTGCCGATAATATTATTGTGGGTTTTGAATGTCTTCACCATATAAAACTCTCTTCTACTAAGCGGGGATTTGCATCCCTTAAGCTCGATATGAGCAAGGCTTATGATAGAGTAGAATGGAGCTTTTTACGCTGCATAATGACCAAAATGGGTTTTAGTCATCGGTGGGTGAGTAGAATTTGTATGTGTATGGAATCAGTATCTTTTACCATTAGCCTAAATGGAGAGGAAACGATACATTTCGTTCCAAAACGAGGTCTTAGGCAAGGGAACCCTCTCTCCCCTTACCTTTACCTCATTTGTGCAGAAGGTTTATTGAATCTTCTTAGATCTATTGTTATGCATAAAACTATTTCTGGCTTTAAAATTACACGACAAGCTACTACTACCTCTCATTTGTTTGCAGATGATAGCCTCCTCTTTGCTAAGTCGAACAATGGAGAGTTTAGAGAGATCCAGAGAATCCTAACAGTCTATGAGAAGGCTTCAGGCCAGATGATCAATTTTAATAAATTAACTATTGCTTTTGGACGGAAAGTCCCAACTGTTCTGCAAGGAAATTTAGCCAATATTCTGAATGTGCGTGTTGCTCTGGATCATGGTAAATATTTAGGGGTCTTCTCTAGTCTTTCGAAGAATAAAAGGGAGTCCTTAAACTACCTTAAAGAAAAAGTTACAAAGATCCTACAAGGTTGGAAAGGGAAACTTTTCTTTAAAGCTGGGAAGGAAGTTTTTGTCAAAGCAGTTGCACAGGTTGTACTCACATATACTCTGAGTTGTTTTAAACTACGTGTAAGCAGTTGCAACGAGCTGAATAGCATTGTAGCCAATTTTTGGTGGGGTAGCTTAGATAAGGGAAAGAAGATTCATTGGGTGAGCTAGAAGACAATGACAATACCAAAAGACAGGGGTGGCCTAGAGTTTCGGGATATTAACAAGGTTAACCAAGCCCTGCTTGCTAAACACTCTTGGAGAATTCTAAAACGACCTTATGCTCTTTTAGCCCAAACTCCAAAAACGAGATATTTTCCCACTGAATCCTACCTTTAGGCTAGCCTTAGATCTAGGTCATCATACGTTTGGAGGAGCATTCTCTGGGGAAGAGAACTTGCAATAAAAGGAGGTCATTGGAGAGTTGGAAAAGGGGATTCTATAAATATCTATGAGGACCAATGGTTACCTAGGGAAAAACTTTCCGGATTATCACCGCTCCTAGACCTCTTACTTGCAATTTAGTTGTTGATCTAATTAGCAACGATGGAGGATGGAATTGTGATTTGGTTCGGGGTGTCTTCTCTGAGGCAGATGCAAATGTGATCTTAAGCATTCCACTTAGCTGCCAACCTCATGAAGACACGTTTATCTGGCATTTTGATAAGCGTGGTCTATATTTAGTCAAAAGTGGTTATAAGGTGGCAATGGATGATGGGTCCGCAGTTTGTACGTCGGCCAAGGTAACAGGGTCGAGTTGGTGGAAAAATTATGGCAGTTGGAAGTTCTTGAAAAGATTAAAATCTTTACATGGCGTGCTTCTCTTACTAGTCTGCCAACAAAACTAAACCTCTACAAGCGAAAAGTGGTTGCGGATTACAGATGTCCACATTGTAACAGGGAAGTATAAACTGAACTCCATGCTTTATGGCTTTGTAAGAAAACTAGATGATATTGGACTCAGTGGGGTCCGATACATGACTGAATCTTTGATCAACAACAACCACCAAATGATGACCCGATCACTAAGGCACTGATTTATGCTGACGAGTCGAAGGAAGACCATGTCGCAATGTACCTGACCTAAACCAATAGGAGAATCGAGAGATTGTCATTCCGACGAGAGAGAAATGAAGACCACTAGAGTATCCGTCATATAAGCTCAACTCTGATGCTGCTTATATTAATGGGCATACTGAAGGATACATAAACATGCATACGCAACGGAATAAGGATCTATACACTCTAATTAGCTCAAATTAAATATGGAAAATCATTCTTTCAGAAGAGAAAAACAGAGTTTAAGAACACCAACCGCTTGTAGTCCGATTTCTCCTCTATCAATGGTGAGAATGGGCTCCAATCAACTACTAGACCACCACTGGTGTCTTCTCGACTATTCTCTGACCAAGGAACGGGATTGTGGGATCCCTTGATTGGTGAATTTTTGTGAAGAAAAGGTGAAGGTAGGCTTAAAGTTCAAC
>JAOANK020000022.1:7560844-7588770 GCA_026257165.2 Telfairia occidentalis | reverse complement strand
TCTAACCTTAAAGGATGTACAATTACTATTAAGGACAAATACATAATAACACATATATATATATACATATCATAACAGTTGTAAACCAAATGAGACACCTATGGACACGAATACAAAACTTGGAGATAATCATGAAGACAAAGTTGATCAGGGTAGGGTATCAATTACTAGTTGAAAACTTCATTTATTTAACTCAAAGTGTGGTAAGAAATTTTTTAACAAACCCTCTAAGGTGCATATGGAGCATATGAAAGCAATGTATAGAATACTAAGTTAGCTCAAGCACAATTGAGGAAAGGGCCTAATGTTCAGGAAGATTATGAACCAATCTCTAGAAGTCTACACCGGTGTTGATTGGGCAGGCTCTCCAATTGATCGCAAGTCAACTTCAAGGGTACTGCTCCTATGTGTGGGGAAATTCAGTAACTTGGCATAGAAAGAAACAATAAGTTATAGCTCACAACCTCAAAGCAGTGCTGAAGCTGAATTTCAGTCATTAGTTCATGATATTTGCGAAGGAATTTGACTAAAATGCCACCTCACTGAGCTTAAAGTCAAGAGAGAGGGTGCCATAAGGTTGATGTGCAACAATCAATCTGCCATAGTTATTGCAGAAAATCCAACACATCATGATCGAATGAATCACGTTGGGATAGACGGCCACTTCATCAATGAAAAAATTGGAAACACAATCAATTGTTAGGTATTTAATTCTTTTGGAATCTCTATTGATAATCTCTCTCCAAAATAAGACCACAGGCCATCAAATTCTCTACCTTCCGAGAGGGTGGGACTCTCCAATAACAACTTCTTTAGCTTGAACTAACATGCCCAAAAAGATAGGCTAAACAGAGGATTTAAACTACTTACAGCACCATTGCAAGGACAAAACTACAACGGTAACAAAAACTAACTAAACTGGTGAAATTCCCAATCTGCCCTTCCCTTCTAATGGGGGGTCTAAAATCACCTTGGGGTCCATAAGGCACCTTGTTCTCAAGGTGGAATGTTGGAAATTATTGTTGAATGCTCTGGATGGCTTCCCATGTGGCCTCATGTTTTGGAAGATTTTTCCAGCGAAGTAACAACTCGTAATCGCCATTCTTGTCACTTGGTCGTGCTGCCATGATCTCATCAGGTTCGACCACCCATTCGAAGCGTTTTGTAAGCATGGGGTGTATTGAACCACTTGGTCTTGTCTGATAGCCTTTCTGAGTGGTTAAATGTGGAAAACTGGATGAATGGTGGCTTTATGAGGCAATTCGAGCTTATAAGCAACCAGCCCCAATCGTTCAAGGACTTGATATGGACCAAACATCTTGGGTGAAAGCTTCCCATTACGATGTTTTACAACTGACATCTGGCGATATAGTCATAGTTTCAAATAAACCAGCTCCCCCACTTTGTACTCTACATCACGTCGGCGGTGATCAGCTTGTTTCTTCATTCATTCTTGGGCCAGGGAGAGAGATGTTCTTTTAGTGCGACCAATGTTGCATCCCTATCCAATAGCTATTGTTCCAAGGTGGAATTTGCAATTAAGTGATGTCCATAGGAGATGAGAGGGGGAGTGGATCGTCCATAGACAATTTAGAAAGGAGTTGAGTTAGTTGAGGCATGATAGGTAGTATTATACAAATATTCTGCCCAATGACGCCACTGTCCCCATTGTTTTGGTCATTCGCTACAAAAACACCTCAAATATGTTTACAAGCACTTGTTAACGGTCTCCATTTGCCCATCTGATTGGGGAAGGTAGTACTCTTCTTAATTGCATTCCTCGAATACGGAATAACTCATACCAGAAATGGCTCAAGAACACCTTGTCTCGGATGGACACGATAGATTGGAGGAAGCCATGAAGTTGCACTACTTCCTTAATAAAAATTAGCTACAACCGACTTGGCTGAGAACGGGTGGTTAAGGGGAAGGAAGTGTGTGCACTACTTAATCTGTCAACCACTACGAAGATTGTGTCATTCCCCAAAGATCTTGGTAAGCCTTCGATGAAATCCATTGACATATCTTTCCATATGAGATCAAGGATGGGGTGAGGTTCAAGGAGTCTGACTGGTGAGGCTGCCAAACTCTTGTTCCTCTAACACACTCCACACTTAGCTACATGATCGTTGACTATTGATTTCATCCGTGACCAAAACAACTCGGTTATTAAACGCTTGTAATTTTGTAGAAATTCAGAGTGTCCACCCATAACAAAGTCATGATAGGTGTGTAGAGCTCGAGGGATGAGAGTCGATGAGGGGGCTAGAACCAATTGTTCTTTGCATAATAGCGTACCTTGGTGGACGTTGTACTTAGGATGACTGTTGGGGTCAGCCATGAGTTCTTGAATAATCTGGCTCAGCTTCTGATCTTCTAGGACCTCTTGCTTCACAACTTTGACATCAAGGATATTTGGTATCATCAAAATGGCTAGATGTGCAATTGGGGCCATTCTTGCCAGGGTATCTGCTGCCTTATTCTCGAGCCTTGGCCTATATTGGATCTCGAAGTCATATCCCTATAGTTTTGAAATTCATTTCTACTACTTCGACTGAATTACCCTTTGTTCTAATAAAAATTTCAGAGCCTGTTGACCGGTTCAAACCACGAACTTTTGTCCCAACAGGTATGGCCTCCATCGTTGAATGACAAGAACGATCGTCATTAGCTCTCATTCATACACTGATTTGAGTTGAGCTTGGTTGGATAACGTCTGGCTAAAGAAAGCGATGGGTTGCTATAGTTGGGAGAGAACGGCTCCAAGCCCAGTGTCGGAAGCATCTGTTTCAATGACAAATGGGCAACTGAAATCTAGTAGGGCAAGCACCAATAGAGTGATTATAGCGTTCTTGAGGCTGTGGAAGGTCATGCTCGATCCATACAAAGGAATCATTTTTTAGCAGTTGAGCCAGAGGGGCTGCAATTGAGCCATAGTTGGTTACAAAGCAATAGTAGTATCCGATGAGCCCCAAGAATCCACATAACTCCTTCAAGTAGGTCAGTATAGGCTATATTATCATCACTCGAACCTTCTCCACGTCAGCCTCAACCCCTTGCAATGATACCAAGTGTCCCAAGTACTCGATCTTCTCTTTTACAAAATGACACTTTTTTAGGTTAGCGAAGAGCGTGTTGTCCCTCATAATATTTAACACAACGGTTAGATGGCGAATATGGGTAGAATAATTGAAGCTATATATGAGTATGTCATTAAAGAAAACGAGGATGAACTTATGGAGGAAAGACCTAAAAACTTGATTCATCAATGCTTGGAATGTTGATGGGGCATTGGTGACCCCAAACAGCATAACCAAGAATTCGTAATGGCCTTTGTGAGTCTTGAAAGCAGTCTTTGGACTGTATTCACGCATATGTATTTGATGGTATCTCGAGGGCAAGTCCAGCTTAGAGAAGATGTGTGCTCCATGGAGTTCATCGAGAAGTTCCTCAATCATAGGGATGGGAAACTTATCTGGTATGATGATGTTGTTGAGGGTGCGTTAGACCACACAGAAGCGCCAACTTCCATCCATTTTTTGCACCAACACAGAGCTAGAGAACGGACTTATGCTAGGGCAGATGATCCCTGCAGTCAACATCTCATTGATCAGTCGCTTAATTTTCTCCTTTTGCATATGTGGATATTTGTAAGGCCTCATGCTCACTATTGCCTCCCTTTCTTTTAATTGAATTAGTGGTCCAATGCTGTTCTGGGCAACAATCTCTCAAGTATTTGAAAAACATCTTGATAATTCGCAAGTAGCGTTTCGATTTCTCAAGCGAAAATGCTCTCTGGGACTGAGTTCCAGTAGTTGGGGGTTCATGGTGGGTTATGAGAGTGTGACACTCTACTAAGAAACCTTGATCATCTCCCTCCCATTTTGGACTAAACCTCTTGCGGGAATACTTCAGCTTTGGTTAAGGATGGGTCCCCCTAGGAGTTATTCCAAATTCTCACGTCCTAAAGCGCATGGTGAGATTCTTCCAGTCTACCTTTGTTCACCCTAAGGATCATAGTCGTTGCATTCCCAGGATTACATCAATCCCTCACCCCCTCCTCCAACGATAAGAAGCTCTACACAATCGTCAATCCTGCCAGGCTCAACACCATAGCTTTGCAAATTCCCTTACCTTTCATAGCTGACCTTGTTCCCATAATCACCCTGTAGTTAGATGTCTCTGAGATAGGTAACTTTAGGGCTTCCACTAGTTGTTGTGATATAAAGTTGTGTGTGGCCCCACACTCTATCAAGATGATGATATTGGTGTCGTTTATTCGTCTTTATAACTTCATTGTGCCCAACGTATTGAACCCCACCACTGAGTTCAAGGAGAGTTCAATGGCATCCCCAACCTCCATCATTTGCATCGCGTGGTTATCACTTTCATCCGTCTTGTTGATCATCGCTTCTCTGTCATCTTCGTCGTCCACCAGAACCATCCGTAGCTCCTTGTCTTACAATGATGCCTTATGGAGAACTTTTCGTCGCAACAAAAGCAAAGTTTTTTCTTTCTTTTTGCTTGAAATTCTGCATCGGTTAAGCATTTAAGTGGTTCCCTTTTGAAATTAGGGTTTTTCCAAGGTAGGTTGATGGTGCAGATCGCTGGGTAGTTCAATTTTGTTGGGATGGGGCTGGTGGGCTGAAAGGCATAAGTTTCCTTCCCTTATGAGTGGGGCTCACTCCAGATTTATTTCGCATAGTCATATCCATGGAATAAAATATCTCTGATATTTCCAGAAATATTGGCGATATATTGAAAATCTCGAGGGTTCGATATAGAAAGAGTAGGTAAACTCGATTTTATCCCCTTATCGCAATCTATTGAAATATCGGCGATATATCACCTGCATTTAGATATATTACTGATATGTCGACAACCTTATAATTAGAGTTGATATCCATTTGGTTGATGTTGCGCGTGCCTTGGTGACCTAGAGTACGTGGGTGGGTTCGACCAGTGATTGAAGCAAGGTTGGTCATTTTTTTTCCTTTTTCTTTTCTGCTGCATTTTTCAGGATTTGAAAATTACAAAAAAATAAAAAATAATAAAATAATAAAAAATAAAAATCAGATTCATTCAATGTTTCATATTTCCAAGAATTCTTAAATTTTTTAATTTCAAATTTTCATTTTCAAAAATATTGTTAAAAAATTCATATATCTACTTAAAACTTCTATAAATTCTACCACACTACTCCAACACTTTCATTCTTAAGTTTCAAGTTTTTAATCTTTGCTCTCAAACTCTTTAGTCTCTCAATTTATATTTAGTTCTTTAATTTTGTTCTTTTAAATTATTATTGAATTAAACAATGAATTATGATTACATTAGTTCTTTAATTAAGTTCTTACAACATTTAATTGAGCATTGTTCTTTTTTCATTCTTTTTCATCTATTTCTTTAGTTATAACTTATAATATCATTTATGCTTTGTATTTATTATTTTATTCACATGTATTCATATTTAATAGTTAGTTAATAATTCTTTAATTATTGAAATAAACAATGAATTATGATTAAATGAAATGATGGTCTAATTCCAGCATTCAGTACTATCTATTATTATATTAATGCATATATTTGGCTTCCAATTATTGATATATGTGCATAAAGTAGTGATTTATAACTTAAGCTTATTTAAAGTTTCATAAAAAAAAAACAATATTTTTTTAAATTTTCGTGATATCCATCCCTACAATATCTGTCGATATATCCGTAAATTTGAGTAGTTATCAATATCGATATTTTAATCCTTGGTCGTTTCCCTACCTTCCACCAACTAGGCTGTCTTCATGATTTGCTTTAGCTCGATGGGTTCCAACATTAATACTTAACCATTATCACTTCATCAAGCCCATTGACAAAGGTACTCTCCAGCACATCCATTGGGAGGTAAGGTAGTGGGGCCAATAATGCTTCAAAGTTCTAGCGAAACTCCATTACCGTTTTCACGACAAGAAATCGAGCCTAGAGACTCCCTTCGTGGAGAGGTCGAAATCTTGTGAAGAGGCGACGCTTCAAATCCTTCCAATCAGCAAATTTGTTCCTTTCTTCGTCCTACTGATACCAAGATAGGGCTTCCTCATCAAAGCTTACTACAGCGACAGGGAGTTTTTCCATTTTTGTGAGTCCATGGATATCAAAGTACCTTTCTGCACAAAAGAATCGGTTGTCCAAATTCTCCCCTACAAAAATCGACATTTCAACCCTTTTAAACTCACTTCGATCCATCGTCCTGTCTCCGGCTTTGGGCGTTTGAGTAGCCCCTACCCCGTTCGCTTTCGGGTTATGCTTGCATCAATGTCGTTCCTGCCTTCCCATTACTTCCACTTTCCTCCCGTAAAGGATATTTTCTTTCTTTCAGTCTGTCCATCAGAATCGAGGTGATCAAGTGTAGATGGTCACATGTTGTTCTTCCAATCATGTGGTCATTTTCTCAACGTTCTTTGTGAGGTCAAAGATCGTCTTCTCCAACGACGTGAACTTCAAATCTCCACTAATACTTTTCATTTCCTGTTCCAATAGTTCCAAACGCTCCTTTATCCTTTTCTGCACCATCTTCCCTATCTTCTCCCGGATGGACAGCTGTGATACCAATATGTTAGGTATCCAATTCCTTTGAAATCTCTATTGATAATATCTCTCCAAAACAAGGACACAGGCCATACAAATTCCCTACCTTTCGAGAGGGTGGGACTCTCCAAAGAGCAATTCATCAATCCACCGAAGTAAAAACCAAGAGCCTCAAAGCATGATCTTTTCCAATATTTCATAGGTAAGTCAATAAGACAAATCCAACCACCATAACTTTCAATAACCTCCGTTCTACTATGTTTTGAAAAATCTCATTTCTCAATCTTTAAATGGAAATCTCCATTTTTTTTCCATTTCCCAGAAAATTCCTCATTACTCAAAGACTTTCCATCTTTGACTTTCAACAAAGCCTTACTGTCCATAAACGGATTAATGCAACATTTCTTTGAGAATAAAAATTCCAAGGTAGAGGATATTTCATTCAAGTCATCGTGAGCACAACACCTCATAACAACCAACAAGTTTTCCCAGTCCTTACTTATTACTTCATGGTTTTTCCTAACCCAGAAGCCCTTAGAACATACCAACTTTGTTGAAGGTAACACAAATGACTCTGAACTTTGAGAGACTATATTTGCCTTAGTAACTTCAGCATAAGTCGGTCGATGAACATTGTCCAATACCCCCAGCAACTTTGACCTTGTCAAACTTCATGGCTAAATTTCTTCCAAAAATATATTTACTAAAAAAATGCAGCATCTCCCAAAAAAGAAGCCAACCTTGTTTTCTGTCATCAGCAGGAACAATCACACTTTTCCTTCCCCAGAAGGTGGCCATACCACACATTCTAAAAGCCAAATGGAATGAGATTGGAAACTTCAAACTCTTCTAGTGCCAAGGTCATCACAAATCTGCTGGAAATAAACCTTCTGGAATGGAGTTTGAAGAATATTCACAATATGCATTTCAAACCAGAAGAATTGGGAAGGATGCAACGCCATCTGAGACTTTCGTTTCACATCCTCAATATAATACAAACCGTTTTCAATCCAACCACAGAAAAAAACTATTAGCAATTTGACAACTTTTAATTTCCATGATCTCTAATCACGAAATACAAATACCAACTGAAATGAAAACGCACACGAATGAATGACAAGAAGATTAGATCAAGAATGGAGGAAAGGGGCAGTAGAGTGTTAGACTTCCAATTAGGAAGACATACATTAGAAGGGGTGAAATGGGAATAACCTCTGTTTAGGTAGTTTTTATTACCGTTGGTGTTTGTCCTTGCAGCTTGTTGCAAGGGCTTTATATGTTTTTGTCTATCCTTTGTTTTTGGGCATGTTTTGAGTCAGATAGCTTGGAAGCTCTAAGAAGGGAGAGCCTTACCCTATTGAATGGTAAGAAGATTGTATCGGCCCTTGGCCCCTTGATTATATCTATCAATAGAAAGACCTCAAGGATTGGATACCTAACAAATTGGTATCAGAGCAGTTCATCCTGGGGAGATTAAGCAAAATATCCCAAAAGAGATTGGAAGAGCGCCTTGAACTTTCGAAACAAGAAATGGAAACTATTAAATTGGATTTGAAGAAATTAGTAACGATGGAGAAATCCATACTAGACCTAGCCAAGAGCGTCGAGCGAATGACCAATCATCTGGAGGAGCAAAGGCAAGTTACGATGGACCACCAGCAACTGATAACGTCAATATTGATGGCTAAGCCTGGGAAAAGGGTTCAGGTAAGCAGGAGGACAGTGGAAGCAATGGAAAACCCACACGCACCCGCGAATCCATGGCCACCGACGATTTGAAGGAAAAGGAAACCAGCAGCACAGACCGGAGTAAGTTCAAGAAAGTTGAAATGCTCGTCTCTGCTAGCGAAAATCCACACGACTGGTTGTTTCATGCTGGAAGGTACTTTGACATTCACAGCCTCACGGAGACCAAAAAACTCATGAGCAGAAGGACGTAGTAAATTCACCATATGGAAGGACTTGAAGAGACGCCCCTTCACGCGATTCAGACCTCTCCTCCAAGGGACCCTCTGTGCCTGATTTCTCGTCGTCAAACAAATCAGAACCATAGCTGACTTCATAAAGAGGTTTGAGGTGCTATCAACGTTGCTGCTGCACCTACCGAAGGATGTACTGGAAAGTACGTTTGTCAACAACTTAGAGGAAGTAACTAGGGCAGACATGTTGATGTTGTCATCGATCGGGTTGGAACAAATTATGAAAATGGCTCTGTTAGTGGAAGACCGAGACATAATGGTCAAACAAATTGGGCTTACTTTATCAATTTATCAATAGAAGGGAGGGAGACCGAGTTACTTAAGCCCACAAACCTCCAGCCCAGATCCAAACGCCAACCCGAACTCGACCTTCTCCAAACCTGCCCAAACCACCACACAACCCATGACCTGCACCATCAATCTACCCGACCACAACCCTAATTTCAAAAAAGACCCCCCTCTAAGATGGCTAACAGACGCAAAGTTTCAATCGAAGAAGTAGAAAGACTTGTGCTTTCGCTGTGACGAGAAATTAAACATTGGGCATCGTTGTAAGAGCAAAAAACTTGGAGTTCTTCTGGTGCACGACGAAGAAGACAAAGAGACCAAGGAGGCGAAAGGCACTACCGAAGAGGTTCACGCAATGTATGCCCTGGAATTCGAAGAGGTGATCAAGCTGACCCTGAATACAGTAATAGGGTTTAACACCCCTGGAACGATGAAGCTACAGGGGAGAGTCAATGATACGAGCATCATGGTCTTAATCGATTGTGGCGCACAACTTTCTTTTGTAATGGTTAGTCGAGAACCTCAAATTACCGGTCTCTGAAACATCCAACTATGGGGTGATTATGGGAACGAGGTCTGCGGTCAAAGGGAAAGGAATGTGCAAGGCCATAGTGTTGAGCCTAGCCAGGTTGACAATTATGGAAAGCTTTTTACCCTTAGAGCTGGGAGGAATCAATATCATCCTCGGAATGCAGTAGCTGCGCTCCCTTGGGTTGACGGAGGTAGACTAGAGGAACCTCGCGATGAAGTTCACGACTGGTGGAACAGAAATAATCCTAAAAGGAGACCCCTCCCTCACCCGCTCGTAAGTCTCTCTCAAACTCTTGAGTCGCAAATGGGGGAATGAGGATCAAGGATATATTGTCGAATGTAGGGCTATCACCACTCACTTGGAGAATCTTAACATAGAAGCTCGATCCCTACCAGCTCTTTTCCCCTAGCCATCGAAGGGCTTCTAACTACCAGGATGTGTTTCAGAAACTAGAGAGCCTTCCCCCACGAAGAGAATTGGATCATCAAATCACTCTGAAAGAGGGCACCACCCCCGTCATTGTTCGGCCCTACAGGTACCCCCACATTCAAAAGGAAGAAATAGAGCGATTGATCGCTGAAATGCTCACCATAGGAGTCATTCGCCCAAGCGTAAGCCCATTCTCCAGTCCCATTTTGTTAGTGCGTAAGAAGCATGGAAGTTGGCGCTTCTGTGTCGACCACCACGCCCTAAACAACAACACTATTCCAGAGAAGTTCCCTATCCTAGTGATCGAGGAGCTACTTAATGAGCTCCACGGTGCCTATATCTTCTCCAAACTAGACTTGAGATCAGGGTACCATTAGATTAGAATGCGTGAGGAAGACATATCGAAGACCGGGTTTCGGACCCACGAAGAACACTATGAGTTCGTGATGATGCCATTTGGACTCACCAATGCCCCATCCACCTTCCAGGCTTTGATGAATCAAATCTTCTGACCGTTCGTTCGAAGTTTATCCTTGTCTTCTTTGACAACATATTAGTTTATAGCCCTAATTTTTCTACATATGTGAACCATCTAACGGTTGTGCTAAATATTTTGAGGGACAACACGCTTTATGCCAATATAAGAAAATGTCCATTTGCGAGGGAAAAGATCGAGTACCTAGGGCATTGGGTGTTTCGCAAAGGGTTGAAGTGGATCTAGAGAAAGTTCGAGCAATGATTGAATGGCCAACCCCCTCGAGTATCAAGGAGCTTCGCGGCTTTTTTGGGTCTCAAGGGGTACTACAGGCGATTCATTTCAAACTATAGTGTCATCGCTGCCCCTCTAACACAGTTGTTGAATCCTTTGCCTAGACGGAGCAAGCAACGGTAGCCTTCAATCACCTCAAGAATGCCATGGTCACCTAACCCATTTTAGCCTTGCCGGACTTTAACCGCCCCTTTGTGCTTGAGACTGACGCCTTCAAAACAGAGTTTGGGGCAATCCCCTCCGAAAAGCAGCAACTGATAGCATATTTCAGTCAGACCCTTTCTACCCAAGCCCAATTGAAATCTATCGATGAGCATGAGCTGATGGACATCATTCTTGTTGTACAACGCTAGAGACCGTCCCTGTTGTTGGTTAGAACAAACCAACAAGCGTTAAAATTCTTGTTGGAACAAAAGGTGGTTCAACCTAAATACCAACGGTGTACTTCCAAACAATTAGGATACGATTTTGAAATCCAATACCGCCCGGGTTTGGAGAACAAAGCAGCAGATGCCCTACCAAGAATGCCTCTGATGGTTCATCTAGCAGCTATCACAGTCCCCAGCATTTTGGATGTGGAAGTAGTTGAAAAAGAAGTTCAAGAGGACTAGAAATTGAGTCAAATTAGGCAAGACATCAAGGAAGACCCACTCAGCCACCCAAAGTATAGCTTACATCAAGGTACTCTCCCCTACAAGGATCGACTAGTGATCTCCTCAAGATCTACCCTTACTCACGAATCTTACACACATATCACGACTCAGTGATGAGTGGGCACTCTGGTTTTCTTCGAACTTACAAACGCCTAACAGCTGAGCTCTTCTGGCTGGGGATGAAGGTGGCGGTCAAGGATGTGCCCAAGTGTGAAATCTATTAGCGGAACAAGAGCTGGCTCCAACACCCGTAGGGCTCCTCCAACCCCTCCCCCCATCCCTAAACGCATTTGGGAAGATGTGTCCATGGATTTTATAGAAGGTTTCCCACGATCCTTAGGGAACGACACCATCTTAGTCGTGGTTGACCGACTGAGCAAATACGCACATTTCCTCCCCTTAGCCACCCTTTCTCCACTAAATTTGTGGCTGCCCTATTCATTAAAGAGGTGGTGAGACTTCATGGCTTCCCTCAGTCGATTGTTTCAAGCCACGACAAAGTATTCTTAAGTCACTTCTGATCCGAACTATTCCGGATACAAAGAAACACAACTCAAGAAAAGTACCGCCTACCACCCCCAATCAGATGGTCAAACAAAGATAGTCAACAAATGCGTGCAAACCTACCTACGGTGTTTCTGTAGTGAGAGACCCAAGCAATGAGGACAATGGCTTCATTGGGCGGAGTATTGGTATAATACCACATATCACGCTTCAACCAACTCCACCCCATTCCACATCGTGTATGGCAGATCCCCACACCCCATTATTTCATATAGTCACCAACCAACCGCTAATTCCACCTTGGAACAACAGCAGTTGGAGAGAGACGAGGCACTCGTAGCCTTGAAAGAGCACCTCAAATTGGCCCAAGAAAGAATGAAGAAACAAGCGGACCGGCATCGAAGGATGAGGAATTCGAGGTAAGAGAGTTTGTCTAATTGAACCTAAGACCCTATTGTCAGTCAGTAAGAAGCAAAATGTAATCTCACGATCAAGTGTTGAATCAGAATACAGAGTTATTGCACAATTTGTATGTGAAATAATGTGGGTGCATCAACTCTTAATTGAGTTAGGCTTTAAGGTTACAATTCCGACCAAGTTGCGATGCAACAACCAAGCTACCTTTTATATAGCATCCAACTCAGTATTTCATGAGCGCACTGAACATATTGAAATTGACTATCATTTTGTTCATGAGAAATACAACAAGGTTTGGTGTCTACCGGATATGTGCAGACTGGAGAGCAATTATGAGATATCTTCACGAAAGGTTTGAATGAAGTCCGAGTAGATTACCTTTGTAACAAGTTGGGCATGATTAACATATATGCTCCAACTTGAGGGGGAGTGTTACAATATATTTATGTAAATAGGAGCTTATTAGTCTTTTGTCCTTTATTGTAATTTATTATTATTAGTTTAGGGCTTCCATGTATGTCTGTCATTTATTGTAATTTATTATTATTAGTTTAGGGCTTCCATGTATGCCTCTATATATATCTTTCTCTTGTGTATAGAATAATATGAGTTATTCTTCTCATTGGATCTAACATTAACAAATACCATCATTCCAATGTTCAAGCCTCACTGAAAAACCATCCACGGCTGACCACCCAACAATACCACACGAGGTATTGACCTATTCCACACTGCCACGCTTCATTAAAGCCTAATCTGACAATAATAGATTTAATGCAATCTCATCATTAACTTTCACTTCTATTTTTTTTTTCTTTTAACAAGATACAACTTTTCATTGAATATGTGAAAAGGAATACAATTCAAAGGGATACAAACTCCCAAAGGAGTGAAAAGAAAAGAAAGACAGCAAACATAAGATTAAAAAAGCGGTAGGAAAATGCCAAAGAAAGCAAAAGGTGAAGAATGGGAATAAAAAACATCTGAACCCCAATTCGTTTAAGATAAATTTCTATATTTTTTATGAGAAACGTTGTACCATTTCATTGACAAGATGAAATAATACAAAATACAGGTGAGAATAGATCCCATGCCAATGAAGGCTAGAAAAAACACCTCCAATTGACCAAAAGAGAAGATATGAACTTTTACACCATAAACTGCCACTTCAATGTTTCCCCAATTACAGACCATGTATAATGGAAGCAAAGTCATGGAATAACAATCGTTCTATCCCACTCGGACCTAAATTCAAAATTCAAAGGCAATTTCCTTTTATTTTTTCAAAAGCCCCTTTTTTTAGAATCTTAGGTCACATCTGCCAACTGGACATTCCCACCTACACTAACCATTCCCCCCTTTTTTTTGCAATAAACAACTGTCAATTCACTCCTACACTAACCTTCTTTTGACCTCCTTCGTCCACACACCCCCCCCCCCCCAATCTGTCCTGTCATGACATGAGGCTTCTCTTTCCACCCTCATTAGATGAAAATAAAATCTCAAGCACCAAGTCTAAATTCAAAATTCAGTTTTCTTGAAAACTTCCCTAGCACCTACTTGATTACTTCAATCAACTTAACAATTTATTACCAGCTAAAAAGCATGGAGACTATAAAATGGGAGGAGTGTCCATGCCAGACACGTGTCGAACACAAACACATAGGACACACGTCAGACACATGCCTGACACGTGAAATTACATGTCCTTTTTTTTCAAACACTCTATGGACACGCCACAAACACTTTTCAGACATGTTTAGGGATTTTTTTAAAATAAAAAATAGATAACAACAGCCCACGGACACTTCTCAGACACACTATTAACGCTTTAATTTTTTTGTTCTAATTTGTGTTGTAAGCTTTCTTTTGTATGTTGAATTTATTGGATAAGATGTTTTGACTTAACAATTTATTACCAACTAAAAAACATGGACACTATAAAATGGGAGGAGTGTCCATGCCAGACACGTGTCGAACGCAGACACATAGGACACACGTCAAACACATGTCTGACACGTGAAATTACATGTCCTTTTTTTTCAAACACTCTATGGACACGCCACAGACACTTCTCAGACATGTTTAAGAATTTTTTTAAAATAAAAAATAGATAACAAACAGCCCACGGACACTTCTCAGACACACTATTAACGCTTTAATTTTTTTGTTCTAATTTGTGTTGTAAACTTTCTTTTGTATGTTGAATTTATTGGATAAGATGTTTTGTAGTTGAATTATTGTCAAAAACTTAAAATTTTATGTTTTTTTAGTAAAGTGCATTTCATTTTCTATGTTAACTTTACATATTTTATCTATAATAAAGTAATACATAGATGCATATAAACACATGTATCTAAAAAATAAATAATAAAAAAAAATGTATCACCAACGTGTCCATGTCCTACTTTTTTAGAAATTGGAGTATCGTCATATCGTATCGTATCCATGTCTGTGTTCGTGCTTCTTAAGATTACCAGTATAATAGAATTTCAAAACAGCAATTTCATCCTCTTTCCTCCATCCTAATCCTTCTACTTCCACCACCTCACACTACTATGAAAGGAAACTTTTTAAGTTCAGCCTTACAAAAGTACACAACATCCATGGCATGACAATCTTAAAACCCATGGCTAATCCATAATAAAGTGAGAGCACCAAGAGCAGAAAAGAACTCATTCAAAGATAGGAATTCAACATCTATTTGACTCAAAATAATGCAGACAACTGCTCAACGTTGTAATTCCCACCAAAAACCTTTTTTTATGGTTATGCACAATGAACCAGCAAGCCTCCACGGCCTTGAGTTCATTTAAGATGTATCGAACATTTTCATTTTATCCCTAATTTCAGCAACAAAGGTCCCAAAAGCAGTACGAGAGGAATATTGGAAATATAAGGAAATTACCCCACAAGAATCACAACCAACTCCAGCATGCACTTTAGAAAAAACTTCACCCCATCTTGGTAGATCCTTTCCCATCTTACCCCCCCCTTCATTGGAACCTGAAAGCAAATAACAAACTTAACCAAACTGATATTACATAGACAATTTTGTATTAGTGAGAATGCCTTCGTGAATAATTTGCTAATTTGCTATATTGCAGAGCAACAATAAGTCCTCGAGCATTATAAGTACTTTCTACCCTAACCACCACTATTGCCATCATTTTCAAATTGCTATGTGTGTACAGAATCTTGTTTTTGCTTACATTACCAATAGGAAAGAAATGCTCATGTCAATGGTATAAATGATAGTTGAACAGCTTTTCTATCAAATGAATGGACCTAAAAACACAGGTAAACTTTGATAGAAAGCAAACTGCATCACTTAAAAACTGAATCCATTGTAATACCAGAAATTCTAGATGGTCCACCGATTTCAACACTTACAACAGTTAGTGTTGATGCTTAGTGTGCATTGGATAAGACATGCTATTCAAAATGATTCACAAAGCAAATTTCCTACAACCTCTCTAACAAATACATAGTTTGGACAGCTAAACTACCTTCAATCCACCAAGTTAAGCACAAACAAAAGCCCAAAAATACATGAAATAGAAATGAAGAAAGAAAAAGAGAAAGAAGAATAAAATTACAGCCCTTCAAGCACAACACATAGATTAATCCAAAATAAAAAATGCCATAACATGATGATAAGTAAGCAAGTATAAGCAAACATACAGGAAAATGGACTTTCATGCTTGGAAATTTTGGCTAGTTTAAGCTGAACTGAGTCTCCTCGGAGGCTATATTCTTCAGGAAATTGTTCCTTCAAAAACTGATCAAGCACCAAACAGACATTTGGAAATCCCTTTGGTTGCGAACACTGACAAACTGGACACTCAAGTGTCTCAACTTGCAAGTTGATACAACTCTCACAAAATGCTGTTAACAAAAAAATAAGTTTTACTGCAACCATTTTGGAATTAAAATCGAGATATTTTGGGAATGGTATTAAAGTTGAAATTACCTCGATATTTAAAAAATTGCTTTTAGTATATAATTGAAGACAAAATAGAATGCAGGCTGACACAAAGATAAAAAGAGATAATATATACCATGTCCACAGTTAAGAACCACAGGTCGGAAGAGCAATTGGGTGCATGCTCGACATAGCACATCATCAACTGAAATCTTCTCATGGTTTTTAGTCTTTTGAGCATAAAGATTTTGAAGAGAATTAAGACTTTCAACAGAAGCAGATCTAACAACTGCAGAATTGTCTTCTAATATTAGTTCGGCAACAACGTTGTCATTAATGGCATTTGTGTTCAGCTCACCATTAGCAGAATCTTCTAAATGTTCCACTTTTTTACCAGCTTGGGAGCCACATGCAAGGGCATCAAATTGTGGAGAGAAAAAGCCAAGTTTCGTTTCCTCTTCTGAAAATGAAATAATTTAAATGGTTAAAACAGTAGAAGTAAAAAGGTACAGAAGTAAACTAGAAGGTTAAAATAACTCTGCCAAAAAACTCAAAGAAAAATCAACAATGAACAATTATTCATTTGCTAAACAAACATAAAGGTACATATCATTTCCTTGGATACAGTTCCACTAATTAAATAATATATTTGAGATTCACATGCATTTCAACATAATTAATAATTTAACATCAGATGTATGAAGTAATGAATCATTTGCATTATGATTTATTTAAAATATATATATATATATATATATACTAAGCATAATAATCATTGATTAAAAAAAAATTTTTTAAAAAAAGACTATGAAAGAGGGGAAGATAAGATATATCTTACAAAATTTTTAAATTAATCAAGGGATACAACTGGAGGCACTAGCAGTTTCATTAAGAAAAAGACAGAACAGGTAAAATTAAATAGATTAGCTGCTCAAAATAAATTATGCATTTTAAATCCATGTACATTCACATTATTCACTTAATCCCATTCGTGGTCCTGATAGAAAATATTATTGAATTTTTCCCATTCACTCCTTTGTATTTATTTTTATTACCATCCACTGTTTTATACTCTTCTTCTTATTCAAAAAGTAACAGTTAAACAGATCCACCATCAGCTCAATGCTTCTTCATTTTGTTGCTGCACTCTCATGAGTTCAGTAGATTGCACTATTATTAAATCATCACGTAATACCAATAGCTCATTAAACTTATGACATTGTTTTCATCTTCCAAGAAACTAGATCAATCATTTTAGTCCACATTCATTCACGCTTTTCATTGAGTAAATAGACCATCTTTGACAATTATGATTCATTAGTGCGCTTTTAAAACAATTTCACTTCGCCACATATGCACCTTCATGAAATGTTTGTTTTTAACAGCCATGATTACGCCAATTGCAGACATCAGTACATAACTGATAACAGCATACAATATAAAGCTCACCTAGTATTTGATTTGCTCTTTTCTTATATGCCACAGGATAAATCTTCAGGATCAATAGGTGAAGCATCTCACAGATGGTTGGAAAGTGATAATATGGATGCCTACAAATTGGACAATGGGACTCTCGACAACGATCCATGGATTTGTGCACGCACCAAAAACATGAAATATGACCACAAGCTGGAACAGAGGAAACCAAAAATAAACAAAAAGATGGCACTTCTCAAAAAAATTATGGCTAGCATCGAATTATACTCACAGAGCACTATCGGCTTGTAGAGAAGATCCCTGCAATTAATAACCAACTTCAATTAGCCACATGTAACAAGGAACTGATGAAGCCAACCTGAGCAGAAAAATGAAAAAAAGAAGGAACTGATGAAGGCAAATAGTAGTAACAATAAATACAAGACCTCTAGGCAAGTGTTCCAGCTTTTGTTTCCCATTTCTAATAATACTATACGCCATTACTTCATTATCAAGTAATGCTCAATTTAACGTTTAACTTTGACTCCAACATCCAGCAAATCGATCCAGAGCCACGAAATCGACTACCAACTCAATCACCAAACCTGTGTAGTTTTCAGGGCGCCATTGGCGACAACTGAAAATTCTAATTTCTAACCTCATCAATAGAACATCACAACAAAACGGGAAATACACATACATATATCCAAACATCGTACACCATTAAACAAAAAAAATACATAAATCCATAAAAATAATAATAATAATAATATAATAAATAATCCTGAACCTTAGAATACGAAACTTCAGATCAAAGTAATTACAAGAACTTCCAAATAAACCATCAAGTAATCGAGAAGGGTAATTGCAAATATTTACAACACATATCTCCATTCCCAAGATCACAAACCCCCCTTTTACTATCAAGCAAAAGAGATAACGAGAGGGAGAGAGAGAGAACTGACAGACAGACACAGCAGAGAAATGCGTGAGGAATGTCGTCGAAGTCAACATCGTCCAGAAATTGATCATCCGCCATTGACAAGATTCTGGGCAAGGCGAGAGAGGTGAATCTTCTCCAAAATTGGGACGGAAATCGGAGGACAGAGCGACAAAGAGAGAGAAACATGTAATTGGGCGGTGGGGGGGATTCTAATAGCAGATTAGGATCGAATGGCACTCTGTTTTACTCTGTACGGGAACCGACCAATATCAATATCAAGATCAAAATCATCACTCCACTTCCAAATTCCCAAGTTTTTTGAAGCCAAGAAGAATCCAAACCCTTAAAATAATATTAAGATGAACGGTAATTAATTCATAATAATATTAAGTCAAAATCAATGGGTTAAAATGCATATTTTCCCACCAACACTTTATGCATTCGAATCTTTCACCATCACATCTTATTAAAATAAAACAAAAATAATAATAATAAGGTCAAAGTAAGGAGAAATTGGAAAAAAAATGATCGGTTATACAATTTTAGACTCTTTTTAATTTAATAGATTTTTTAAGCAGTAAAAGGACATCCTTGCCCCCTTTTAAAGTTTCTTCTTCTTCCCCAAATGAAAAAACCTCAGGCGCGCTTACCTCTTTTTTTTGCTTTTTGGTTCCTCCTTCACTCTTTCCTCTTGGTGACTCGGCGAGTTGGTCATCTTACTAAGTGTTCCTTTACCTTTGTCTTTTTCTTATTTTTTGATAAGTTTCTATTTTTCTTCTTTTTCCCTCATTTTACATGGTTAGATTTTTTTTTAATCTCTTTTACTTTTGAAGGCTTTAAATATTTGGTTTTGATTCGTAAGTTGATTTTCTGTTAATAGCTTGATTTTAGTTTTACAAGTAATTATAAAAAGTTGTGAAAAAAAATTTTTAATAATCATTTAACTTACATTTTTTTTTAATCTCTTTTACTTTATTTAAATTAATTTGGAATGTGTTTTTGCTATTGAATGTTTTTGGAGTTATTATTTTTATGGGGCGTAGCTTAATTTTGGCCCTAATTGCAAGAAGTTACGAGAAAAAAAAAACACAATTTAAAATGGTCACTTAACTTATATATTTTACTTTATTTGAATATATGCTATTATATTATTTTGAAGTTGTAGTTTTTATGAGTAATAGTTTAATTTTTGGCTTTGCAAGTAGTTGCGATAGAAAACAAAGATGTAAAATGGTCACTTGAGTTATATTTTTATGTGTTGTTTTGATATATTTTACTTTATTTAAATTTATTTGAACATGTTTTTGCTATTATATGACTTTAAAGTTGTAGTTTTTATGAGTGATACCTTATTTTTAGCTTTATAAGTAGTTACGAGAAAAAATAAATGGTCACTTGTAATGTTTGGAATATTTGTTTGAAAAATAACTTAGGTAGTCTTTTTACAAAGTCATTACCTACTCCAATATTTGAAATGTATTGTACTTTTATTCCAATAGATTTTTATCCAACTAGGTTTTTCTTAAGAAGTTTTTTAATGGGGTAGTATATAAAATAACGTATTTATTTTTTTCCATTAGATTTTTTCTGATAAGGTTTTAACGAAATACATATTCGATATACAATGAATAACTAAGGAGGAGTATTATAAATATATTATAATATGTAGATATCTTCATAAGTTACACAAGTCTACATTCATTCTTCTAATTTATTATCAATGATACACAAGATGGTTACACATTTTGAATAATGTAGATCTTGCAACCCTACACTATTGTAAATCCTAAAAATAATGGTTATATGAGACATTTGTAAATCATAATTCAATAGAGAATTCTTTATTCCTAGACTTTCTTCTCTCCCTCCTTTTTTTCTATTGTGTTTTTCTCTAACGTTATTTTATTTTTATTTTATGCTCATTTCATAATAATTTGTATTTTATTTTTGTAGTTGATACAAAAACTAAATTTAATCATTTTGTGAGTACGAAGATTAAAATAGAACCAGCACTAAAATATAAGGATTATAATAATATTTTAACCTTTAAGACAGCGGACTTTTCAAACGCTTGCATGGCAAGAAGAAAGAGAAGAAATAAAGAAAGAAGAAGGAAAGAGAAAAAGAAAAAGAAGAAGAAGAAGGAAAAAAAAGGGTAACTGGTGCAATGGAATGGTAGATTCTAGAAAGTCATAGACAATTCCCAAGGCCAGTTTTATTTTTCCAATTATAAAAGGGCGCTTCACCTAACAAATTCAATTTACGTTCAACATTTTCTGTTTCTTCCCCGAAGGACAAACACAGCGTCTCGCGCCTTCCGCTACCTTTCTCGGGTTCGTTTCCTTTTCTCTTCCATCAATTTTTTTATTCTTTTGTTGCATTTTACCTCTTGATTACGAATTCGATTCTTTTGTTTTGGAATTGTTTCTATTTCTTCGACCATTTTGAATCCTGGAGTTTGAATACGAGTTGGATTTTTCAGCCACTTTATTTTATAGGACATTGCTATCAATTGATTGCAATGCGGATCTTTCCTTGTATTCGCGCTGCGTTTTGGAAAAAGTCTGTGATGTGAACTATTTTTCAGTTTTTGGATGTCCTGGTAATGTGAGGGGAGATCTGTCTCGATGCGTTGATTTTAAGGGGTCGTAATTAAATTTTCTATGATCTTCTTTATTTTTTTTTTTAAGGTGAATTGCTTTGATTTGATTGTTTACTCTGTGGGATGATGTTGATGTGCGTTTTCCTTTTTCCTGGAATTGAATCTTATAATTTGCCGTTGTGATTTGCGTAGGTCATCCGTTTCTTATTTGTCGGTGATTTTGCTTCCTTGAGCAATTAAAGATAATTCTGTCTTTGAGTTATGGCTGAGGTAAGGAAGGCTGATGCCTTTTAATTTTGTTCAATTTTTGTTTCCTGGCTTGAGCTTGTTTGAACTCCTTCCCCACCCCCATGTCTTCCTTGTGGGGAGCGAAGGAGGAGAGAGAATATATATATATATATATATATATATATATATATATATATATATTGAGTAAGATTGTAATATTTTACATCTAATTTTCCACTAGTTTCTATAATTGAAAGATTATATATATAACAAGTTGGAAGGTAGAATTTTGGCATTCTTGTAAAAACTCCTGGCTCCGCCCCTGAAGCTGATTCGTTTATATTTACTTGAGTTTATGGCATCTGTGGCAGGAGGGTCACAAGGTCACTTTGAATGTTTATGACTTGAGCCAAGGTCTAGCGCGACAGCTTTCCACTGCATTCCTTGGGAGACCAATCGAAGCCATATGGTGAGTTGTGACGCCATGTTTAGCGTACAAAAGATATCTTCTTACTGTAACACAATCGAGTTACATATCCAGTAACTTTGCTGATTGGAGTACGGTATAAGATTATTTATAATTCTAGTTCTAACTTTAATATTAACTACTAAATGTTTGTGATGATGCGAATGGATTAGCATTTAGAAAATACCTAGTCATTCTTTCTATTAGTTAGCGAAGTGTATATTTTAGCTGCATGTTTACCAGCTTTAGTGTATGCGTTTCTTTAAATATTTTTAGAACATATTGTTCATTACTTGGGCAATTAGAAACATACATGAATTCTGTTTCTTGTTCTTTTTTGTTTCTAACAACCACAACTTTGATAGTTGGCAAAGAAAATTCTCTCTAGGCACCTGGGCCAGTCTCAATTCTGGCCGCAGCAGAACAGATGTGGATTCTAAATTTATTTTTGTTTGGACATGTTGCACTGAATTGACACTTGTATATTTACGATAAACCATGATATTATATTCCTCTATTTGCAGTCGACTACAATTTTGCTTTTTGCATTTTTAACTTTGTATGGAAGTTTTGATTTTTTTTAATTATTGTAAATGTAGATTTTGGTCTTTCTATCATCAATCTTTTACAATTTTGGATCAAATAAAGTATATCCTAACTGTACCATGCTGGGGATTGCATTTGTGTAATGCAGGAGCCTGCAACTCTGTAACAGTCATGAGACACGTAACGTAGACAAATGAGTTAAATTGGAAACAGAAGGAAAAAAAGTTCCATTATGCTTTTATTTGTAAAATGTAGTTTCCGTATTATTGTAATGTAAGATTGCTATCTACTTTAGTGTTTTGTGCGCTTGATTCTCGATTGATTTACCTCATTTTTAGTGGGTAATTGATGTAGTTTGCAGCTTCACATTATGCGACCTCACGTTTTTGTATAGTGCTTGAAGTCTTGGGTTGGAAACTAAACTCTCTAAGGACTTTGAACATCGTTGAGTTGGTGTTATTGTTAGTTGTCAATATTTTGTTTCCACGTTTCATTTTCTAGTGTGCTGTGAATCTTCTGCCGTTTGCTGTAATGCCTGTGAATAACGCAGTTTTTTCTTTGGCACTTTTTTATTACACAACCCCCATTTGATAATTGATAGAACCTTAATTAGCAAATACATAGAAAATTCTCTCCTATTCTTTTGGGGCAGGAGAGTTCTGATTGGATAATTAACTTTGTATGAATATGAATCGGTCAATGGTCAAATTTTCAATTGCTTGCTTTTTGGTATGACAGGCACACAGGAATTGTTGTGTATGGCAACGAATATTATTTTGGTGGAGGTATACAACATGATCCTGCAGGGAGAACTCCGTATGGGAAACCGATGCGGGTGATAGATTTAGGAACGACACACGTTCCCAAGGATGTTTTTGAGATGTACTTGCAGGAAATTGGCCCTCGGTACACAGCTGAAACCTATAGTTTACTCTCACATAATTGCAACAACTTCAGTAACGAAGTTGCACAGTTTTTAGTTGGTGCAACCATTCCTGATTACATTCTTAACCTCCCTAATATAGTTATGAGCAGCCCTATGGGTGCCCTCATATGTAAGTAATCTAGTAACCATGCATTCACTTCATCAATTGGGTTGTTTATTCTCATGTTTGCTTAATGAATCTTGTTTCTGCTCCAGTGCCTATGATTCAGAATCTCGAAACGACATTGAAGGCAGGTGCAGTTCCGATGGCTCCGCAGTTCAGTTCTGCTTCAGTAGTTCAGCCAGTCCCAACAGCCGGCGTCCCTAGATCGTTGTCAGGGTCAAGCACGTCTAGAACTCAGGAGGCTGCCAAAGCAAAGTCTGAGTCCAGCCTTAGTAGTCCCTCAGGTAAAAAGGAAGATGGTGCTAAACCACCTGAGAAGGCAACACCAGAGAAATCAGACACAAACGAGATTGCCGGCCCGCTCGGGGATGCTCGTAGCAAGGTGCAGGAAGAAATTGGCCAAGAATTTGCCGCGATCATGGCAACTGGGACTCTGCGTGCAAGTGAAGCGGCAGCACTGGCAACAAAAAGAGTGATGCAAAAGTATGGGCATGCTACCCTATCACAGGGCTAGCGATATGACTTATTTTATTTTCGTTTTATACGTTTGCAGAGAAGATGTATTTTGTGGGTTTAAAGATGACCCAACAGAATTTAAAACCATACAATTTATATGAAGTACCATTCTATTATTGTTGCTTGTAAAACGTTCTTAAAACTTAGTGTTTGGATCGAGTCGTTCAGGAAACAAACTTGTGGAAGCGCGTAGTTGTTTGAACTTTGCATATGGATGTTTATGTGAGAGGACATCTTTTCACTTCGCCAACTTTTGAGACTTTTAATTACTTTATTTTTCCGTTTTTGTTTTTTCGATTAGTATGACATCAAAACGCTAGAGCATGTGTTGAAAGGTTTGAAATGTTGGAAGAAAAGGTTGAAAATATTATAAAACTAAGTACAAAAGACGAAGAAAATAATAATACAAGAGAGTGATGAAAGAAAAAGATGGAGAGAGCAATGACTTTCTTCTCTATTCAACTTGTATGAATTGTTGTTGTGGTACATTCTAAAGGGTCTATACAATCGTTATTTATAGACTTACAAAAGTATAAGTTATAATAACCAATATAAATAAGAGATAGGAGAGTTGTGAAGCTTAATGGACTAGGTAATTGAATTACATAATCTATGACCTTTATGGGCATTAGATTTATAGAGTCTATTTTTACCGAAATTGTGATCCAAGGGTGATTTTAGAATTCATTTTCACAAAAGTCTATATTTATAAATATTTTTACTTTTAATCTTTCAGATTTCAGTAATTATTTTATTCCTATAATACTCTTATTTACTTATTATATTTAATTTAATATAATATTTATCATTCAATTTAGAATCAATCATTGATTATTTTGCATTTAAATTTGGAATATTTTAAACATTCACTAATTTTTATTTATTTATTAGACTGATTAATTTTTTTCCTAAATTAATAAAATAGAAGATTTGAATATAATTTGAAATCAATCTCTTTTTGTCCTTTTTATTTCTTCCAATTTTTTTTTCTTGTCCTTCATGCACAAAAAGTGTACACTGCCATATATACCATGAATATATTTATTTGAAGATTATTATGTAGTATTACTGGATATATATTTCAAAAGAATGCAAGTCCATTCTATATATATCGAGTATTTGTTATAAACCAGTTGGTATATATCGAGTATTTCTTCTAGACCAGTTAGTAAACATTATAAATATAAAAAAATTGAATTATATTAGGTTTCTACATATTTCTAAAAGAATAGCATACCTAATATTGAAAAATTTTCACCTAATAACCAATATGTTTATACTCCGTTTATGTAATCTTGAATATTGGACAAAATGAGTTTATATTTTTTCACTTAATAATTGTTTCTTTACCAGAAGAATGACTGAATCTAACATGCACATCTAAATGAAAGAAGAATACATAATCGTTTTTTGGCAAAATCGAAGAAATATTCTCAATTTATCTACTTTGAATTGTTGAGGAAACTGCATCGTTTATCTAGTCCGACTGTAAGAAGCTTCTTTGTTTTTGTTTTTCGAAGAATGACGACTATAGGATTTTTTTGGTGAAGGCCGTTGATGAAAAAAATTGGTTACCAAATGTGTGGATGAAAGCTTGGATGCATATATTTATATATATATATATATATTGAGAACGTGAGAAAGCATGATGAATCCCAAACTTTTAGCCTAAAAATGAAGTATTTTTTTAAATCTAATGTTGATTTGGAAAAAAAGGGATATGTTTTAAACTTTCCTTTTTTATTTGTTTAGATTTTTTAAATTATATTCATTAAATAAAAGATAGTAAAATAAAATTGTCAATGACTTGGGTCTCCACCTATGGAGGCTCAAATATTTTTAAAAATATTTTGGAATCAGAACTTTCATGAAAGTCTAATAAAATATGGCATCTAATAAAACATGGTGTATATGTGTAGCTATCCCAAAAAAATACACTTTTGGTCCGAGGTTTGGGTGTTTTTTATTTTTTTTTACTCTCTATCTACCATTTATCTGGCATGTTGAAGTGGCAAGTTTTAAGTGTATTGGAAAATTTTTCTAATTTTATATTATATATTTTTTTTAAAAAAATTTTACTCTCTCTGCCCTTGTCCTCTCTCTCTCTGCTTCTTCTCCCTCTTCGTCTTCTCCAAAGTTTTAAACGCAAAAAAAAATAAAAATTTTCAACTACACAAGTCCACGCCGACAGAAAGATCGTTCACATGTCGTTTCCTACACTTTCAACATTAACTTGTCCATCGGTACAAACTATTCAAAAATCAGTCATGTCCACTCCAAACTCAACCTAATCAGCAACCAGTACCACAACGACAAGATTCTTTACATACACTTCCAGCTCACACGAGTATACAAAAACCCCAAATTTCACTCCTCTCAATTTTGGAAAATCTTCAACGACAAAATCTCCTCAAGTAGCTAGGTCAATCAACCCACTAAAGGAAACCCCTCAATGGTAATATTGGCCTTCAATCACTCATTACGGCATGCAATTATTTGTTTAAGGTAAAAGATTTCCTTGCCCAACACATTCTCCATAGTAAATTACAGACAAATTATTTTTATTTCCTTATTTTTCTTAATTTCCTTATCTTCTTGGTAAGCTAGGTATTCGTGCTGTGTGTATTTCTAGCAGAAGGTGATTTAGCTCCCGATTGAGCTTTTTGGGTTAAGAACGATTATTTCAATTCACTGGTTTTTGACCGAGCTTAACCAGAAACTGAGAAAAGAGAAGAGGAAGAGGAAGAGGAAGAAGGTTAAGAAGGGAATGAAGGGAGGGGAGAGAGAAGGGAAGAGGGAAGAGAGATCAGTATTAGAATTAGTCTATTCAAAGTTGGTATAACCCTCCTACAAATCTTCTTGTACAACTACCTACTAATTTTAGTTCCATTGTCCATCTATAAAAGGGCCATGTATTTTCATAACTCAACATGAAAAAAATATACGTACTTCATCCTATCTTTCCTCTTTGTATTTCTTCTTGGTATCAGAGCAATAGACTCACGTCCTTTTTTTTCCTTCTTTAATGGTCGGTACAACTTCCTCTCCCTCCCAATTGAACACGGCTGTCTCTACTCCCCATTCCCTCCTCTCGAATATCTGTAATCTTGTCCTAGTACGCCTCGATTCCACAAATTATGTCCAGTGAAAGTTCCAAGTCTCTGCTATCCTTAAAGCCCATGCTCTTTTTGGCCATATTGATGCATCAACCCCCCGCCAGAACAATATGTTCAGTCCATTACTCCCGAATCTACTTCAAGTTCCCAAGCAAGAGAAGTCAGATCAGAATATCTCCAATGGACTTATAGAGATTAGGCATTAATCACTTTGATTAATGTCACTCTCTCACCTTCCGCTTTCTCACATGTCACCTCTGCAAATACGGCTCGGGAATTATGACTTGCACTAGAGAAACGTTACTCCTCAAAAACTCGCTTGAGTATTTTGGAGTTGCGCTCTACCCTTTACACTATAAAAAAATCACCCACATAATCAATCAATCAATATTCTAGACGTGTTCAAGATATCATTGATAGGTTGGCCGTAGCTTCCGTCGTTATTGACGATGAGGAAGCACTACTTCACATCCTCAATGGATTGCCGACTGAATATAATTCGTTTCGAACCTCCATTCGCACCCGCAACACAACAATTACACTTGAAGTCTTGCTTACCGCTGAAGAATCGACTATTGCCCGACAACACACAACCACTGTCGAACCTTTTCCCACGGCTATGGCAGCGTTTCATGGACCAACATCTCGTGTCGGCGGTGCCGGCAATACAAGCCTTAGTTCTGGAAATGGTCGTAGCTTCCAAAATCGTCTTGGCGGAGGCGGTCACTTTTTAAATACAGGAAGCAGCGGCAGACGATTTACGAATGGAGGGAGGGAACGCCACACCCACGGACGAAATATTCCAAACCTACATGGTCAAAGTGTGGCCAATAGATTTTCATCAAGCATTCAGCCCACTTTCCAAAACCAAATTAATTCTAATTCCTTTTCTAGTGCAGGAAATAATTCAAATGGAAGGATTGTTTGCCAAATTTGCTCCAAACCAGGACACAGTGCGCTAGATTGCTT
>JAOANK020000022.1:7546525-7560327 GCA_026257165.2 Telfairia occidentalis | reverse complement strand
TGATTTTCCATATTTAATTTGAGCTAATTAGAGTGTAAAGATCCTCCTTCTGCTGCGTATGCATGTTTATGTATCCTACAATTAATTCCTAGTATATTAAATTCAAGAAAATAATAATGCACTTTTTTTAATTTATTAACCCAAATTAATTCCCGGTAACCATGGGAACGTATGGAATTAATGTACTACCTGAGTTAAAGTATATATAAATCATAGTTACATATGAATAATATTTAAGGTTTACAAATTTGTAAAGAAAAAAGTACTATGTACCCATAACATACTAAATATGTTATATACCAAGTACATGTAATACATAATAATCTTCCAAAAATATATTACATGTACATATAATATACATTATTATTAACCAAGGTTAATTCTCAATATGTATAAATTTAAGAAAGTAACAACGCATTTTTTTAATTTAATAAACAACATTATGTAAACTAAACACCTACAATATACTAAGTATATATTAGGTAAAAGTGTAACTCTAGTAAGCAAAACATAATAATACATAATGTGTACTGAGAATGAGCAAACATATTCACACATTAAGCTACCTGTTACAAAGAACTATTAAGCAATGAAGCAAATATACTACGTATATATACTGCATAAAAGTTATCTTCATACATAAAATCGATAGTTCATAGTGCAAGATGAATGATTGAAAACAGAATAAGAAGTTAATGCAAAAACAAAGGCTGAATGAACATACTCATTATAGTAACTACAACTTGATTTCTATGGAGAAACCCAAGTGTACGTTCAATAATCGTGAAGAAAAAAATTTAATAAAATTAGGGAAAGCAATATGTAACACCCCATAGAAAAAGGGAAAATAATTATTATTATTATTGGGCTTAATGACATTTTTGTAATTAAGCTAAAAGAAGTTAGGGTTAAGGTTCCAAGTGCATCTTATATAAGGATAAGTTAGGTCTTGGCCCCTCTCACTTTTAGTTGCCAAAAGAAATAAAAGGAAAAAAAAAAGTCGATTCTTTGCTCTCTCCTCTCTCATTCTCGACTTTCATCCTCGCTCCCTCTCGATATTTTTATTTTTCTTTAGCCACATTGTTCTAGCAGCATTAACTCCATAATACAGCGCGGTTCAAATCTAGTTGGTGTGCTCGGGATCACAGGCAAAAAGTTTCAGTAAGTGTTCTCGTAATTTGGAGTCTTTTCTCGCTGTTTTCTTCACAAACCAAGTGATTTTTCTCGATTTCTAGCAGTGGGCGGCTAAGGTCTGTGTAGAACCTCAGTTCTGAAAGGTAAGGTCGTTGGTTGTACCTTTGTTTGGGGTTTTTAATCGGTATGGTCATTAATCTCGTTTTTCCTCTTTTTTCGGCCAGAAAAGGTGATTCTTGAGTGCAACTAAAGGTGGAAAAAGGCCTCAAGAACCGGATCTATACATTGGTGAAAACGAGACGTCGATCGGAGCAATGGAGAGCCCTCATGAGTCGGAGAAAGACATTGCCCGCAGGCAATGCGTGAGCCACACACGCAGGATTCAGGCCGCGTGTGTGGGCGCGTGAGATGTGGATTGGAGTGTGGTCAGTGGCGTTGGAACCGTAGTGACCTAAAGTTTCAGGTCTGAGGGCGCGTGTATCGAAATTCGGCGGCCCTTGTGGTGGCGTGTGGGCTGGTTTTTCTTAAGCAATAAGCTCCCCTTGGTGTTTTGTCCCTTTATGTAGCTTCAAAATGCGTTAAAAAGTAGTTCTAAGATAAATTTCAAAGTAAATTTCATGTTTGACCTTAGGTTGACCAAGAGTACTTTGACCAGTTCTTTAGGAAGCTTATAGGATTTGCTCGAGGTAAGTAGCCTTACTTACGAACCCGTAAGGGCTTAGGTTAAATGATGTATGCAAATGAATGTCCTATATGCATGTGTGTAGAATAGTTTGTAAATAGAAAGATATGTCAGGTATAATTCCATGGTTTGTGATGTGGCATGTATGATTTGATATGCTGCGATGATCCTACTATGTATATAAGCATGCTTGGGAATTGTTTGCTAAATTGTGATATGGCAATTTTTATTTTGATATGACATGCATGATTAAAATGTTAAGATTTCATATCGTATGTATGTGGGACCTTGCATGAACCATAGAACCATGAACTATGAATCATGTTTCATATGAGGGTGACAATTGCCTCCCACGCCCAAAAGGGTCGGTATTGGGTGGGAATCCGACTGTGCTGAATGGGTATCATCTAGCATCAGTTACAATTGGTTTCTCCCATTTAAATCGAAGTCCCAACACTCATATCCAAAGTGAGATGACACCATGGTGGGGTAAAGGTAGTTGTTCATCCAGTATGATAAGTACAATATATATACTGTCAACCATGGAATAATAGGTCCTGAAAGACTACATGTGAGTTTGCATGAATGTGTGTGTATCAAGGTCTGACTGACCCCGTAGGTGGGGTTACTTACTGCGTATATTTTATATACTCAACCTATGTTAATAATTTTTTTCAGGTAACCAACGTACTGAGTGTGGTGGCTCACGTGCGAGGTTACGAGGCTATGAAGAAGCTTTGTGTTACATTTCTCTTTTAAACATTTGCTTTTGACTAAGTCTTTTAAATGTTCAATTATTCTCATGTTTTATAAATTTGTTTTCTTTTCTGTATTACTAATGCTAGTTGGGATCTCTCCTTTAAAATCTCTAAAACTTTAATTTTTCAAACTTTATAATTGAAGTTGACTTTTGAATTTAGTTTTAGTTGTCTATGCATGCATGTAGTAGCGGTCCTAGGCTTAATGTAAGTCGGGTCGTTACACAATGACCGTAAATTGAAGAAAAATTCCAGATTAATTGGTATTTTGGAGAAGATGAAAACCAGCTAATAATTTGATTGAAAAGAAATTGCGCCTTCAATGGTATTCTGAATTTTTTTTTTTTCGAAAAATGTGGTATTCTAAAACTTGAGTTAGGAGATTTCTGAAATATCGTTTCTGGACAAATAATTGGGCCTCCAATGTTACGTGTGAAGGAGGAACAAAGGGTTTGGAATTTTGCAAAACGGCAACTTTATGCAAAAAAATCGTGGATTGAAAAATAATTCGACTTCAATGGTGTTGGTGAAGGAGGAAGAAAATGTTTGAAATTCTGCAAAACGGCAAATTCCCACAAAAAATCGTGGAGTGAAAAATAATTTTGCTTCAATGGTGTTGGTGAAGGAGAAAGAAAATGTTTGCAATTCAAAAAAGGCAACTTTTTGCAAAAAAATCGTGGAGTTGAAAAACTAGTAAAAAATCCTAAAATTATTTTTAAATATTCTATTTTATTAAATTAAGTAAAAATTAAATTTTCAAATTTGATTCTAATAAGTCAATTTAAATCACTTAATGTAAAAAAGATTCTAAATTTAAATTGAAAAGTTTGAATAATTGATTGAAAGATTACATTAAATAAGGAAATCTAATTTTTTTCATTAAATCAATTATAATAGATCAATAAGGGTATTATGGGCATAAATTAGTTGCTGGAAATTAGGAAATATTAAAAGAAAAAATATTGTCAAATATGGACTTTTATGAAAATAAGCTTCTAAAAGGACCCCTGCAGCTCAATTTCTGTACTTCTTTTTGCATCTGAAAAAGTTGTCTAAAATTAAACTTTCTACTTAAGGTGTGTTTGCTATAGCTTTTAAACTGTAACGACCCGACTTCTAGACTTAGACTACCTAGGGTAGCTACTTGCATTCATACTTTTGCATAAAGAATTTATAAAATTTTTCAAACTTGAAATCAAATTTTCTCATAAATATTAAAATAAATAAGTTTCAAAATACAAATTAAAATAAGCTAGGATCCGAATTTAAAATCAAATTAAAGAGCTGATAAAGAAAAGTTCAAAATACTAGGACACTTAGTTCAAAATATTTAAAACAATAAGATATGCGGAAGACTGCAACGCATGACCATGACCCATTATATATGCAACCGCACCTCGTCAGCCACCCAAGAAGCTCGTGCTCTTACCTTAAAAGAATAAATAGAAAAGGTTGAGTATATCAAATACCCAGAAGGGACCCCGACCCCTAGAGTCGGACATGCAAGCACACACAATCTTACATCTCATGTGGGACCTACTCTCTATCTTTACACAACGGCTACCATCTCATGGAGAATCCTCACACGCATAAACCTAGCAGAGACACAGTCTCATGGAAGTCTTCAATAATAACTCAGTAGAGATATAAAATCTCATGGATGGTCCTCAAAATAATCACACAATAGAGATTAAGCATCTCATTGAGGTTTTCAATTAATCACACAGTAGAGATATGAAATCTCATTGAGCAACCTCAAAATAATCACACAGCAGAGATACGCGCAACTCATGGAGGCCCGCAATATAGTTCTGCAAAAGATGGTGTCACCAACATATGTACATGCAACATACACTCATTATATGCATAGGACCCAAACAATAACATATCATACAATCGAAGCTCCAAGACATCCAAATACAATATTCCAACAATGCTCCTAGCATCCATAATCTACATATAAACGGTACCCACGAAATCTATTAACCACATAAACATAAGATGCATATCATACTCAATACCACATCATCACATCATGCTCAATAACGCCAAATGTGTATATCATACACATACTCCCAATTACATTATACTTCAAAGTACAAACATTAAACAATTCATCTGACCTTAGCCCAAAGGCTTACCTAGGAGTGAAGCCACTTTTACTTTAGTTTCTTAATAAACCTAATAAATCCTTAATGGCCTAGCCAAAGCTCTTTTAACAATTATTCGAGTTTTCTGTTTGGAATGATCGCTAAGATTACCCTTGCGTTGTCGCCAATAGGAAGGATAAGAGAGAAATGAATAATGGAGGAGGAAGTTGGCGTGAAAGGAAGAAGGAAAAGGAGGGAAATTTTCTTTTAAAAATAAAAGTTTTTGTGGTTACGGTTTCGTAACATGTATATTTATAAGGTTCCTAATAAACCCTAATCTTAATCTAATTTGATATAAATTCAAAAAGGTTATTATTTTTAACTATTTTTCTTTTCATAAAAGATAAAACTCTTCTTATTCTATCTTCTTCTATCTCTTATTTTATCCAAAATAAAAACCCAAATAAATTTTATAATCTTTTTCTAATCCTCTCTAAATAAAACCAATTAATTCTTAACTTCAAAAATTTATCTCATTAATACAATTAATTCTCAATCACTTAACAATAAAAATAATAATAATAACAAACATTAATAACCAATTCAAATAACGGGAGGTCACATAAATTGTTTCTTCATAGCAAAAAGTATTTATTTTTCAAAATTAACAGTATTTGGTTAAAATTTCAAATAGTGCTTTTAACTTAAAAATACTTTTTAGAATTTTTAATAATAAAAATGGTTTGAAAGTATGTAAAAACATATAAAATATATTTAAAGATTTTTAAATTAAGTATTTAACTAATTTTATTCCAAAAACACTTATATAATCAATGTTTAATTTAAGAACATTTTTTTAAAAAGTTATACCAAAGATGCAGTTATCCTTAAATTTATATATTTTTATTGTACCTCCTAAATTATTTTGTGTTAATATTATATATATATTATAATTATCTTTTTTTGTTACATATATATATATAATTACCTAATCATTAAATCTATACAATTAGATAAGTATATTTGAAGTGACACATAATAAGTCATAAGTCAAAAGTCTAGTCTCAAAATGGACTCAAATTTTTATTAAATGAGTAATAAAAAAAATTTACAATTACTAAAATGGGTTTTTGTCTAGTGTAGGAGTAAAACAAACATTTGAAAACTAAGAAATTCAAATAGAATAATTAAGTTTCAATCAATATTATTAAAATCATTAAGTTATAGATCTTATTATTAGTATTTATATTCATATTCATATTCATAACTAAATAATGATATTTGACGTTTCATAGATATTTTCTATGGATATCAAAGATATCGATTGATCCTATATCGATGTCAAATTCTCCAATTTACGAATATGTCGAGACATATCGATGAATATTTTAACTTTTGGTTATGGTATTAATGCATCATCTATCCTAAAGATCTGTTCACATCTCCACCTCACATTGTTGAACTAAAACAGTAGAATACCTAAAAGGTTTGTAATCAAAATAAACTAAGTTTTAAGGTTGAAAAGCAATAAAAAATTCTTAACCCAAGCAATATCTCAATTGACAAAACTTTTAGGATGTATTTGGTATGACTTTTAACTTTTTTGTTTGTTTATTGGTAGAAAAAAGTATTTTTTTCAAAATTAACTGTGTTTAGTTAAAATTTCAAATAGTACTTTTAACTAATTAAAAAAAATTGTAGAATTTTTAATAGTAAAAATTGTTTGAAAATGTGTAAAAACATATGAAATACATTTTAAATTTTTTTATATTAACTATTTAATTAATTTTATTCCAAAAATACTTATATAATAAATATTTTACATAAAAATATTTTTTAAAAAAATTATTTGGATCAAGAGATTGAATCGCTACCCTAATTAAAACAAATAAAAACCAAAATAAAATTTTTATAAAATATTTTTTTAAAAAGTTATTTCGATCGAGAGATTGAATTGCTATCCTAATTAAAACAAATAAAAACCAAAATACAATTTTTAAAAAATGTGTATATATTAGATAAGACTTAATAAAAGGTTATGATTGAAGACAACTTATTCAACAACAGTTCAAATGATATTCTCATTATTATCAAATCATGGGCTTATTGGGTCTCATTTGATTTCTCTTACATTCTCTCTTTCCTCCCTTTCTCTCTCTAAATATATATAAAGATTGATTTTTATTGGATAATGTGTTTGAGAGAGGACAAAAGCCAATGTCTCCAAAGCTGTGAAAATAATTTCTCAGGCAAAAAACAAAAGGGGCCCTCTCTCTGCTCTATATGTGTCATCGCTGCCGCTCTTCTCATTCACTACTTTATTGTTCTTTGTAAAATCTTTTACATCTTAATCCCCCTTACATATTCTAAGCTCTAATTCTTGAATATTTCTTAGATATATTACATTAAAACCACCATGATTAAAAATAATAATAATAAGAGCTCTCAAAAGTTGAAATTAATAAGTTATAGTCATCTAATTACATTTTTACACTCTTCACACGAGAACTCATAGACTTATTCAGTTCACGAGACAATCCATAATGTAAACTATAATTGTCAGTGAATAAAGAAATGGCATTGCAGTAATTTGACTTATAACTTACTACTGGTCTATGATAAATTTAATCACCTCCTTAATATGTATGTTCGAATGCTAATTTACGTCATAAGACCCAACATATTAACTATTAGTATGAACTAAAGAAGAAAATAATATTATAGAAATTTGAACTCAAATTCTTTTGTGCTTTTCATATATCATGTTAAATCACTATTAATATATTCCTTCTTGACTTCAAATTTTAATTCAATTCAGAAAATTTAATGCTTGAGCTAATAAAATGAATACATTATATCATAAAAACTTTTAACTCAAAACTTCTAATACTATGTTAAATCACTACTAACCCAGGGTTGAATTTCAATACAGGAGAGAGAAAAAAAAAGAATTTGAGTCTTAGACTCTTCCATTTCATATAAAAGTATAGTTGGACTCAAAGATTTAAGTTAATAAACTTTGATAAATTTAATTGTTTAATATATTCTTTGCAAAGAAAAAAATGCATACAAGAAACTCTCCAAAATCTCTAACATATGAGTTTAATCCAATAATATCCAAACCATCATCACCTTCTATATATGCAAGAAATAGAGGGCTATTACATACAAATAGGGAAGAAGAAGAACGCTCCAGTATCTCTGTCGCTATACAATTAAAATAACCCAAAAAACCAAATAAAAAGACAGCAGGAGCAGCAGCGACAATTAACAAACGAAAACACCAAACCTCTGCAAATGTTTTGTTTTTTAGTTGGATATGGGGTTTGGACCACTGGGAACTTCATGGGCTTCAGCTCCGAACTGCCCAGCCGTCATCGGAGAGTTTCGAGGTCGAGATTTCTTCGGCTGGAAGGCGGTGGTGGTGGCGACCGAGGAGGAGGCGAAAAGAAGGCGGTGGGGGGCGGCTGCCATGGAAGGAGGGGAAAGAGGAGGAGAGGAAATGAGGTTTAGAATGATGAGGAAGGAAAAGAGAAAAGAGAGAAAGAGGATGGATTTTGGAGTGAGAAAGTGAGATGAAGATTGTTTTGGTGCAGCTGCCATGCAATTTAAGACAAGAAACCACCCCCCAACACCCCACAAGGGTTCAATATCCATGAACCAGCACCAACACCTAAGAAGGAAGAGAGAGACAGAGCAAAAAAGAGGAGAAAGATAAAGAGATAAGTGGGTGGTAAGAAAAATTGAAGAAACACAAATACAAAAGAGAGGAGAAAAAGAAAATTAAAGAGAGAGAAGGTGAAGAAGCTTCAGCAAAAGTTAATGAAGGAAAGAGGGTTTTGAAATTCCATACACACATTTGTAATTGTCTAAGACAACCCAAGAAGAAGAAGAAGAAAAAACTTAGCATTCAAGTATATTTGGAAGATGGTAATTCAAAATGGGGTTGAGTGAAAATACAATGATGTCCTTGTGAATACCATGTGTTTTTGTGGGGCTGCTACTGCTTAGCTAGAGCTTGCTAGCCACATTATCTCCATAAAACATCATGTCCCTAAAAGATGTAAAAGGTAAAGTATAATAAAGATTTAGGCCAAGGCTTAGCTTGGAACATATTTTATGTTTAACAAACTGTAGAAATTTATTTATTTGTTCTTTTCATGTATATTTAGCATGCCTTAATTGTCCAAGTACTCGATAAAAGGTTGTTGAAGTTAAACAAAAAAAATAGGTTGACATATCTATATATAGGTAAATGAGATCCAAATAATTGAGAAGATATAAGGAAATATGTTGATATTTCTTTGGAGATTTCTGTAACCTAGCTCTATCACATGATGTCGTATACTAGCTTCAAATAATGGTGGCAACAAGCCAATTGGATGGAATATGAAAGTACCCATAGGTATATAGAAAATATAAGTACATTTAGATCTTTTGATAAGAATAGTGCTTCTAGTTAATTAGATATGTATCTTCTTTCAAAAACAAGAAAGCTATTATTAGAGTGGAGTGATGAAACATGTTCTTTAATGTACATTGATTATGTGACTCTGATTGGCTTCTACATTAAAAAAATAAAGGATGTCATTAAAATACTATTTAACTTGATTGACAACTACTTGATTTAGACTATCAATAATATATAGATTACCATTTTCAATTGAAAATGTTTTAGAATTTTAACTTTCATAATGTATATATCCCAACAAAAGCCCTACTATACTAGGAGAGTTTTCTACCTTGAGAAAGAAACATCTAACATATTACCAATAATATATACTACCAAAAGGGTTTCATAATTTTGAGTTGAAAAAGCATGCATTTAACAAGTTTAATTGACCATCCCCACAAAGCACGAGCATGATAGAAGAAAAGGAATAGAGAAAATTGAGGAGGGGGCATTTTGGTCAGAAAAAGGAGAGTATGTTGGGTGTTATTGTAATTTAATAATAACAAAGAAAATCAGGTATAGAATCCGAAAAGGAAAAGGTAAATGGGAGGAGATCAGAGAGAGAGAGAGAGAAAAGGAAATAAAAAAGAAAAAGAAAAAATGTGTGGTGGCTTTTTGTTGTTTGGACGGTTCCTCAAGAAATCTTTCTTTGACTTATACAACATCTAAGTCATCAAAATTTGCAATCCTCTTCTCCTTTCCTTTATTATTATTATTTTTTCTTTTTTCCTCTTCCTCTTACCTTGTAAAGAAAGCTATAATTGCAACCAAAACCCCACCTCCTGGTGCGTGCCTCACACTCTAATAAACAAATTAAAATTCATAAGGTTAAATTACCATATTTCCACCTTTGAAGTCCAATATTATTGTGTTTACTATTTAATGATTGAAATTAAAAAAAAAATCAATTAGGTTCATGAACTTTTCCATTTGAATCTAATAAATCAAAGCATACTAAGGGTGTACTTGGAATAAGTATAGAAAAAAGTGTTTTTCAAATAAATTTATTTTTTCTATGAGCATTTTTTAAATAATCAACAATTTAAAGTGTGTTTAGTATACTTTCTTGTAGAGGCGGATCCACGAATTTATGTTGGGGGCATAAATTGAATATAGTTTTAGATGTACTATTATTAGCGACAAATCCATAAATTTATGTTGGGGGCACAAATTGAATATAGTTTTAGATGTGTATTAGTATAAAATATTAAAATTATTTAGTATTAAAGACCATTTCTATGTACAATTTTTTGTTTATATTTTTTGAAATGTTAGTTGAAAAGTTGAGATATCCTAGAGATAAATTTTTGTAAAGAGAAAAGTTAGAGAGAGAGAGAAAAAAAATGAATAAGAGTTAAAAATGAGAGATATATTAGATAAAATATATTAATAAAAGACAAAAAAAATTAGAAATGTTGGAGAGAATAAGAGAAATTTTAAAAGACAAAAAGGTTGAAAATAGAATATTTGTTAAACAAAAAAAGATTTGTTAGAAAGATAAAGAAAGTTATAGTGAGAGAAGATTTAAAGAGAAAATTTTAGAAAAAAATAGATATATTTGGTAGGTAGAGTCTTAATAAATTAGAGAAAAAAATATAAACAAAGATATTTAGAGAGAAATATGTTAGAAATAGAAATAAGTTTGAAGAAAATAAATTTTAGAAAGTGAAAAGTTTGAGAAAAATATAAAAAATTTTAAAGACGAAAAGTGAGAGATGTATTAGACAAGAAAGAGAAATAAAAATTAGAGATGAAAATTTAGAAAGAGAAAAATTTATTTAAAAAAAAGTAAGTCAAAAAGAAAAAAAAATTATATCACAATAGAAATATAAATTTTAAAATGTAAAAAGAACAAAAAAAGCCTATTTTATTTATTTTTTATTTATAATTTGAAAATAGAAATGTTTGATTTTTAAAATATAGAACAAATAAATGTTTACAGTGCACTTGATGAGATTTGAACACAAGATTCAAGACTTGGCGAGAAGGGCATGTGAAAATATTAGCAGCTTCTTGCCAAGTTTTCAATAAAAATATTAGCAGTCTTCAATGATGTGACGACCCGACTTAACTTAATCTTAGAACCGTTACTACATGCATGTTTTTAAAACTGAAGGTAAATTTTCAACAAAATTTGAATTGGGATCCCAAGAAAATGCAGTAAATCAAGAAGTTACTCATAGGTGTGGTTTATTACAAATTGTATTTTCAAATACATGAATTTTAATACTAATGCATAAATATGGTAACTATGGTCATGACACATATATAAGAACCCTTCCTCATCATCCACCACGACCATTATTGCCATTACCTGGAAAAAAAAATTAAACATAAAAGGTTGATTATATAACATATACCATATAAGTAACTTCATCTACGGAGTCAAACCTTCATACACACACAATCATGCAAACTCATCATGTAGTCTTTTGGGACGTATCATTCAATGGTTGACAGTATGCTGTGAACAACAACCATCTTACCCCACCATGGTGTCATCTCACTTTGGATACGGATGTTTGGCCCTCTATTTAATTGGCGGAAGTTGACCGTAACTGATGCTAGATGACACCCATTCAGCACAATCAAGTTCCCGCCCAACACTGACCCTTTTGGGCGTGGGAGGCAGTTGTCACCCTCATATAAATCATGGTTCATACAAGGTCCCACATACATAGGACATGAAAACTTAACCTCTACATCATGCATGTCATATCAAAATAAACATCTTCAATCATAATTCAGCAAACAATTTCCCACGCATGCTTATATACATAGTAGGAATCACTTAAACATATCAAATCATACATGCCACATCACATATCGTGGAATCATACATGACATGCCTTCCTACTTAGAAACTATCCTTCATACCTACACATGGAACATACATATGCATACATCATCTAACCTAAGCCCTTACGAGTCCCTAAGTAAAGTTACTTACCTCGAGCAAGTCCTATAAGCTTCCTAAAGAACTGGTCAAAGCACGCTTGGTCAACCTATGGTCAAACATGAAATTCACTTAGAAACTTATCTTAAAAATAATTTTTAACGCATTTCGAGATTACATACAGGATAAAACACAAAGGGAAGCTTACTGTTTAGGAAAAACTAGCCCAAGCGCCGCTCCACGTGCCGCCACCACTGCCGCGTGCCTCTGAATTTTGATACACGCGCCCTCAAACCGGAAACTTCAGGTTACTACGGCTCCAACCCCACCAACCACGCTCCAATCTGATTCCACACGCGCCGCCCAAAGTTGGCACGTGTTGCTCACGCGTCGCCTGCGTGCAACATCTTCTTCTTGTGCGTGAGGGCCCACCTCTACTCTAATAGACGTTCCGTTTTCACTAATGTGTAGATCTTGTCTTTGGGTCCTTTTCCACCTTTCGTTGCACTAAAAAATCAACTTTTTTTGTCGAAAAAAGAGGAAAAACGGGATTGATGTTGTACCGAACAAAGCCCCCCCCAAAAAGTGCATCCAACGTTCTTATCTTTCAGAATTGAGGTTCCACACAGACCTTAGCCTCTCACTGCCAGAAATTGAGAAAAATCATTAATTTGTGAAGAGAATGACGAGAAAAGACTCCAAGACATGAGAACACTTACCGAAACTTTTTACCGGCGATCCCGAGCACACCAACCAAATCTGGACCGCTGTGTTCTGGAGTCGATGTTGCTGGGTAGTGTGGCCAAAGGAGAGAATAAATCGAGAGGGAGTGGGGAAGGAACGTGAATGGGAGAGGAAAGGAAATTAATCGACTTTTTTTTCCTTTATTCCTTCTTCTATCTTTTGGAAAATAAAAGTGAGGGGACTAGGGCCTAACTTATCCTTTAGGATGCACTTCGGAACCCTAACTCAAACTCATTTGGCTTAACTACAAAAATGCCATTAAGCCCAATAATTATTCATTTTTTTTATTTATAAAAAATTACAATACTTAATTTCTTCACATTAACCCAATTTATTTCTCTCATAATCAAAAAATTCAACCAAACAAATATCCAAAATTACATAAGAAAAATGTCTTCATCACTACCTACGCTAAAATTAAAATAATTTTACGGGGTGTTACAAATAAACTATAGGGTTAAACCAAAAACAAGAAAAAAAATCAAGGGGGGCACGTGCCCCCCTAGCCCCAACGTGGATCCGCCCCTAGTTTCTTGAGTAATTTTAGAAAATCAAAAGTGTTTTATGAAAATTCTTTAAAAAAAAAATGGACTACTAAAAAATTGGATTAATTTAAAAGTTATTTTTGAAGAAACACAAGGAGATAAATTATCCAAAAATGACTTAAACGTGATTAATCGAAATTCTTCAAAATACGTAATAAGGAAAAAAAAACATATTTCAATTAATAATATCACTTTTGAATGTAGCGTAATCATGGAATAAAAAATCGGAAAAAATCGTCGAAATTTCGGCGACATATCGAATATCGGGAGATCTCGATATATTGAGAAAAATCGAAATATCGTTCATTCTGATATTATTAATTATTATATATTGCTAATAAATTTTATATATAGTCTTTTGGCTGGATGGCTTGCGCGCGCCCTTAATGAACATGAGGGCGTGCGTTCGATCATCAGTGAAAGTTTCGTGTTTTTTTTTTAATTAATATTTATTTAATATTTTTTTTATTATTTTTGCAAAAATTTTAAAATTTAAAAAT
>JAOANK020000022.1:7520456-7546425 GCA_026257165.2 Telfairia occidentalis | reverse complement strand
AGAATAATAAATAATAAAAAAATCAGAAGATAATTAAATAATTAAATGTAAAAAAGAATTATATATATATATATATATAAATAAAGTGGGAGAAAGATTAGTGTTGGTGGGAGGGAGAAAAGAGTTGTATTACACTTGGATGAAAAAATTGAGAGAATTTTAGAAAATTTTGTCTCACATTGGAAGTATGAAAGTTGGGAGAATAAGAGATTCCTATAAATTCTTCCTCAACTCCTTTTAATGGCTAGCACCATGGGCCTTTAGTATTGGGCTTAATAATATGCTCAATGAATGCTCTACAAGTCAAATGTTTTGATTGTATGGGCAATATGATCAATGCATGTTGGGTATATTGAATATTTAAGAATTTTTTTTGTAAAAATAAATTAAAATATTATTAATAATTTCAAAATATCGTCGATATCTCCAAAATATAGAAAAATATCGCGATATTTAGACATTTTGACGATATATTGCGATATTTGGGGAAGAAAGATTTTCCCCTTCATATCCATATCGGTAGCCTTATTTTCACGATATATCGGCGATAATATTGTCGATTTTCTCGATTTTAAATCACTGATCTTAATACATTGTGGTGGAACAATTATAGTATATATACTACACAAGCAATTAGAGTATATATACTGCACAATTAGCTAATTGTATTGGACAATACTTATTTGGCTTTTGGCCATAAGCTAATTGTATTGGACAATACTTTTGATTTTGATAAGTTGCTTCTAACGCGCACAAACAACACTGCATGCAAAATGACCCCTCACATATATTGGAGGCTTTGCTCTCATAAGCTATTGTTTAGCAATTAATAACAAACGTTATATATACGATTTTACTAAACCATTTTGTCTGTGAATATGAGCTACATGACGTTCAACACACTTATCCAACTAACATACAATAATTATTAAATACTTTGAGATGTAAAATTTACCACTACTATATCAAGGCGAATCTTTTTAATTCCATATTTAAAAACAAATTTGCTCAACTTAACTATTTGAGAGCAAGTAGTCTTGCAAAATGTAAGATTTCGACTTGATAATAAATACACATGTGACCATCTATTGGATGCGTCAACTAAGACCATAAAATATTTAAATGGTTCACTTGGTGGATTAATCGATCCACATATATCACCATGAATTCATCTAAAAACACAGGTGATCATTTAATTCTCACTTTAGCTGGTGATGGTCTAATAATCAATTTCTTGAGAGCAAGTAGCACATGACAATTTGTTAGATTGAAGAATCTTCTAGTTCTTCATGGATGTCTATGTGAATTTTCAATACTTCTTATCATTATGATTGACTCAAAAAATGAACTATTACTAATACTTAGAATCAAAAGTATCAATAGTGAAAACTTAAGGATAAAAGAATAATATTTTGAAATTTAAAGACAAAATAGAAATTAAAGTTAAAACTCATGATAAATATGTAAATATGTTAAAACTTAAGGATTGTAAAAAAAAAAATTAAACTCAAATCTCAAGAGTAAAAGCTTAGAGATTGAATGAAAATTAAAGTCAGCTTTTATATGAACAAACCTATATTAAGAAAAACAGAAAAAAGAAAGAAAAAAAAGAAAACCTATGGTTCGCTGTACTTATTTGAGTTCTCAAAAATCAATAAAGAAAAAAAAGCAGAGGTTCCAAAATAAAACATTAAAACCAAACCAAACATAGACGTAGAGGATCTTTTGAGAGTCTCCAAATGGAGGAGAGGAGGATAAACAAATTGAAAATATTAAACAAACAGCAAATAAATAAATAAATAATATTATTATTCTGAAACAATAAAACGAGATTGGAGGCCTCATGAAATATATTAAACAGTCAGTAACAAATAACAATATACTCTTTTAATTTTGAAATGAATTATTTATGTTTCTCTCTCATAAATCAAAGCCTGAGGGCACCGTTCACAGCCACCATTCAGGTGAAAAGTCTCTGTTTTTTCTCATAAAGTCTGAAGTGCACCGTTAATAGCCTCCATTCAACTTCAAACGTATGTGTTACTGAAACGCACAAAATCCGGAATCTGGTTCAGAAACTAGAGCCCACAGTCTTTTGTAACTTTTTCTTCTTTTTTTTTAAAAAAAATTGCCTCTTTTTTCCCCGTTTGAAATAGAAAAAACCGTTTGAAGTTATCCAAACTTGAAACTTAGTGGAACGAACCAGAAGTTGCACATGTGGCCTTGGCCTTCAACATGTCCAGATTTCATTTAAGGCCATGTGGGTATCTTCTTCTCTCTCAAAAACGCTTTACTTCAGTTCAATTTATGTAATTTTGTGTGTTAAAAGAAAAAAATATCGAGAGAGATAGGAAGAAGATGGTTTTTTTTTTTTTCCCTTTTTTTAATTTAAATTAATATATGTTTTTAGATTAGACCCAGATGCTTTTATGTTGCTTTCTTTTTGCTTCCTTAATCAGATACAATACTTTTTTTCTCTCACTTATCCGTACTCATAACTTCTTTTGCAAAACCCTATCTGTTACCAACAGAGAGATTAAACCAGCCCACAGAAACAAGAAAGAGGGTATCAAAGTTTCTTTCTTTTTTCCTGTTTCATTTTTCAACTTGGTTTTTTTATCAATTGATGTGAATTATTTTGGTTGGGTAATAATAATAATAGTAATAACTTGATAGAAGGGAAAGAAAAAAAAAAGAGAAATGAAAGAGCTTGTGGATTTTCATACTCAAGATCTGCATGCAGGGTTTGTAAATGAAGATGATCAAGAAACTCCACTAACAATGGATGACACACAGATCTGGCTTGATCATCATCAACAACAACCACCACCACCATATGACGATGATGATCATCATCATCAGCATCAAAATTTTGTTTCTGACAATGATGATGATACTTTAATGTTCTACTCAGATTTCCCTCCGCTGCCTGATTTCCCATGCATGTCTTCGACATCGTCTTCATCGTCGACTCCGGCCCCGGTAAAGCCCACAGCTTGTTCCTCCTCGGCCTCCTCGGCTTCCTCAGCAACCTCATGGGCAATTTTGAAACCGGACGCTGACGAAAGCACCGAAGAAATCAGAAGAAATTATAACAATAACAATAATAATCCTACTGATGCAGCTGCCATGTCGTCCACCGCGTCCATGGAGATCCTTCCGCCTCCGGAGAAGGAGTTCCACGGCAACGGCAACGGCGGTGGCGGGGAATGTACAGACGAGATGATGATGGAGACATTCGGATACATGGATTTACTGGAAGAGAGTAACCAGTTTTTCGATCCGAGGTGTGTTTTTGAAAATGATGATCATGAGCCCGAAAATCAACAGCCTTTGGAGGATTTGCAATTGGAGAGCTTTGAAGAAGGGGAAATGGAGGATTTGATGATGATGCATGCAGGGGGAAATGATGAGGAATTAATTAGGAATAATGGGGAAAACGATGAGGAGGATATGGCGAAGGTGTTTCTGGAGTGGCTTCAGAGTAACAGAGAGACGGTTTCGGCAGATGATTTGAGGAGTGTCAGAATAAAAAAGGCCACTATTGATAGCGCCGCCCGGAGACTTGGCGGCGGCAAGGAAGGGATGAAACAGCTCTTGAAGCTTGTTCTTCAATGGGTTCAAGCCAATCATCTTCACAAGAGGAGAATCAAAGAATCTGCTGAAACCAATTTGTTAGGGTTTCAAAGCGTTGGTTCCAACTTGCCTTGGATCCAAACTCCGTCCTATGTGGCCGCCACAACGCCACCACCTCCATCTCTGTATTCTCCGCCTGCGCCGCTCGGGTATATCCCAGGCGGAGGCGGAGATGCTTTTGGGCATGCCCACTCTTATCATGATCACTGCCACCACCTACTCGACTCCTCACTATCCTGGACTAATAATAGTAATTCCTCGCCCCAGTTCGGATTGTCAATGCATTTCAACTCATTTGTTGAGAATAATTTCCCCCCGCCGCCTCCTCCTCCTTCATTGACGCAAGCGGTTGCAGCGGGCTATGGCGGCCATCTGTACCCGTTTGTTGGTCAGTATTTTCAAGGGGATGGTGGTGCTGGTACTGGTGGTGGCGGCGGTGGGGATAATGGTTTGCTTAGGTTGGATTCGTCGGCAACGAAGGAGGCCCGGAAGAAGAGAATGGCGAGGCAGCGGCGGTTTTCAGCCCACCACAGGCACCATCACGGCGGCCACCACCACAACAATGGCCACCCGAATCATCCTCAAACTCAGATGAATAATAATGCTTCAGAACATTGCACCATGGCGGCAGCAACTTCTCAGGCCAATCCTGTAAGCTGGCTGTACTGGCCCTCCCCGGCCGGTGCTGGGGCCTCTTCCGCTGCCTCTTCTGGCTTTCCGATGGATTCACCGCCGCCTATGAATCCCGTTGAACGCCCTAATTCTTCCATGCAAAATCAGAATTATCCACCGCGAATTCCATCGGACCGTCGACAGGTTGGATTCCCAACTGACTTTTTGGTGTGGTGTATTTTTACTTAGTTTATTCTTCTTATCCTTACTAGGACAATAACAATATATGGTAGGTTTACAATTATATAATTTTTTGCGTTAATTGTTTAATACGAATATGTATGAATGATGATCAAAGAGACTTTGATTTTGAATGTTGTTTGTGGACATTGTTATACTTTTTTCTATAGGGATGGAAACCAGAGAAGAATTTGCGGTTTCTTTTACAGAAGGTGTTGAAGCAAAGCGATGTGGGCAATCTGGGCAGAATCGTGCTGCCAAAGGTAAAAAATAGTAATAAACTAAATCAATTCAAATTGAAGTCACTTCAGGATCTATTTTTTCGTTACGTTTCTGTTTCTTTCCTATTTTTGGTTTATTCTATTGTTTTACAAACATTAGCCTTCAGCAACTTCTCGTTCAATTCTTCTCTATATTATATACAAATTTAAATTTGGTCTTTGATTCCCTTTCTAGTTTTTTCTTTCAAACAAAAATAAACTAAACCATTATTTTGTTAATTTTTACTTATCAAATGCATAATTAAATATTAAAAATGAAATATAACACAATACTTTTTTGACATTTTATTTTGTTAAACAAATATTTTTCAAATATTTTTTCGATTTTTCTTTTCTTTTCCTTTCTTTTTCCAAAAACAAAAACTCTACATATTTCTATTTTCTTAAGAAAATAGAAAAAGAAATCATTACCAAACATAAACGGTACAAAAAATTATCAGAGTTGTTTCCTCCAAACTAAACGAACTTCTGTTTTTTAAATTCAGAAAGAAGCAGAAACCCACCTCCCAGAATTGGAGGCAAGAGATGGGATCTCCATTGCTCTGGAAGACATTGGAACTTCTCGAGTTTGGAATATGCGTTATAGGTACTGTAAATTTTAATATTAAAATGAAAAAATGAAAAACAATTATTTTGTTTTTATATTATACAAAACCCTTCTCATAATTTATGGTATTCGTCATTTATAGGTATTGGCCAAACAACAAAAGCAGAATGTATCTCCTTGAAAACACAGGTATGTATGTAACCCATGTGAATGGTTAGAACATTTTTGTAAGAAACATAAAAATAAATTATTTATCAATAAATATTTTTCTAACTTATAAAGGTTATTTATTTTACTTCTGTTTTTATGCTTATTTTCAGGAGACTTTGTGAGAGCCAATGGACTTCAAGAAGGAGACTTCATTGTCATCTACTCAGACGTCAAGTGTGGGAAATATGTAAGTAACAATTCCTTTTCTTTCTTGCCTTAGTATTATTATTATTATTTTTGTTTAAAACTTACTTGGGTCGCTGTACTTTCAAATAGTCAATTTTTGGTCCCTTTGCTCAAACTAAAATAAGGAAAAAAAATACTCTCATAACTAAAATGGGCAAAAGCTAGGGAAAAAGAAAACATAGGGACCAAAATAGACTAAAGTTGAAAGCACACAAGATCAAAATAGGATCGAAATTTTAGAATCTTTTCTAATAATAATAATAATAATAATAATAATAATAATAAATAACAGATGATTCGAGGAGTGAAAGTACGACAACTGGGGTCGAAACCCGAGAGCAAAAGGCCAGAAAAATCACAAAAAAGTCATTCAACTGCCACGGCCACCACCGCCGCCAATGGATCGTCATCTTCACGGACGATCACCGCCACCCAGAGAAGGCACTAAAGAAAGAAGTGAGGGAGAAGTCCTCTCTCTCTCTAAACAGAAGTGAATTGGGAACAAATGTAGGGTGTATGTGATCTTTGTGTGGTGGTGTTTCCATCAGCTTTTTTTATTCTGTTAAAAGATTTTTAAGACGAGGGTCATTGGCCACTGCACGAGCACAGATAAAAAAGGATACGCATATATATATATAAATATTATAAGTATTTATATATTGAAATGGTGGAGGAAAAAAAGATTTTGTGTTGGTTGCGCCAAGGGAAGCTTTGTTTTTTACTCTCTATGGTCAGCAAATTACAGAGATGGATGTGAATGGCGAGGGAAAATTGGGATATGTATTTTGGTCTTTTTTTTTCCTTTTTTTTTATTTTTTTATTTTCTTTGTTTTTTTATTTTGTTTTCTTAGGGTCCTTTTTCCACTATAAGCAGTGTTGGTAACTAAGCTCTTTCAACTTTCAATTTGTACCATATACAATATTAATTTGTAATATCTACTGCATGTGGTTAAGTATAAACAAAAAGAAAAATAACCATATTAGAACTATGGATGAATATTGATTGGTTTAGTTTGCTTTGATATTTGCACTTTGATCTGCTCATGGTAGTTGTTAAAAGTAATATGTAATTTTTAATTAGTCGGAAGATGTAAGAGCATCTTGAAATATGAAAAAAAAAAAAAAGAATATGAAAGCATTCTAAAAATATGTAAAGTGTGGAATTTTTTAGAGATCTATTTTTTAGGACATTGATTCGGAGGTTGTAAAATTTTCTTCTGATACCTATAAATTGAGGTGTCTTTTACCCTTTGTAAAGAAAGCAAGCTAAGAAAAAAGTTAAGCAAGAAAGTTCTAATTAAGCAAAGTGTCAAAGCATTAAATAGAAGAAACTTTTCTCTATTCTCTCCATTCTAAAATTTTTCCTACTTTCTTTCGTTGCCTCCAACAAATTTTGTATCAGAGCCATCTTAAAATGAACACCAATTGTGTTCCAAACTTGTTTTTCATCCCAACAAACTTAAGCTTCAATCTTTGTCGGAGAGCATTATGAATTGACAAAGTTAAATGGAGATCACTTTTATTTCTCAAGATCTTTGGGAAATAATTGAAGAAGATTATGAAGCATCTGTTGAAGTAGAAGATCAAGACACTTCAGAGCGATCACCCGATCAAAAGAAGGAGTTTAAGAAGAATAAAAAGTGAAATGCTTTAGCGCTTCATTTCATTCAGCAAGGCATCAGTAAGTCCATTTTTCCTTGAATTTTTGGTATTAAAAAAGCTAAAGTTGCTTGGAAAATTATGCAAAAAGAATTTCAAGTATTTGAAAAAGTTATTTTCATCAAGTTGCAATCTTTGGGGAGAGATTTTGACAACTTGGCAATGAAGGAAAGTGAAAATATTCGAGAATTCTTTTCTCAAGTTTCAAAGATAATCAACCAGATGATGTGTTATGGGGAGACAATTCCAGAAAAGAGATTCAATGAAAAGGTTCTTCGGAGTCTTCCTCCAAAGTTTAATCATGTTGTTGCTACCATTGAAGAGTCCAAAGATGTGTCTAAGTTGACAATCTTTGAAATAATGGGTTCACTTCAAGCTCACGAAGAAAGGTTGAACAAGTCTCCAAGTCAACCTGTGGAGCAAGACTTTCATACCAAGCTCAGTTTCGCAGAAAAGAAGACTTACAAGTCCAATTCTAAAAAACAGTGGAATCTAATGCAAAAGAAAGATCAGAGTCAGCATGAGCAAAGAGACAAGGGAAAATGGCAAAGCAAAAAATCTGGTAATTCTGATTCTCACTGCATTATTTGCAAAAGGTAAAATCATCAGTCTAAAGATTGTTACTCTAGATGCTCTAAATGCTTGAGTCCAAATTATTCTAAAAATGATTGCTTGTTTCAAAATAAAAAGGAAAATGATGAACACTACAACAAATATCACATACGATAGTAGCTGAAAAACGTCATCGCAGACTTTCCATAGCGTTTTCAAAATGCCATGTTAGGCGATGTTATTGAAAGTCTGTGACTTTCTATAGCGTTTTTTCAGTGCTATAAAAGATGCTATAAAAAGTCTATCTTTTATGGCATAACTTCAATGCTTTGAAAACTTTTCATACCTTCATGAAAAATGCTATATTAAACCTTTTATAGCTATGAAAAAATGTTATAAAAACATTTTGATGGCGTTAAAATCATGCTATCATAGACGTTTCATAGCATTTTCTATGGCATAAAATAAATGCTATTATAAACATTTCATAGCATTTTTTGCAAATGCCGTGGTAGACGATGTTATAGAAAGTAGTAATTTTTTATAGCATTTTTCTAAAGCTATTTTAAAAGTTATAAAATCTTTGCAACATTTTAGTTATTTGAATATTTCGTAACATACTAAAAATATAATAAACTTTTCATAACTTTAAAAACAAGCTATACAAAAATTAATACACCATTTTTTTATTATTTTTTATTTATAGCATTTTTTAAATATTATTGTAATTTGCATGATGTTATCAAACCACATTTTAAGACATTTTATAAATGTACCAAACTATTTTAATTTTTTTTGTAAAATTAAATTATGTACTTATAACTATAAACCATAAACATTGAACAAAACGTACTAATATATAATTTTATAGACAATAAGTATTATATATAACCCCAAAAGTTCATATAATCTTTGTTAAGCACATACATCAATGATACAAATAAATAGTCCAAGTAAATTTAAAGATAAAAAAGTCCACAAATCCAAAATACATGTCCAATTCAAAAACTGTAACGCCCTGTTATTTTTAATTTGGTCAATTATGGAGATTATTTGAAATTTAATTATTCTAAATAAATTAGATTTTATTTTTCTTTATATGAAGATATCTTTTAATATTTTTTGAATAAAAATGATTATAGTTGATTCATTAGATGAAGATAAGATAAGATAAAATGAAAAAGGGATTAGGATTTGGGAAAATATCCTTTAAATTAAGCCAAATTAATTCCTGAACCACACAACTAATTTTTGGTTAAAGAACCCATCTTCTTCCCCAAACCCTCTCACCTCTCCTCCTTCTCTCATCACTCTCACCCTCACTCTCTCTTCCTCCGCCACCTCCGGCGACAACCCAGACCGACGGCCGGCAGCAGCCCAGAACTCCGGCAGCTGCAGAGTTTGTTCTTTCTCTCTCTCTCCTGCGCGCACGTGAGACCCACGGAGGGGTTTCCTTCGACGCACCACCCCGACGAAGGGAAGAGCTTCGGGTCAGCAAGACCACCGGTGGACCACCGATCACGGCGGGGCCGCGTCACATGAAGCACCCCAAAACCACGAGCTTCGAATGCGGTGTGAGACGGATTGGGTAAGTTTTTTAGCGAGTGACCTAGCCCATTGGATAGATCAGGGACTGAACTACGAAACCCAAAGAAAAATCAACCTCGTCGATGAGCGGCAGTAGGCGGCGGCACATGGGCACTGTTGAAAAGTGGTCTGTTGCGTGCTGATCAGTAAGCTCGGTATAGTTCCTTTTTCCCGAAATCCTAACAAAAGAACATTAAATGCTAAAAATTAGGATTTTCTCTAATAACCTTGACCTTGGATTATATGTAGGAGAATCGGTTGTGAAAATTTACAGGCTTAGCAAGGATTTACTTTAGGATCCTTAAAGAAATCAAGTAAGTGACTTTGCTTACGGAAAAACCTTAGGGCTAGAATGGACAAATTGTATGATAATTATTCTCTTAAGAATATCTGATTGTGTATGATGAGCATGCTTGTATGATCTTATATTGTGTTGTTACTGAATTACTGGATTGAATGATGATGATAAGCATGCCTATATGATCTTATATTCTTGTTGTCTATCAAATTACTAGATTGAATGTCATGATATGTATAAGCATGTTGACTGTTAGAGGCATCAATTAATGAATATGTTGGTGCCTTAGATGTTGTAAGATTTCATGAATGGAACTTGTGTTTAATATGATTGATAAGTTAGTTGGGACCTATGCATGAACTGTTGTATGTTGCACGGACTGAAATGATAAGTGACAGCCTCCCCCGATTTAGAGGGTCGGTGTTGGGAGGGGGGACCCGGCTACACTAATTGAGTGTCATCCATCATCAGATATAGTAGGGCCCCTTGAGAAGTCTCACACTAGTACTCCAGAGGTGGCATATGAAAGGAATGGGGTGTGCTGTCACAGAGAGAATTTTATTAAATGGCATGTCATAATGAATTGCCTACCAGTGTAGACTGAAAAGTGAATTGGCTTCTAGCCTATACTAAATAATTAATTGACTGGCAGCCCAGACTGAAAATGTTAGAAGTATGTCCCGCATGAGCATTGCATGATTGTGTGTGTTTGCATGTCCAACTGTGGGTTGAGTTACATACTGGGTATGTGTTTTTCATACGCAACCTTTCCTTTAACATTTTTTCCAAGTAATGGTAATGGTGCTCTGGATGGCTGATGAGGATCGGTTAAGATGAAGCCATGGTTGAGTCACATGATTTTTTGCATTTTTAAATGTTTTATTTTTCGTATTGAAATTATTTAGTTATTTTGTATTATTGAACCATTATGGGTTTTAGCATTTTATTTAATTCTTGAGGATTTTTCAGTATTCTTTTATTATGTTTTAAATTGGGATCCCAATAATTTACATTTAATTATTGTCTCTATTTAATTTTGGCCACTTAAATTTCAACATAAAATTCTAAATGCTAAACCCAAGTCATTTGAATGTTTTATGCATGCATGATTGTAACGATTCTAGAAATTGAGTCATAAAAAGTTGGGTCGTTACAACATTGACATTTTGCGTGCGTGGAATCTTTTTAATCTTGTACCTTGAAGAAGATCAAAGCAATTCTCTAACTTTTGACAAATAATTGACTATTCATTGCTCCTTCGCTTGATATGCTATTGTGACCTAATTGACAACCAACTGCGAGTCACTAACAATCAACAGATTTGTGGCTTTGTTATAATTTGTCACTTTAAGACTTGCTAATAGCGCTTCATATTCTACTTCATTGTTTGAGGCTCGATAACTCAACCTTGAGGCATACTCGAAACGTTCTCCATTTGGAGAGACGAGTAAATAACCTACACTGCATCCTTTTCTATTTAAGGAACTATCCACATAGAGAGTCCATGGTGGGTCTACCTCTATCGAACCATTCAAATCGACCTCGATCATGTTTACATCGTACTGAGGGTCGATCGAGGATGTGGTCAACTCTGCTACCAAATCTACCACTGGTTGCCCTTTCATTGCTACTCTGGGCTTGAATTGAATATCGTGCTCACTCAATTTGATTGCCCACTTCATGAGTCGACTAGACACATTAGGCTTTTGTAACACCTATGTTAAAGGAAAATTTGTTAGTAGTGTTACCTTATGCGCCTGGAAGTAGGGTCGCAATCTCCGAACTGAAGTGACTAGTTTTTAGGCTAATTCTCAACCTATGGGTATCTCATTTCTGCTCCCACCATAGCCTTGCTGGTGTAATATACTGGTAACTAGAATCCATTCTCCTCCTTGATGAGGACATAACTAAGTGCAGTGTCTGACACTGCCAGATAAAGGAGCAGTTTGCCTCCTAGGATAGGCTTGAAAAGTAACGGCGATGACCTTAGATATCTTTTAAGTTCTAGGAAAGCGTGCTAGCGTTCCTCCATCCACTTGAATGCTCCCTTCTTCTACAATAGCTTAAAAAAGGGTAGACACTTGCAACTGCTATGGTGGAACTGCTTCAGAGTTTTTGGGGACTCTATCTCCAACACAGCTCAAATTTTATCTAGATTAGCTTCAATACCTCGCTAGTGGACCATAAACCCGAGGAATTATCCTAAGCTCACACCAAAGCCACGCTTACTTGGATTCAACTTCATTCTATATTTCCTCAAAGTCTCAAAAGCTTCGTCTAGGTCTAGCTCATGCTGCTTGCCTCATCGGCTCTTTACTAGCATATCATCGACGTACACCTCCATATTCGTATCAAAGATGAGAAAACATTTTGTTAACTATCCTTTTGTATGTCGCACCTGTATTCTTTAAACAAATAACATCACAGCATAAGAATATAAGCCTCGGCTCATCACGAACGACGTCTTTTCTTAGTCCAATATGTGCATTTTGATTTGATTGTAAACAAAATACGCATCCATATAAAGTCTAATATCTCATGCCTCATTGTTGCATCTACCAATTAATCAATCCTGAGTAATGGGAAACTGTCCTTTAGACAAGCTTTATTCATTTCGATGAAGTCTATACATATCCTCAATTTTCCGTTGGCTTTTTTTTATTAGTACCACATTGGAGGGCCCTTAAGGGAAATACACTTGTCGAATGAATTTTACTTTTAGCAAGTCATCTACCTGCTCTACCATGATCTTGCTCTGCTCTTTGTTGAAGGCTTTCTGCTTCTGTCTGATCGACTTGAAGTCTCTATCAACATTGAGCTGTGCACCATCACCTTTGGATCAATACCAAGTATGTCTTCATGCGACCATGCAAACACATCCACATTGCTCTAGAGGACATGAATGAGGTTCTCTTCTATTCGGCCCCTAGTCTAGTTCTAATGCTAATTCGTTGTGTTTCAGTTAACAGTGGGATAGACTCCAAAGCCTTAGATGGTTCACCTCGTTGTCTCCGCTCGTCTACATCATCTTGCTCGATGTCATCTCCCACAGACTCACCTTGAGGTTCAGGGCATCCATCCAATGACAACGCCAAGCCATCTGATGTGTGTTTAGCCTCTCTACCATGGATGTCAACCGTGGTTCCCTCCTCCGAGCTGATTATCTGCCCAGATTTTCTCTCTACCATGGATGTCAATTGTGGTTCCCTCCTTCGAGCTAATTATCTGCTTAGATTTTGATTCTTTTAGTGCAATAAAATAACACTCTTGTGATGCCTGTTGCTCACCTCGGACTACCCCCACACCTCATGATGTTGGAAATTTCATGACTTGATGATAGGTGGAAAGTATTGCTCCCAAGGCGTGTAATGTGAGCCTCCCCAGAATGGCATTATAGACTAATTGATAGTCTATCACGAGAACCTCAACCATTTTAGTTATACAACTCACTTCATTGCCGAAGGTTTGTAGGAGTTTAATCTTTCCTTTTGGGATAACCCGCTCTCCTCTAAAGCGAATTGAGGGAGTTGGGCTACTCTACGGACGTTCTCATCTTAACTCATAGCATGATATGCTGCTATAGAGAGAATATCGATCGAGCTGCCCCCATCTACAAGAACACGCCTCACATTAATATTTACAATCGTTAGAGAAACTATCAATGCATCGTTATGAGGTTGGTGGGCTCAAGACGCTTCTTCTTCGATAGATTCGATGGCAATGGTCAGTTCAGCCAGAGTAATGGAGTATACTGACCTGGTCTTTGGAGCATGTTGATAACTCTCCAAAAGAGAGTTAATAGAAGTCTCTTAGGCTAGATTTCATCTCCTTATTGGAGTAATTGCTTTTGATTTATGAAATAATTGCTTGAATTATGCTTATTTACTCCTGATTCTGGATATTTTATCGGTAAATTGATGATGGTGCATTATTTGGGCAGAACTATTGATCGAGCAATTTTGGAGCAAAACGAACATAGAAGATCCGCGTGAAAATAACAAAATTTTAAAGTACAAAAATAAATCTGTCTTTCACGAATTTAATCAGTCATTGGATATGTGCCACGTGGGCGATTTGACCTAATAAGCTTCCCAATCACGACAAATGACTTATAAATAAAAGAGCAACCACCAAACAGAAAGAGGATTAATTTGGGAGAGTTTTGAGTTCGACTGTTAACTTTTATTTTTGATTCATACTCATTTGTTTGAAGAGTTTTTCCTCAACTGTTTCTGCATTTTATTGAATTCCCATATAGAAGAGCTTGTAGAAGAAAGAAACATCATTGAAGGTTGGAGTAGAAAATACGATTCTTGCACCTATTTTCGTGGAGCAACCTAATTCTGCAGTTCCTTATAGTTCTTTTGTTATGAATACATGTATTGTACTAATTTATTTGTTGTTGTCTTTTAGCGGTTGTCGCATGAACTAATCACCTTTAGGTGAGGATTAAGGGCAATGTTATTGAACTAAACTAGAATGAAGTACATGTTGTACAATTGAATTCTTTTAAGAGTGCTCTTTAGTTTTTAATATTTATGTCTATCTGGCCAAATGCACGAATACCTTTTCTATGTTTCGGGAAAAAATAGGCAAAGTAGATTGCTCTTAAAACTCATTAGCTCTTAGATTAGGTTAGCGGCTAGCTAAGAGAGGAGGTTAGGGATAATCACTCACCTAATGCACAAAAATAATAGGTTTAATTCATATAGGTTAATGGGAGTTAACTTAAGAAAATTGAAAAATCTAGGAGGATTTCGAGACTACTGTTGTGTAATTCGATTATGTGATTCTTTTGCTTCAGCATTCTGTTTCAAGGAAGATAAGATTATACCTTAATTTGAACCTAGTCATTCTCATCATTACAACTGCAAAAGCATTCTTTTTATTATATCATTTAATATAATTCTGTATTAGTCACAAACATCATTAATATTTCATTCTTCTTAATTTTGAATTCACTAGAAGAAGAGACTTAGAATAGTTCAAATTCTACCACTAATCCTTGTGGAGACGATATAAATACTTGTCACTTGCTACTGACTGTGTACACTTGCACATCATTTTATGTGGTTATTATTGCAAATTTTAAGCCTCACCATCACAATCAACACATGTCTAGCTTCTCATGCTCTTTTTTTCCTCTTCTTGCTAGATTCTCCTCCTATTGGACCACCAAAGATCATTTGAATCTTCTATGGAGGTAGAGAGCCTCCTTTGTCACCTCGACCCCCTATCTCCTTAGTCTCGCCCTTCACGTCGACCACAACTTTTGCCGACATATTCCTTTAGTTGCCCTTGCTAGATTTTAGGGCTTTAATCGCCTCTTGCAAATCAAAACCATCAAAAGTAGCATGGTCATGATCCCTATGAAAAAGATAGTACTTACCTTCATTCCTTTGACGTGAGCCAGTGTTCATCCTCACTTGCCATTTCAGTACTTCTTTATCATGGATCTCCATTAAAATCTATTTTATTGGGACCATTATGGGCTTGTAGCGCTCAAACTTGCTCGGAGGAAGTCCTAGTCGCACCGGGCATTTTGGCTCATCCTCTATCCTCCGCTTCTTCACAGCACCTCGACCATCATCTCTCCTAGTCCTCGTCTTTGAAGGATCAGTTCTACTGGTCCTCCTATTCTTGTCATCAGGCGCCTGCCTCGAATGAAGTAACTCTCTAGAAGTCATGTATTTCTGTTCCAAGGTGAGAAACTCAACATAGGTGATTGGGGCCTTCTTCCCTAATGACCATAGAAATGTCTTGTCGTTAAGTCTAGCTACGTTGGCAGTCAGTGCCGCTCCATCGGTATAATCCTCAATCTACAATTTCTCACTATTAAATCACGACACATATTCTCGTAGGGTTTCGTTTGATCTCTACTTGTAAGCAGATATGTCGCGACTTCTTCTGATCTTAACCACCAAAGAACTGAGTGATGAAAGCTCACGCTAGCTCTTGAAAAGAAGTGATTGACCTTTTTTTTTAACTTCCAAAACCATTTCCAAGTTGGTCGGTCCTATCAAAGTAAAAGAAAATGATCGATACTTGATCACGTCTCGGACTCCATAGAGCTCCATCCATGATCGAGAGGTATCAAGATGCTCGATCGGGTCCTTTGATCCCTCGTACGGCTTCATCGTTGGTAGCTTAAACTTGAGAGGAACTGCTTCCTTCATAATCTCCTCAGTAAAAGGAGTATCTACCTCGTCCATCAACAAATCCAAATCTAGCTTGGTAGTGCCTTGTGCTTTCTTCATGTCACCGAGCTGATTTTGGATCCTTTATAGCTTCTGCGCCCATGGCTGATTTCTACTTCAAGTTCCTCAAACTCGTGATCCTTCCGCTTCTGATTTAGCAACTTAATAAGGTTCGTGTCGAGGTTGCTTTTCTCAACTCGGTCTACCTCTTATACCATCGGATGCGTTCAGTGGGAGCGACTTCCATTATGCTGACTACAAATCTCACTATTTCAAACAGTCTGTGACTGCGACTTATGGCCACCCGAGCATGATAATTGATCTCTTACGTCTGACTGGACTAGTTGCCTTTTATTTCTTCTGAGACCTAACTTTTCAGCAAATCTTGGATTTCGACTCGTTGACTCCCTTTCAACATCATATGCCAGGCCCTTTCTCTTCGCCGAGTCTTGAGTGAGAGGTAAAGGTGAATTGCAAGCCCCCTGTTGATCTCGCTTTTGCCGAGCCTGGTGATCCAACTGCTTGATAAGCTGAGTGATGTTGTAGTCCATCCCCTGAACGTATTTCTTCAACGCAGCAATCTTGGCACTAGGGTCCACAAGTTGGTCACCAGGTTCTTGTACTACAACACGCCTAGGCTGCTACTCTTGGTTTGACTCATCTCCATCAACCATACGGTTGTTGTTGTCACCAACCTCTCTGCTCATATCTTCCAGACATGCTGACAACTATTAGTAGAACATTGACTCGTTCCCCACAGACAACACTAACTGTTGATCATCAAATCTGGCTCAACAGTAAATTTGTTTTGCTAGGACGAATGAGCATGCACCTGCAAAACAGAAAGACATGTCACATGGTTGAGAAATTTGTCGAGCACAAATCAATGGATAAGACATCAACTATCATAGCAAAGGTTGATAGTTCGATCTCTAATCTCACATTGTTGAGAAATTTGTGCCCTCTCTGACATTTAATTCTGGATCTGCCCTTGTTAACACATATTTATCTGATTTTTGAGTAACTTCATGATAAAACCTTCAATTCATATTATTTTTACCTTAGCCATGTCACATGGTTGACCAGTTAATAGCTTAAGATTAGAAATGCTTTCTTACAATGTAAATGAATAGAAAGATCTTCGTCTCTCAACCCGAAGGATATTTTGATCCTCATCAACCATCTAATCTGCATTTTACACAACTCGACAGCTTCAAGCAAGCTTCACATGCTTCGTACGATAGTCTTCGATTTGTAGTAGTCACTTGGGGGTTTACCCAATCCAAATTTGACATATTCATGGTTCACACCACTCAAGATGTCAGTTTTCTCTCGGTCTATGTTGACGAAATAATCATCACCTGATCCAATATCAATCTCGTTTGGCAACTCGTTGTTGAACTTTAAAATGGACTTTTGCCATCAAAGAGTTGGGTGATATATATTATTTTCTAAAATTTCTAGTTTCTCGTGATTCCTCTAGCATCACCTCTCGCGCAAACCAAATACATTCACGATCTCCTTGCAAAACTTCACTTTAACAATTTCAAACCAAGAACAACACCTATGGCTACTAAAAGAACTTTATCTTTACACAATGGTGCACCCATGATTGATTCCACTTTCTATTGAAGCCTTCTCAGATCCATTCAATACTTGCTTCACAGTCGACTAAATATTGTTTTCACCATCAACAAACTTAGTCAATTTAACGAGTCTTCCACTATCATCTACTAGTAAGTCCTTAAATGGTTCCTACGACATTTACATGGTACTGCAATTCTCGGTCTTACAATTGACCCTCCAATAACCCACCTTTTACTAACTGGCAGATTCTGTGACGCAAATTAGGTTCTTTTTCTAGTTGATTGAAAATTCAGTTGTATCAAAGGTTATTGTTTTTAACTTGGACCAACTTAAGTCTCTTGGTCCTTCAAGAAATAGGTTGTCGTAGCTCGATCTAGCATTGAATCTGAATGCCACGATCTTTCTCATATTTCATATGAAATCTCATGGCTACAATTATTACTTCAAGAACTTCATATCCACATCACCTCAGTTCGCATTACTTGAGGTGATAACCTGAGTGCCATAATTTTAGCCTCCAATCTAATTCGTCATGCTCGCACCAAACACATTGAGATCGGTACACGTTATTTGACACCAAGCTCTTCAATAATTTCAAATCTGGCAAATTCCATCTGCCGATCCGATTACCGATTACCGATTGTCTAACTAAGTCTCTATGCCATACGTGGTTTCTATTTTTGCGCTACAGACTCAGGCTTCGATGTTCTCCTTTGCCTCATTTGTTGAAGGATGTTAGGACAGTCACGTGCGGAGCAACTACACGTTTCTCCTATAGTTCTCTTGATTTTCTCTATGATGTAAATCAATCTTAAATGAAGTGGTTAGCCATCGTCACTTTTCTTTCTTTTCTTTACCTAACCTTTTTCTTTTCTGCAAAGTATACTTACGGTTGTTGTCGTACTTTGTTAATTTTATCTCTTTAAGCTACTCTACCATTATACAAGGAATTTAAGCTTGGCAACTTAAACAATTGAGAAACTATACTTTATTACAGTTCTTTCTCATCATCCTTGAAAATTCTCAAACTCTTATTCATTAAACTTTGAAATTAAAATGTTTAATTAGTCTCTAAATTTTCAACTTTATGTCTAATAACTCACTAACTTATTCGACATTTTTTAAAATTTGTGAATTTGAGTTTATAATAAGATCCTAATGACCTTTCAATTTAATGTTTAATACATCAATGAATTTTTAAAAATATGTTGGACCTATTAAACATTGATTGAAAGTTTAAGGTCTTAAACATTTTTATAAAATGCAAATTTATATATTCCTATAAAATATAATTATAGTCTAAGTACTGCACGTCGTAATTTAATAAGAACACGAAAATACAAGATATTTACTTCTGATTTTTTTTTCTCAAGTATTCTATATAAAAAAAAAATGCAGTCCAAAATTACAATTCCCAAGAAAATAAAGCACTGCATTAACTTTTTAAAAGGTCTAAAGATATGATGCAAATAATTTATTTGCCATTAATAACAAAATTTCCCCTTCAATTCATCAAAAAACATTCTCCAAACTACTTGTTTAGGGGACTCTTATGATAATAAGTTTCCATTTTCTTAAATAAGGGTTTGACTGAAATAGTTGGCTGAAGCTGTACTTTGGTTTTTTAAATTTTTATTTTTATCTAACCTTAGTCTTTAAAGTGTTCCAAGTCTGAAACTATTTATTTAGACTATCACATCACAAATAAAATGGGGATTCCAACATATAATCTCTTTAAGAATGCATAAATGTCTTGAGAACAAAGTTATACCCATGTTTACATGACTCTTGAACTTTGAATAAAACAAAAACAAAAAAATAAACGTAAAACAACTTTAAATTATAAAGGATGTTACAATTAAAATTAAATTGGTTAAGATATATTTCTTCGACCAAAAGTTTGTGGGTTTGAATTCCTTGCCCCCACATATTATTGAATTCAAAAAAAAAAAATTATGGCATAAAAATGAAAATTGTTTTTACGCAGAAATTGTGATGAGTAGTATGTTTTGGATTCCCCTTTTAACAAAAGTTCATCGTTAAAAATATTTACGCCTTTAATTTTCTAGATTTTTTTAATGTCATTGCTTTCACCAAATTAATCTTGCATAATAATATCATTTATTTCATTGAAATATTTTTTATTCATTTTCTATATTTTTTTTTCAAATTAATGCAATCATTAATTGATTCTTTTCCAAATATGTTAACTCGTAAAATCATTATTGATTTTTTTTTCATCTCCAGCTAATGATTCATAATTAATGCAATCGTTTCATTTTTTAACTCTAGCAAATCTAATTGTTTTTTTAATTAATTTCTAGTTTTAAATTAAATAAACAACTCCTAATCCGTTTTTGAAAATTAAGTTTTTTTTGTTAATGAAATTAAATATTCTTATTGAGTTTTAAATTAAATATCTTTTTTTATCTCTAACAAATCTGTCTGTTTAAATTAATTGCTAATTATTATTTTGTTAAGCAATGCTTAAAATCGTGTAATCAATTAAAATTTTTTTGTTATGAAAATCTTTTAATTCATTTATTAAGTATTTGAATTTCATGATTGAATTCATCAAAATCTTTTAAATCATTTATTAAGTTTTCATCAAGGTTTGGAAATTGTCCAAAATTGCGTTGCTATATTCTCATGTTATTTTCCCGCAGTCAATGTTTCATCAAACATCCACATTTGAAAGTTAGTTCTCATTGTTGTACTCTTGTTCAATCTCATATAATCGGTATTTACTTAATTCTCATATATAAAATCACTCACAGTCTAAATATAAATATCTCATATGTATATTCCTATCTTACCTATATATTTAGGAATACATCATTCTTCATATATTCCATATGTTTAAATGATGTTATTTAGGAGATTGATTTAAATCATATATATGTGGGGTGTATATATTCAGACTATGAGTGATTTTATCGTACTACTCTGTTAACCTCAAACAATAAAAGAAATCCATAACCTATAACATTCTATATTCATACTTTTGCTTATTTTTTTCATACTACTTCATATACTTTTTTATTCACATTGTGTATGAATTTTTCATACCATTGCATATAAATATATCTTAAGAACTTACCAGACCATGTATATTCATATCATTGCTGATTTTTACATGCCACTGCAACAATATCTTATTTTCATTTATATTGAACAACAAATTAGTCAATGTCCAACAAACACTTATTATTCATTTCAATTAAAATCATACCACGATTGAAGGTTTGAGAACATTTTAGAAATAAAAAAAAAATCTAAATGGATAAGATTACTAAAATTGGATATTTTTCATTTACATATACATACTGTTTTTAAATTTTTTTATTGAGAGCGGAGCAAACAAAAATAAAAAAAATTCATCTTACTGGACAATGGTCGGAAATCATCTTATAACATGAGTCTAACTCCATGCCGACCACCTCGCACAACGGCAGCAAGTGTCAAGAAAAATGCTCCAAACTTGAGATTTGAGAATCCTACTCTTTTTTGCATGAAACCCTTGACTATGAGGAGCTTCTTCTTTACTGCTTTTAGTTTCGAAAAAAAAAAAAAGAAAAAAGAAAGAAAGAAGATAGAGAGAGAAAACAAAAACTCTACCTTTTGTGATTCAAAATCATTAGGTTTAGGAAAGGAAGATTTGCAAAGAAAATTTGAGAAAATTTTGGAAAGATTAATAGATATATTCTTAGTATAAATGGGGAGGGAGGATTTACAGAGCAAAATTGAAATAGATTTGAAATAGATTTTTTTTTTTAAATGGATAAAAATGTAGGCAAAATTTAAGCTTTTTCCCTTTTTTTTATTTTAAGAAATTTAAATTGCATACCATATATCCACATTTGGACAAAAAAAATTAATTTTGAAAAGATTTTTGGGCTCACCAATTGGGCTCAAAGTCATTTTAGTAAATATTTCAACTAAAAAATTTGTATGAAATCAAGTTCTTAATATTAGCCTAATATACAACTCTCCCTATATTATACCTTTAAAGTTATGAAATTATTGTAATGAAATCTAGTGGAATTATAGCAACAAAATTTAGTTGCAACAATTCTATAATTCTAGAGGGTAATTGCTCAAATTGAAATTTCGAAGCTACTATTGTAACAGTCTCAATAGTCTAAAAATGATTTTTGTATTTTGGAAAAAAAAATAGATACATAAACTATTCAAATAATTATCGATTATTTTTCATAAATTTAGAAATAAAAAATATATTATAAATATAAAGGGATTAAACTAAATTTTCTAGGATATCTACTTTTTAAATTTTAGTTTTCAAGGAAACATTTTAAAAACTATTCTCTCTCATTTTTTTTTTATACTTTTATAAACAATATTTTGAACCACTAAGCGTAGTCTTTTACTCATCTATTTATTTAGAATATACTATTATTGTTGTAGAGAGAAATTTAGAACCTATCATTGTAAAATGAAATAAAGATGTCCAATGACCTTTTTTTTTTTTTTTGGAAAAGTAAATAAGAAAAAACAACAATAGAGAGACCACACAGCCTAGGGCTAAGGCAACAAAGGAGAACAAACAAACTGACAAACGAGGAAGCTCACACCCAAGCCAGGAGTAAAGAACCAGGCAACTCAACACAAAACACTCAAAGCTCCCTACCTATGGGAAAATGGACCATTCAGAAGAAAACAATCTTGTATCCAAGACAGTAATACAAGATGCTTAGGAACCTAGGCAACCTTGTATCCAAGACAGCTACATAAGCTGCCTAGGAACCCAGCTAAAATCCTTCGGTGCACTGCCTAGTATTAACTAAAACAACCTTCATGCATGTTCTTTCCTTGCTTCAAAATGACGACAGCTTGTAGTGAAGCCACTTGATCTAGTGGAAGATGCAGTTAGGTAGCACTCATCCAAATATGCAAGAGGAATATGTCCAGAGAGCAGCCTTCCTGCACGGTACTCTCTTACTTTAGAATGACGATAGCTTATGGTGAACCCACCAGACCTAGGGTAGGAAGAAGTCAGACATCACTCATAGCAAGGCAGACACATGAGTGAGTCAAAATTAGCGAGGAGCAGCTCTCCTCAAGAAGAAATGCAAAGAGCACAGAGTGCGAAACCAACAAAGGCTAACGCATCCCCCCCCCCCCCCCCCCCTTCTTCTTCCAAGCTCAAGCCCACTAGGAACAAAAAGCAAACGCATTAGAACAAATAACAATAGTAGGACAAAGAAAACCAAACAAGAGGGAGAGAGACACAAGAAAGCCCACACCCTACGCCAGGAGAGAACACAACACAACCAAAAGGACAACTCACACCATGAGTAGACAAAGGCTCATAATGCCTACCCTACCCAAACTTCCAAGTTGAGAGGCAACAGGAGCGGCACCAGGCCAAAAAGCACAGCAACCAACTACATCATGAACAAGTTGAAGGATAACTGCAATAAGATGAGGCACCCCACTATGCAAAAGTTGACGTTTCGCTCCACCCAAATGGAATAGATTGTAGCATACCAAGCTAAGTTCCAAGCTCTACAGTGCAAAGAAGAGCCACGACTCATATGACAGATCCACCACAGCTTCACATCCCACCAAGCAATCCTATGAGAAGAATCACCCCATCTAACCAAGGCTTCCCACAAGTGTGCAATAAAGGGGCACGAGAAAAACAAGTGGTCTCGCAACTCCAAACCAGCATCACAAAGAAGACACGACGAAGGAAAAAATTTGTCATAGTGGCGAAGATAGTCCTGAGTATATAGAAGATCCTGAACAATGAGCCAAGTACTAAAGGTATGTCCCAGAATGTTTACCCAAACTATGGAATGTGACGCCATAACACCTTCATACCTAGCAACCACATCGCATTTAGGCACTAGCAACAGAATAAATACCTGAAGCCATAGGGAGGCACCTAGGATAATCCATCGACCTTGACCTCGGGACAACCTGCATGACAAGATCAGCCAACTCCAGCAGCTCCCTAGAACACCAAAGCCAATTCTACGTCTCATCCGACATAAGAAAATCAGCCACTCTCGGCCAATTTGAGCTACCTACATAATTCATAACTCGTTTCCCCAATCGGGAAACAATCAACCTCTCGGTAGCTAGGGATCATACCAAATAGAAATTCATGCCTCATTCCTAATAGAAAACCTTACCAACATCCCCTACCTATCGTGTAAGAAAAAGATGGCCCACCAACACTAAGAGAAATAGAGCGACGAGGTAACTGCCAGATAGTTCTATCCTGTAAAATATAAGCTTCCACCCAAGCGACCCATAGGGATCCCGATCTAACAAACATGAGCCAGAGAAGCTTTATAATGGTTGCTACATTCTAAGAGCCCAGATGTTGCAACCCACACTCCTCCTTCCTCAAAGGGAGCGCACCTACGACCATACCACTTTTGTTCTGCCAGCCTCATACATCTACCCTTCCAGACGAAGGATCTAAGCAAACTTTCAACATCATACACCACCCAAGCTAGCAGCATAAAGGCACTAGCCCAAAAAACTTGGAAACTTTCCAACACAGACTGAATCAACTATAGTCGCCCTTCATAAGACAAAGACTGGGTAGCCCACGTGCAAGCCCTTGCCACAATTCACTCCAACAGGGGTTGAAAGTCTCGATAAGATAAGTGGACCAATATAAGAGGCAACCCCAAATACCTAACCGAAAGGGAAGCAATGGGAAATCCCATAAAACAAGGTAAGTCTTTTGCCCCCTCTCAGGACAAACTCCAACAAATGAAGGAACTCTTCTGGGGGTTCTCCTGAAGCCTAGATAACTCATAGAAGCAATCAAGGTAGGCCTTAATGAAAGCCAAAGAGGCTTGATCCCCTCTAAGAAGATCATAAGATCATCTGAAAATGACAGATTAGTCAAACCAACCAGCTCACAGTGAGGCTGAAACTGAAAATTTTTCTAAGGTCGGTTAAGTATCGGAGACAAACCTTTATCATAATAACCATTCACCATAACAGAGAACATCAGAGAAGTAACACACACATGAACCCAATTGAGAAACTTTAACCGAGTGCCAATGGCCAGCAACGTGCCAAACAGAAAATTACAATGTAGAGAGTCATATACATTCTGCATAACCACCTTAAGAAGGCATCTAGGTACGCCTGCACCCATATGGTACCACCAACCAACTCTTGGAACAGCATAATTTTATCAACAATATTATGCCTCTGAACAAAGGCCGACTGATTCGAGCTAATAAAACCCAAAAGCTGAACTCTCAACCTATTAGCCAACACCTTTGTAATGCACTTATAATGCACATTACACCCAGAGATCAGCCAATAATCCTCAAAGACCACCAAATAGCAGGTCTAAAAGAAGTGAAGCATGCCCAATAGAAATCATTCTCGATGACTGGCCAAGCCACCTTAAAAAGACCCACTAAGAACCCATCAGGCCCCAAAACCCTACCAGCACTCATAGCAAAGAGCACCTTCAGCACCTCCTTATAGGAAAACGAACAACAAAAATCCTCTGCACACCCCTCTAGCTAAGTGAAGCCCACAATCCCCTCAACCTAGTCTGTAAGGTCTTGGTAGCCTCACTTACCTCTCCAAAGACACCTTTGAAAAAGTTAAGAGTAGCCTTCGCAATATCCACATGAGTGGTCAAAATCCTACCTGTCACGTCATCAACAGAAGCAAGTCGATTACAAATATGCTGGCTCTTAACACAGCTGTGGAAGAAAGTCGAGTTCTAATCACCTAGAGTGAGCCACTAGACTCTAAACTTCTGGCGTGTTGAAGCCTCATCCCTCCTAGCTCACGCCTAGAATTGATGGGCCATAATACGAGCTGCCCCAGCAACTCTATAGAGGAGGGATCCAGAGACAATGTTAATTGGGCAGCCTCCATCTCATGGTGGGTTGATTGCGCGAGTCAAATTGTACTATAAAATTGCCTAAGAGACTGAATATCGTCCACTAGGAATTGGATTATTAATTCTATTTAGTACCAAGATAGTAGTTGTCAAGTTTTATCTAGGGAAATGAATGCACAAGCAACTAAACTAATCTAAAAAGTGAATAAAATGGAGAACGATAATAGGAAGGCAATCAGAGGAAAGTTAGGGAACAAGCTAGTTATACGGTGCTAACGTTTGTAGACAGCACAATTATCTACCTACTTCAACCCAAAAGATGCATTTAATCACCAATTTCCTAAATCTAAGGTTATAAACCTGGGCTTCCCCTTCTTGAGAACCACCAACCCTGTAACATCCCATAAATAAATAAAGTAAATAAAAGAAAAAAAAAAGAAAAAAAAAGGGAATTTGGGCTTAATGGCAGTTTTGTAATTAAGCCAAATGAGGGTTAGGGTTAGGGTTCACTAGTGTAGCCTATAT
>JAOANK020000022.1:7497667-7508417 GCA_026257165.2 Telfairia occidentalis | reverse complement strand
CCATGATCTCTAAGCAACCCTCCTCGTTAGCCACCCAAGTAGTCCTTGCTCTTACCTAAAAAAAAAGAATGAAATAGGTTGAGTATATAAAAATATACCTAGTAAGTAACTCCAACTCCTGGGGTCGGACATGCAAACACAACCAATCAAGCAACTCATGTGGGACCTACTCTCTAACTCTCACCAGAGCATACCATCTCGAGGCACCTCAACCACATAGAAGCACAAAACACAAAGTGTATCTCAAAAGGATCTCTATCCAGCACTAAGCAAAGATAGGATATCTCACAGAGGCATGAGGTTCTCTGTTCAGCACTAAGTAGAGATGGTATAACTCTTAACTCACGAACATGCAACACACAATTCATAACTATGCATAGGTCCGAAATATATATCATCTAATTCAATAGCCACAGGCATCCGACATGCAACATTCCAATGATGCCCCTGGCATCCACAACTCACATAACAACTATGTACTCATCATGCTTATCTTTATCATCCTCAATTCACGATATACATAAGGTAAGCATGGTTAATACATACAACATACAAATCAAACAAGTTACCGACCTAGCCCTATGGTTTATCCAGGAGCGAAGTCACTTACCTCAATCTCAAGAAAAACAGCAAGCGAACCAAGGAAGATCCATACTGAATTCTTTAAGCAACCTAAGTTCCAAAATACCAAAATACACTTATTAGTCCTAAATTCAAATTATTAAACAACTAAAAATGGAAATTAGTGTTTCGAGGGGCAAACAACACTGGGGAGACACCCCTGTTCCTGGACTGGCTGAAGCCCACGCACCGCCACGTCGTCACCGCCGTCCGGCGAGTGCCTCTCACGCGCCACCTCAAATTGGCGAACAGGGATCAGTTTTGGAACCTACTCACCGTCAGAAGCTCAACGCCGCCGGAATCAGCCCTAGAAGACCTTCGACGCGTCGCCACGCGTGGCTTGAAGCTTCGGCGCGTGTGCCACACGCACCGCCGTCAGTCGCCCTTGTCTGCCACGCGTGAGCCTCAACCGCCGCTCCAATAGTAATTTCGATTTCACCAACGTGTAAATCTCGACCTCCTGGTGCTTCCCAACCCTTCGTTTGTCAAAATCGCTCTTTCGAAAGACCGAGAAGAGGGGAAAACGTGGTTAAAACGGAGAAAAACCAAGAAAACACAAAATTAGAAAACTCCGATGGCCTACCTGTTTGGTTGGGATATGAGGAGGTGATGAGGAGGTTTCCCTCAAAATTTGGGCCAAAATGGAGAGGTGGAAGTGGGTGAATTCGAAAAAGGAAGAGGAAAAATGCATTGTCGTCGCCGCCACCGATCCTGATTGTCGATCAGCTTCTGCAGCCACCTGCTACTGTCTTCTGGGAGATGTGTGCACGTGAGAAAGGGAGGTTTGGTTGAAAGACAAGAATTTTCGAGGGGGAGGAGTGAAGTTTGGCGTGAAAGGGAGAAAAAGAAAGAAGAATTTGGGATGTCCTTTTTCTTTTTGGAATAGAAAAAGAGTTTTGGTGGCTAGGGTCCTTAATGATGTACTTATAAGGTTCACTTCAACCCTAAACCCTAGTTCTAAGTTCTTTAATTACGAGAAAATCATTACTTAACCTTTCTTCTAATTTTCCCCAAAATAAAAACTCTCTCTAAATCATTAAATTCTAAAAAAAAACAAAATCTTCCTCCAATAATCCAAAAATAAAATCCAAATAAAACTTTAGTCCCTTAATTACATAATTCAATAAATCATAACATAAAAAGAATTATAAAAAATTAAGGGACGTTACAATTATATATAGAATATAATATTTAATACAATTTCAATCTCAAAACAAAATTAAAATAATAATAATAATAATAAATTTTATCTTTCAAATATTGTTCACATTGATTTGCAATGTCATCTCTCACTCTAGCCAATTCACCACAAATGAAGTCAGCTTACATAAATTAGTTCGATTAGACTAATTTGTAAATCGCCGAATAAACTTTGTAAATTTTCAACGATCATTAGTTTGTTGCACAACATACTATTGATATATATTTTTGTGATTCGACTAGGTAATGACACATTTATTTAAGGATAGATAATTGAACATATCTATATTTTTATAATTCAATAATAATTTTTTTTCATTAAATTAGCCAATCATACAAACAAATAAAATCTACGAAAAAAGAAAGAAGAAATTTTTTTTTCTTTGAAAATTAATGGAACATGCAGCATCTTATTAATTTAATATAAATAAAAATCCTACCAAAATTGAGAAAAATAATAGAGATTTAAATTGAAAATAATAATTAAAGACTTGTAAATGAAAAAAAAAAAGATAAAAACAAATGTAAAGTAAAAGGAAAGGAGAGAGAAGCGAGAAATAAAAAGAAAAAGAATAAAGAAGTATGAAAAAAAAATAATATGGAAGGGAGAGAGAAAGGAAGAGATGAAAGAGAGAAAAAAAATGATATAAGCTTGTAAATTGAAAAAAGAAATAGAAACATAATTTAAGTAAGTTTCTCAAATTTTGTCTAATTTTTTGAAACGTTTTTCAAAAAATAGAAATAAGAAAAGGTAACCAAACATATCTGTTCTTAAAAAATAGTTTATCAAATTTTGGTTAATTTTTTAAGATGTTTCTCAAAAAATAGAAATAAGAAAATGTAACCAAACATATCTGTTTCTTATTAAAAAAAATGAGAAATGAGAACTAGAAACTAGAAATAGTTACAAAATCAGCCATTAGGGTCTAAATTAATATAAGTTGACAAGTTTAAAAGTCAAAATTTATTTTTTCTCTTTAAATTATCATTATTATCTTATTTGTTCCTTTTTATGAGTATTTAAAAAATATCTATGGATGTTAACGTTTCAGTGGTATTTTTATGGACGCCCTGATAAAACTGAGACCTCAATATTTAAAACCTTGGTTTGTTATTGCAACACCGAAACTTGCCTTAAAATCCCGAACTTATCCCAACAATTTCCAACACTGCTTGTTTGGGACAAGCATGGGTGGACCACAGCCAAAAGAAGAATTGCGACTCTGCATTTGCGCTCCATCAATTGCAATCAACTCTCTCCCTTCGACCGTTGATCTACATCATGATTCGTAATCCAAAGATCTAGAGACACGTGTCGAGTGATAAGAGTTGCTTCAAAACAATCCACACACAGCTCCTCTGCAACTATCCGTTAAAAAGGACGAACCTTGTTGGGCTGTTCCATGTAAAATCTTTCTTTCCTCCGTGTCCACACCAAATTTGAAAAACCCAAAAAAAGAAAATATAAGAAATGAACTAAAAATATGCAAATCTCAAGGGCAAGCGTGCAGAACAAAAGATGAAAAATACAGAAAAAACACAGTAAGTAATTTTAATATACCTATCAGGGTTTACCAACTCCAAGTTGTTTTTAATCTGTCTGATGTTTGTCTTTGTACAGATCGGACGGTGGAGAATGTGGCAGGAAGCGTAATTGGACTATCAGTTCACTCATTGTCAACAGTCTGTCAGCTTTCCAGGAAAAAAGCAGCTCTCTTGGCGATTCTATAAAACCATACTTTACTAACTTTCCCATTTCTCTCTTCTTTCTCCAGAGTCATGGCGATTCTGAAGCTTTTTGCTGTATGCATTTCCTTCTCCTTATTCATCAGAGCCCTACCAGTACGAGGTGATTCCTTATATTTTCCTTCTTCTTCTTCTTCTTCTTCTCCTTCTTCTTCTGCTTTTTCTACTGATGTTCAGCTTCTTTTGGGAAAGATCAGAGCTTCCCTTGAAGGTGACACTCAAAACTTGCTTTTGTCTTCATGGAATTTTTCTTTGCCCCTGTGTCAATGGAGGGGACTCAAGTGGGTCTTCTCCACTGGAGCTCCTCTACTATGCAGTGATTCTTCTTCTCCGCACTGGTCTAATCTCACTCTGTTCAGAGACCCTTCTCTTCATGTTCTCTCTCTGCAACTTCCTTCTGCTAATCTCACCGGTTCGTTGCCTAAGGAGATTGGTGAGTTCACTATGCTCCAAAGCCTGTACCTAAGCATTAACTCCTTAACTGGAACCATTCCACTTGAGCTTGGTTACAGCTCCTCCCTTTCTGACATTGATTTGAGTAGCAATTTGTTGGCTGGAGCTCTTCCGCCCTCGATCTGGAATCTGTGTGATAGACTTGTTTCTGTCAGACTTCATGGAAATTCATTATCTGGGTCTCTGCCAGAGCCGGCTTTACCAAATCCCACGTGCAACAATCTGGAGGCTTTGGATTTGGGCAACAACCAGATTGCAGGTACTTTCCCAGAATTCATTACTAGGTTTCAGGGATTGAAAGAGCTTGATCTTAGGAAAAATATGATGTCTGGACAAATCCCTCAGAGCTTAGGCCAGTTAAAGCTGGAGAAGTTGAACCTTTCAAACAACAATTTCAGTGGAATATTGCCTGTTTTTGGTAACTCAAAGTTTGGCGTGGAGGCTTTTGAAGGGAACGGACCTGGGCTTTGTGGACAGCCTTTGAAAAGCTGTGACGGACCTTCTGGGTTGAGTTCGCGTGCCATTGCTGGCCTTGTTATCGGGTTGATGACCGGGACGGTGGTTTTGGCTTCATTGCTGATTGGATATATGCAAAACAAGAAGAAGAGGAGTAGGAGTGAGAGTGAAGATGAGATTGAGGAAGGAGAAGATGAAGAAAACGGCGGTGGCATCGGCAGTGAAGGAAAGCTCATTTTGTTTCAGGGGGGTGAGCATTTGACATTGGATGATGTCTTGAATGCTACAGGGCAGGTTATGGAGAAAACAAGCTATGGCACTATATATAAGGCAAAGCTGGCTGATGGAGGTACCATTGCTTTGAGGCTGCTGAGGGAAGGTAGTTGCAAAGACAGAAATTCTTGTTTGTCTGTGATTAAACAGTTGGGAAAGATTCGCCATGAGAACTTGATTCCATTGAGAGCTTTCTATCAGGGAAAGAGAGGAGAGAAGCTCCTCATTTATGACTATCTGCCTATCAGAAGTTTACATGATTTTCTACATGGTATGCCACTGCACATTCTCTTATGTTTCTTTTCCAGGGCTAATAGTTACGGAATAGTTTCTTTCTTTTTTGCTCTCTTTCCTCCTTTTGAATTAGCAATTTGATTGCAATAATCATCTTGGGTTGGTTTAATGATCGAAGCAAAAAACTCCAAGTCTAGTGCGTTGAAAGTTGTTTATTTAAATCATGCTGCTCACATACTTAGAATAAAATATTAAGTATTATACCAAGTCCATAACGAAATGTGGTAGGAACGTGATGTATCTCATATTTCCAATAGGAAGTTGATGCTAGCCCACGGTTATTAGAAAAACAAAGGAAAGCAATTTCAAGTGTCAACTAAAGATACCTTGACATGATGAACTTATACTCATTACTTGATGAAGACGTTGTACTGCTGTATGTTGTTGGAAGTAGCGACTTCAGTGAAGATCTGATATTCAAAGGTTTACCTTAACTCTGAACCATGGTTTTTTGTACATTTGAGAAATGTGGCCCGTTGCAGCCAATGAAATAGAAAACCTGACACGAAAGCATCACTGTAACAAGCGGTTTCACATACTCTTCCTAGACAGCACCTCAAATTCTCAAACAAAATCTTCTGTGAATGTGTCCTGTACAATTACAAAGCCATCTAGATTACTTTCAGGTCTTGATACAATTTACAAGCTATAGACATCTTTAGTTGGTCAACTAGAAATTGAGTCCAAAACATTGAAATGGCGATCAAACGGCGAATGAATGAACTTTGTAGAACTGTGGCTATATATGTTTCTATACTAGCATTTAACATCGAAGTTTTGCTTTCTGATTGAATACAGAATCTAGAGCAGGAAAACCGGTGTTGAACTGGGCTCGGAGGCACAAGATTGCATTAGGCATCGCCCGGGGACTAGCCCATCTCCACACAGGTCTTGAGGTTCCCATTACACATGGTAATGTGAGATCAAAAAATGTGCTTGTGGATGACTTCTTTGCAGCAAGACTGACAGAGTTTGGGCTGGACAAGCTAATGATCCCATCGGTCGCCGATGAAATTGTTTCGGTTGCAAAGTCAGACGGGTACAAGGCACCAGAGCTGCAAAGGATGAAGAAATGCAATTCCAGAACAGATGTGTATGCATTTGGAATCTTGCTATTGGAAATTCTGATTGGGAAGAAGCCAGGGAAAAGTGGGAGAAGTGGAGAGTCTGTGGATCTGCCATCAATGGTGAAAGTGGCAGTTTTGGAGGAGACAACAATGGAGGTTTTTGATGTGGAGGTTTTGAAAGGGATTAGAAGTCCCATGGAAGATGGAGTGGTTCAGGCTTTGAAGCTTGCAATGGGCTGCTGTGCTCCAGTGGCTTCCGTAAGACCCTCCATGGATGAAGTTGTGAAGCAGTTGGAAGAGAACAGACCAAGAAACAGATCTGCTCTGTACAGCCCAACAGAAACAAGAAGTGAAATTGGTACCCCATTTTGATCCTTTTTGTGTCACTTCAAATCATGATGAGCTTCACTAATGATATCCTCTCTCTCTCTCTCACTTTCTCGTTCTCTCTCTTATTTCATTATATTTTTATTTTAACGTGAACTTAATTGTAATACATGCTAATAGTGTTTATTCATGCTAGTAAGAGGTCTTTATAAAAACTCCTATGGGTTTTATTTGTTCCTTTTGCTGATTGAAATCGTTATATGCTAGAATATGGAATATAGAATGAGCTTTCTTCGTAAAATGATACTTTGATGAAAGTGTGGCCCATCCTCCTGAATGTTGTCGAAATCTTGTTGCGGAGGAATCTTAGCTGAATTGTTATGGCAAAAAGCAAAAATTTTTAAATGTTTAATTTTCTTTAAAAAGTTTTCAATAGTTTTATAAACATTCAAACTTGTATCTAACATATAATAAGGTTATGTTGTTAACCCTATCAATTTAACTCTCACATAGAACGTTTTGATTATATTAGGCTAAACTACAACTTTAGTGTCTATACTTTTAGATTTAAGAGGTTCTTAAAACTTTAAAAAGTGTCTAATAAATTTCTAAACTTTTAATTTTTTGGTAAATAGTATTTTGAACTTTTATTTTTTTTGCATCTAATAGATTTTTGACCTTATTGACTCTTGTTAAAATTTACAAACTTTTTAGGGTGTGTTTGAGATAACTTTGGAAAATTTTTTTTTTGTAAATAAAATTATATTTTTCTATGAGCATTTTTGAAAAAATTAACAATTTAAAGTGTGTTTAGTATAATTTTCTAAGTAGTTTTAGATAATCAAAAGTGTTTTTTTTAAAAAAATTAACGAATAAAATGCATATTAAAAAAATTAGATTAATTTAAAAGTTATTTTTGAAGAAAAACAAAGGAGATAGATTATTCAAAAATAACTTAAAAGTGTTTAGTCAAAATTCTTCAAAATATGTAGTAAAAAATAAAAACATATTTGTAATTAATAGTATCACATCTGAATGTAGAGTAATCAAACAAATTTATTATAAAAGTATTTTTTAAAATATAAAATAAAAATACTATATTTATAAACATTTCATTATAAAAAAAGTGTTTAAATTAGAAGTCATGTCAAAGAGACTCTTAGGCACAATTAAAAGCTTATGGTTCTAGAAAAAAAGTCAATTTTATGTCTAATAGATGCATTAGTTTTAAAAATATCGAATACCTATTAGTTATAAAATTTAAGGATTCGAGACTTATTAGACATAGAGTTCAGGAAGGTATTTAACACTATTAAAATTTTTCGGACCTATTTAAAGCAAACTAAAAGTTTAGGAACTAAATTTGTAATTTTTTTTTTTTGCATTCAACTAAATTTGTAATTTAACCATTATATTATTTACCGATTACGTCGGGAGCTGATTTTGAGCAAGTTAAAGTATTGGGTGTTATAAGCGTTAAATTGATAAAGGTAGCAATAAATGCCTATTAGACAAGAAATTAGAACTTCAAGACTTTATTAGTATCTTTGGAAGTATTAGGGATTTAATAATCATAATTCTAAAAGCTTATGGACATATTAAGAACTTTTTAAAGTATAAGGATTAAATAGGCACAACTTTAAAAGTTTAAAGACAAAACTTATAAAAACTCAAAAAAAAGAAAGACAAAATGTTGTGAAATTGGAGATCAAAATGAGGCACCACGAGAACACGAATATTGAGAAATTATAATATTAAAATAAATAAAAAAATTAGAAAATAAAACAAAATTAAAGAAATTAAAGGAAAATTAAAAAAAATAGAAATTTAGGCTATCTTTCTTTTTATTTTCTCACCAAAAATTATCTCTACAAAATCTACCAAATGCCACTATTTATAGGCAACTTGGCAAGTAGAATGTGAAATTATTTGGACACTAAGGACATGTGGTCTTTAGACACATGAGCAATTGGGAGATGAGACACTTGGTTTATCATGCATATGAGCATCTATTTTTTAGATTATTCATACTACTCCCCTTAGATGCTCATTATATATGAAATATGTTTCGTTAAAACCTTACTAGGAAAAAATCATAGTGAAGGAAAAAGAGTACATATTTCATATAATCTAATAAACCTAAAAAAATACAATATATTTGCTCCCCTCATGGAAATATCACTTGAGATCTCTGAGTCGATGCACTCCACTGTCATGCACCAATTTTTCATAAATTGCAATAGGTAATGCCTTTGTAAATAAGTCCACCAGATTATCTTTCAAACAAATTTGTTGTACAGTGATGTTGCCATTTTCTTCAAGATCATGAGTGTAGAAAAGCTTTGGTGAGATACGTTTTGTTTTATCTTTTTTAATATAACCTCATTTGATTTGGGCTATACATGTGTTGTCTTCGTATAATATTGTTGAAATTTTTTTACTAGAGGACAAACCACATGTTTCACGAATATGTTGAGTCATTGATCTTAACCATACACATGCTCGACTAGCATCGTGAATTGCAAGAATTTCAGCATGATTTGAGGAAGTGGTTGTTATGGTTTGTTTCCCTAATCGTCATGATATAGCAGTTCCTCCATATGTGAACAGATAACTTGTTTGAGATCTAGCTTTATGTGGATCAAGTAAATACCCTGAATCTACATAGCCAACTAGATCAAAATTTGATTTGTTTGAATAAAACAAACTCATATTAATTGTTCCTCAGAGATAACGAAATATATGTTTAACTCCATTGTTTTATGTTTAACGAAATATAAAACAAATTCATGCTAATAAATTCACTGAAAATGCAATATCTGGTCTCGTATTATTAGCAAGATACATAAGTGCACCAATTGCACTAAGATATGGTATTTCAGGACCAAGAAGTTCTTCATTATCATCTTGAGGTCAAAATATGTCTTTTTTTACATCAAATGAACGAACTTTCATTGGAATGTTCAATGGATGTGCTTTGTCCATATAGAATCTTTTTAAAAATTTTCTTGTATAAGTTTGATTGATGAACTAATATCCCATCTGCTAAATATTCAATTTGCAAGCTAAGGCAAAATTTTATTTTTTCGAAATCTTTCATCTCGAATTCCATTTTAAGATATTCTATTGTCTTTGAAAGCTCTTAAGAAGTTTCAATTATATTTAAGTCATCAACATATACAGTTATGATAGCAAATCATGACTGTGATTTCTTTATAAAAACACACAGACATATTGGATTATATTGATATCATTCTTTCAACAAATAACTACTTAGGCGATTGTACCACATTCATCCTGATTGTTTCAATCCATATAGTGATCTCTATAACTTTATTGAATACAATTCCCGAGAACTTGATTTATATGCTTTAGTTATCTTAAATTCTTCCGGGATTCTCATATAAATGTCACTATCAAGAGAACCATATAAATATGCTGTGACTACATCCATAAGATCCATGTCCAAACTTTCATACACAGTCAGACCAATTAAATATTTTAAAGTAATTACATCCACCACTGGAGAATATGTCTCCTCATAATCAATACCAGGTCTTTGTGAAAAACCTTGTGTAACTAGTCTTGCTTTATATCTTGTGACTTTATTATTTTCATTTCGTTTTCTCACAAATACCCATTTGTATCCCACAGGCTTGACACCTTCTAGTGTTCAGACTACTAGTCCAAAAACTTAGCGTTTTGATAGTGATTTTAATTATGCCTTAATTGCTTCTTTTCACTGAAGCTAAGCTTTTCTATGTCGACATTTTTCAACAAATTTTGGTTTAGAATCCTCATTTTCAGATATAATATCAAGAGAAACATTATATAAAAAAATGTTGTCTATAACTACATTAGTTTGGTCTCATCTTTTCCCTGTCGTGACATAATTTATCACAATTTCATTATTATCATTAGGTACTGGAGTTTCCTTCATATTCTTATGAATAGTCATGTCTAGGGTTTCTTTTAGAATATCCACTTTCTCCACTGAGTCATTTTGATTATCAATTACTTTTCTTTTTTGAGGATTTTTGTCTTTGGAACCCATTGCTCTACCATGCTTCTGGCATGTCCCAAATTTATTAGTGACAACTTGCTGCGTTGGGATATCAATTTTCGATGGAACATTTGCAGCTGGTATATATGATTTAGTTACTTTCTTAGCATTTATAAATGCATCTGGTAATTGATTTGCTATATTTTCTAAATGAATTATGTTTCGAACTTCAAGTTCACATTGATCTGTACGGGGATCTAAATGAGACAATAATGATGTATTCCATGTAATTTCTTTTTCCAACTTCTTA
>JAOANK020000022.1:7460346-7481513 GCA_026257165.2 Telfairia occidentalis | reverse complement strand
TACAATTTTTAAAACAAATGAACATAGAGAAGAAGGGCAAACGATCTTATTTTTGGAAGCAATATTTGAAATTAATTAAATTTTATCCGATAATTTAAATTTTGAAAGATTTGATACTTCGAAAGTGGTTATTTACTATTACGCTTGAGCTTTTTTTTTTTTATTATTTATTTATTTATTTTTATTTTTTTAGTTCAACAACATAATGAAATAAAGATTTGAACTCAAGACCTTTGGATTTTAGGATATATGTCTTATTGAATTGAATTATGTTTGGTTTGACCTATTATGCTTGAGCTTGAGCAGAGCTAAATGCCACTTTTTTTTTTACTTCATTATCATATGAAATTCGAACCCATGAACTTTTATAAGAGCTTTTTCCTTATAAGCACTTAGTACTTAGAGGTTTAGATTGACTCACTTCATATTTATATTTACTTATTTATTTATTATTATTATTTTAAAGATTGTTCAACTTACAACCCTATAAAGATAGAAATCAAATGTTTAGATTGACTTATTTCACTTTCCTAATATTTTATGAATCTAACATAATTGACACATAAAATCCTACTTATTAACAAAATTCAACCCACTCTTCAACAAAATTCATTTATATCAAATGACATGTTCATGGGTTTAATAATTTAACTACACAAATATTTTCATTAACCATTTTTAACATTTATTTTTTTGGCATAATTTTATTGAAAAAATACATTGAAGATAAATTTGAAAAATTTTAAAGCGATTGAAAATGATCTAAAGTAGAGACCATTTAATATATTTAAAAATAAATAAAAGTTGATACATATCGTCTGATTGGAGTTTACTTCCCACCTGGTCCCTAAATTTCAAAATATTATGTTTCTATTCTTGAGCTTTCGCTAATACTTAATTTTGATTTCTAACATAACTATTATTAGCAACCTAAACAAAATGGTGATGAGTCTATTTAATATTAATTTATATAATTTATAAGTTTACAGGATAAATATATTTATTTTTTAATATTTCAATTGATAATGTAGCAAAAATAAATAAATAAACTCATTACTAACACTTTTGTGATGGTAAAAATTAAAAGTGAGTAATAATGAAAAATGAAAGATAAAGTACACTCCTTTAAAACCTAAGAAACAAAGGAAAACTAAATTCACAATCGAGGGTTAAAAAGTAACAGACGCGATGAAAAAGATTAAAAAACAAGGTATTTTTCATCGAGGATAGAAACGAAGTAGGTGGATATTCCAAAAAGAAAAAGAAAAAGAAAAAAAGAAACAAAAAGAAACAAAAAGGAAACAAATTAGATGGAGAAAGTTTCTCTCCTCGTGCCTATTAGTTTAAATTTGTCCCGTTGAAAGATAAAAAAAAAAAGAGCAATTCCGTTGACCGATCTGCTCTAAAGTTGCAGGTTTGATCGCCCAAACACCGCACATTGCTCCAAAAGCAGGGCCGATGAATGAGCGAGGGAAAGAGGATTTTTTAGCAAATCAGTGATTCGTTCAAGTCAAGAAGACAGAGCAGGCTAGTGAGAAATTTTTGTTTTTAATGGCCGATGAAATCTAAGCGCCAAATTAGTGTAGTATAGACCCATTTCTACTGTAGATTTTGCTCGTACTCGCCGCAGAGTGCCGTAATCCACGTTGTTGGGTCCATACTTGGTCTTCCTTGGGAGGGTCACTTTACTTAGGGTTATGCTTCTCTGTTCTACTTCGTATTGCTCGCCTGGATTCATTTCGTTTCTGGTAATTCATTCGATTTCCTTTTGGCGAGTTGGATTATTCTGAAAAAAATTTATGCATTTCTTTTATGTCTTGAGAATTTTGGATCATGTCAGGATTTTATTGTGATTGAGGTGTGTGTGTGTGTGTGTGTGTGTGTGAAGTGATTGAGTTCAGATGGGATTTTGGTTCTGTACAGATTGATTTTGATTCTTGGTCCTTCGTTTATTAGCTACGGCTTTGGCCTGTTGCTTAGTTTTTTAAAAAATTATGTTTCAAAATTTTCTATTTTGTTGACATATAAGCATGTTTGCCAGATCTGGCGTTTTTGTGATCTGAACTACCGTCTAAATATATGCATCAAATCAACAGTATGAAATGTTACTTTCTTCTGAATTCGTTCCTAGATGTTAAATACCGCATCTTTGTTTTGATTCTTTATACATTTTGGATCGCTGTAAGAAATCTTACTGCAAGTTCCATCCGAATTTACCTGTTATGTTTTTGTGTGGGTTGGTTTGAATTGGGATTGGTAAAACTAGTAGTTAGAAATTGGAAAGTGGATTGAATGTCTGGAGACCTTTATTTAAGGCAACAGTTTCTGATTTTTTTAGAAATGCTACTACGGGTTTTGTGATGAACAAGATTTCCTGGTTCAGTGACTGTAATTGTATGTACTATATAGTTTAGCAGCAGTCAATGACAGGCTAAAATATCCATGACATTTGTATGTTTGTAAAATGTAGTGAATTTCTTCTTTTTGTTAATTTTGGGACCTGAGGATTCACCTGCAATGATGTAATATGGATCTTGCTATTTCCAGTTTCTTTTGGCATTATATTTCGCATTATGGATGTCACATTTCTGGGCAAGATTTAAATATTCATGATATGTTTATCAAATTTGATAGTACTCTTATACTTGAGGTTCTTTTTGCATATCAGCCTGAGTCAAGTATTGATGGATGATCGATGGCTCATGATCTTGGGTGACTTTCAGGATAGCAAAGATAGAGAGTGAGTGGAAACATGGAGGAGGACAATGGACTTGAGCTTAGCTTGGGTCTGTCTTGTGGGGGATCATCGGCCAAGTCCAAAGGTAAAAATTTTTGCTCTTTGGATGTTGGAATAGAGGAAGGTGATAGAGGCAGTAAAATAATTGATGATTTCAAGAATTTCCTTCAAGGTGGCAATCAGAGACAAGATATGGGCCCAAGTCTCTTGAGAAGTGACTCGATGAAGCCTGGAGACAATTTTTTTAATGACCTTTCCCGGGCTCATATCGATGAAGATGATTCTCTGAACTTGAAGGCCACTGGAATCTGGGTAATGAAAAATGAGAACCCTGTAGACATTCAGGAAGAGAAACCGCCAGAGGTGGGTAGTAAACGAAAGGTATTGTTTGAAGAAGTGAATTGTCAAAAGAAACATGAAGGGGAGTCTTGTCAGAATGATTTAGATGATAAGGTAAAAGCATCACTTATTTCCACAACCGAAGATGGTTCTGCAGCTGAAAATGAGGACGTAGGAGAGTCTGAACATGAGGGATCGACATCAAGGCCAGTTTCACAAAATGATGGATATGCTGAGTTATGTACTACAGGCCTGAGTGGGCAGAAAAAGTTTAATGGTTCATCAGGCAGTGATATGGAGTTTCATAACTTCAACAGAAGCGTTCCATTCCCCGCTCAAGCTACAAGTATGCGGAATGTTATTTCTCCCTCAATAGTCAAAGAGCCTCACGATGCCGGTGCATCCAGTTCAACTGGTCAGTCTCTACATGGCATGAGGCAAGTAATACTCAATGGAAATGGCACGCAAAGTGGGGTTCAGCCTATGAATCCTGGAAACTTGCCTTTGATGTTTGGCTATCCTTCTAGCCAGCTTCCAACTTTAGATAAGGATAATTCCTGGGGTTCGATTTCCCAGTCACAGTTGCATAATTCATGTAGCAGAGGTCAAGCGTCTTCTTCAGGTAAACATCCTATCCTGCCTTATTTGCTAATAAGAAAATAAATCTGAAAAGCTGATTCCTTAATCCTTTTAAGATAGGAGTGAAACTGCTTCCTTTCCCTTTCTTTGCGACCTTGGCTTTAAATATTATCATTGAATGTTAACAGGCAGAGTATTAATAGACATCATTGGCTGTCCAAAAGGAATATTAAAGAAATTTGTGTTATTTTATTATTATTAAACAGTTTCTGGATGTCAATTGTTATTAGCGGCTTTAATAACATGCGCATAACAGATTTCAAGGATTCCAATGATACTTACAATGTCCACCTTGCATCAATAGTCAATACCTATGTTCCATCCCATATACCTTTGTGTGATTTCCTTTTCATTTGAAGTTTGTAATTCATGATAAATTCTTACCCTTTGTCATGAATGTTCGTTGAATGCAAGGAACTCTTCCTAATTCAGCTGAGGTTATCCAATATGATGCCAGGACGTTAGAACAGCCCAAAGTTGATAGCAGACAGCACATTGTCGAAGAAGGGTCCTCTTCTCAGGCAGGGGGCAAAGTAAGCAGCAGTAGCCTCGGGGTAAAAGACGTACCCGATCAATCAGCGGGAGGTCTGTTGAACGAATTTTCTGCTATCAAGCCAGGCCTCGCTGCAGATGTCAAATTTGGGGGATGTGGTTCATTCCCTAATCTCCCTTGGGTTTCTACCACTGGTCCAGGTCCAAATGGTAGAACAATTTCTGGTGTGACTTACAGATATAATTCAAACCAGATCAAGATTGTCTGTGCTTGCCACGGTACGCACATGTCCCCGGAGGAGTTCATTCGACATGCTAGTGAAGATTGTGTTAGTTCGGAGAACGAAACTGGTTTGGCTCCATTTTCAAATAACAACCCTTCAACCTCTACACAAAGTTGACTCATAACGTTTATGTTTGCATCGATAGGAACTGCCTTGTGGATTGAATTAGACAGCATTCGTTGTATTATCCCCTGCCACAGCGTTTCAAAATCACCCATCTCATCATTTTCCTTGGACATATTTCATTTCGACTCCAGCAATCTTGAGAAACTGGAAAAGTTTTGTTTTGAATGATTCAACCGAGTTTTGTACAAGGTCCGAGAATGACAATATTAGTATTACATTCAATGAAGCTTCCTCATGGCATGAGATCTGAATCGAATTTAGCCATTCTTCAACTGCTCTTATCATGTCCAGAACCTGTAGTAAATTTCTATTTTTGGGTGGAATTTACATGAAACCAATCAAATTATGATGGAAGGGAAAATTGAACATCCTGCCCTTTCTAACTTAGTTGTCTTCTTCTGAATAGTGCCAAATCTGCTGAAATGGAGCTGGAGAAGTTGACAAATGCAGCATCTCTTTTGGTGGTATGAAATTGAATTCAGGTCAGAAGAGCTGGTTTGGCTTGGCAGAAAAATTGGGAACTTTTACACGTGTCAGAAACCCACATTGTCTGTCTTTGTGCAGTTTCCCATGCATTATATCTTGTCAGCTTTTCTCTGCTACGACCAATCAGATCGTTGTCTATCATCCACGTGTCAGCAAATATCTTGTGTCCGTTGATTTGTTGAATACTGCCAACTGTCTTCAATTTCCAATTTTAGGTGCAAAGAATGACCTACGAGATTGACATTATTTAAGGGGGAACTTTTATTTGGTAAAGATTGATTGATATATTCTTTTTAATTTTAAAATAGCGCTGTGTCATTATTCAATTTTTTTTTTGTGACATGTACATTAGAATTGCTATAGACATCTTTTATTTGAGACTGAAACTAATTATTGTTATTCTTGAAATTTAAAGAAGTAATTACCGTAAATTACAATTTTCTTTTAGATAACATCAATTCTCTCTACTTTTGACCGTAATAGTTTTTCAATTGCAATTAAAAGGGATCATAGAGAAAGAAAATGATAAAAATAAAAAGTGCCCAAAAATAATGTTGGATGAAAGTCATGTTTAAAAACTATTAATTTTTTGACATAGAAAATTTGTTTGTAAACATAATATCGAAAAACCAATTTTCAGGAAACAAGAGAAACCCAGAAAAAAAGAACAATATTCTACGTAAATTTTTTTTTTCATATTTTGATAAGTTTATTGTTCATATATAATCAATGCTTCGTTTTTGAAGTTTGATTTGATTTAAATGTGTCATATTTTATATTATTAAATGAAAAGGACAAAATATATCTTTTCAAAGTTTAAAAATCTACTCAAGCCATTTATAAGTTTTCCCATTTTAATTTCATGTAAACACTTTTTTTTAATTCAATAACATATGAGGATAGAGATTCGAACCAACTACCTTTGGGTCGGAGAGATATGTTTTGACCAATTAAACTATACTCAATTTGGCTCGCAAATACTTTTATCTTTATAGTCAATTGGTGCGCTTTTTTAGTTCAATAAATGTAGAGCGGAAATTTAAACTTTCGATCTCAAAAGAAATATAAGTATCTTAACTATTGATGTAATACTCAAGTTCGTGAGCCATCGGTGATAGCTGTCACACTAAAAACTTGTCCTATAAAATTAGGCAAACAATATCAAACCTTGACTTTCTGGAACTCAAAAGTTAGCTAACATTTGACTTTTGGCTACATTTAATGAGTCATTTATTATTTTGTTTTTATTTAAAACTCTATATTTTCTCAAATCAAATTAAGTTTGAAAACTTGGTTTGTCCATTAGAATTCTTGAAGGGTTTGCAATCCTTCAAATGCATTGGTTTAATGCTCTATCTTGGCTTTTGAGCAGCAAGATGATGGTTCTGTAAGAATTATTTCATCAGATGCCTTTTGCTTCATATAATTATATTAAGTTATCAAACAATTGTATTGTTTTGGCTGTTAGAAGCTTTATGCAACTCAAATGAATCAGAGAGTTAATTCTCAACCACCCCATATGCTTATCCTTAGAAAGCTACAAAGGGCTAGAATTTCAACCATAGAGAGAGAGAGAGAGAAGTATGTGCTTCATGTTGAAGTGTTCTTGAAGGATCATTTAGAGTTGAGAAGTGCTTTTCATGAGTTTTCTCCATGAGTAAGTTCAGGAGGATCATTCTGATAATTATGACTACTTTGCTCTTTCATGTCAATGCACAAGCGCCTCCTCCACCACAAGCTGATTCTGGTATTCCACAAAACCTCACCATTGTTATTGGAATCCTCTCCATTGTGCTCTCCATGGCCTTCATCTTTGTTCTTTATGCGAAATTCTGTCACCCGAATTCCCACCTTCGTGGTTCGCCACGAGCTCATCTTGGACTTGGACTTCTCAGATCAGACTCAAGATCTTCTGGGGTTGATCAGAAGGTGATTGATTCGCTCCCTTTCTTTCGATTCTCATTACTTAAAGGATCAAGGGAAGGGCTAGAATGTGCAGTTTGCCTATCCAAATTCGAAGATATCGAAGTTCTACGGTTGCTGCCGAAATGCAAGCATGCCTTTCACATTGGCTGCATTGATCATTGGCTTAAAAAGCGCTCGAGCTGTCCACTCTGCCGCAGTAGGATCAGCATCGATGACGTCGCACTCTTTGCCTATTCCAGCAGTATGAGATTCATGAGGAACAACAGCCAGCCAGAGTTGCCACAAGATCCAAACATGGAGCTCTTTGTGCAGAGAGAGGAAGATCATCATAACTCTTCAAGGTTCAACATGAGAAGCAGCTTCAGAAAAAGTGGAAAGGGTAATAAGGAAAAAGAAGTCTTGATCGAAAACGAAGCTGGGGAAAACGAGAGTGAGGAACAGGTGGTTTTTCACAAGAATAAACACAAGATTCTTGTATCGGACTTTGTTTTCATGAACAGATGGAGCAACTTGAGTTCTTCTGATCTCATGTTCTTGAACACAGAGATGCTTGGGGCTATGTCAAGCAATAGATTCTCTTCGTTGGACACGAACAACATTCATCGGTCGGCGACAAAAGAAACTGAGGGCCAAAAGATTACACAGATTAAGGAGGAGATGGAAATGAAGAGATCATTTGAGAGGAGGATAAGCATAGCTGAGAAAAATAGCTTAGTTTCAATGTCAGGTACTCCCTCTGTATCATATTCTAATGCAAGCACATCAAGGACAACAGATCTTAAAGAAAGATCTGTCTCAGACACCACTGCTTTCTCAAGGTTTGGTAATTTCAATGAGAATGTAATAAGAGAACTTCCAGTGAATGAAACTGATGCAAAAGATTACAGAATTAGGCAGATTTGGATACCAATAGCCAAAAGAACAGTCCAATGGTTTGCCAATAGGGAACAAAGGTCTCAAGACTCTCAAATGACAAAGTACACACAGCAGCCAGATGTATAGACAAAACAACAACAGAGGCTGCTGTCTTTTCTGTTGTCTTCTAATCCAAAATTTTGAGTTCTTTTGAAGATTTACTTAGATGTAAAAATGTCCCCCTTTCAGTCATAATATGGTGTAATCTTTGCATCATTTTCTTTTAAAGATCTTGGCTTACGAAGTCATAAGAGCTTTGAAAAATAGGCACACACAAAGACAAACTCGACAGAGAGTTCTGCAGCATGTGGGCTTAATCCCCTGCATGTTGCAGGACTCAGAATTTCCACATGGAAGAAAAAAAGGCCACGGCTGGATGATAAAAGTGATCATTTGGTTTCATTTACACACTAAGCAGAATGATTGGGGGTGTCGAGATAAGTTTCGTTACAAAGCAGGTGATGTCAAAGTTTGATGCCTAGCTATTGTTTTTTCCCCCTTCTCTATCTATGTGCTACTTACCACCCAAGTAATGCCTACCAAATTAGAGCCCCACATTAATTTGTCAAAAAAAATTTAAAATTTCCTCAACCTTGTCATCATCTCCTCTGAATTTCAAACTGCAACAAACTTGCTATTTTTAAATGATTTATGAAGGTGAAATCATAGAACAGCAGCTACAGGTTACAGCTGATGGATGAATTTCTTTGCAGAGGTGGATCTAAGGGCACTTTCATATAAAAACCTCACCTCTTCTAACCCTTTTTGTGCCTGTCAAAAAGGGAGGTTTAGCTTCATTTGATTGGGATATTGGCTTTTTGAAGATCAGTTGATTCTGAGCAAGTTTCAGCAATTGAAGAATCGATGATTCAGTTAGGTTTGATTGCTTTTTGCCTGAATTCTGTGTTCTTTCATGTTGAAGCTCAAGTTACCTCCCAAGATGCTGAAAACAGTGCTTTTCAGCCTAGCCTTGGCTTTGTGATAGGGATTCTGGGACTTATGTTTTTGTTGACTTTTGTTCTCCTTATCTATGCAAAGTTCTGCCATAATAGATCTTCCGTTCGTGGGGATAATGTAAACCATCCTGCACAAATCAGATCAAGCTCTCGGTTGTCCGGAATTGATAAGACGGTGATCGAGTCCCTTCCATTCTTTAGATTCTCCACACTGAAAGGGTCAAAAGAAGGGCTGGAATGTGCCGTCTGTCTATCGAAATTCGAAGATATCGAAATTCTCCGGTTGTTGCCAAAGTGCAAGCATGCGTTTCATATCAACTGCATCGACCAGTGGCTTGAAAAACATGCTAGCTGTCCTCTTTGCAGGCAAAAAGTTGGCTCCGAGGACTTGAAGCTCCTTAATGGTTCAAGCAGCATGAGGATTTTATGGAGCAACCAATCAGACCTGAAACAAGACTCAAACATAGAGCTCTTTGTTCAGAGAGAAGAAGAAGAACGACAACAACCACCCCTTGGCTCTTTCAGATTCAGCATTGGAAGAAGCTTCAGAAAGATCTTAAAGAGTGATAAAGAAGCTGAGATGTTGATACAAAAGGCCTGTGATGAAGATGAGATCATGAAGAACTTACACAGACACAATCACAAGATTATTGTATCCGATTTCGTTTTCATGAATCGATGGAGCAACGTAAGTTCGTCGGACCTAATGTTCCTGAACAAAGAGATGATTGATGCCAGTTCAAGCAGTAGATTCACTTCCTTGGAAACAGACATTGAGCAGTCAACGCTGCCAAGATCAATGCAAAATGAAGAAATCTTGAAAATCAAGGAGGAGATGGAGATTAAGAGATCATTTGAGAGCAAACTCAGCACAATAAGCCAAAGTAACTCAATTCCAATTCTGGGATTTCCTTCTACATCAGAATCTGCTGCAAATCTATGTCAAGCAGCAAGAATTACAAGCCCAAATGAGAGAAGATCAGTTTCAGAAATCACAGGCGTATCAAGATTTGGTGCTGATCTGAGTATGAAGTTTAACAGAAGAGTTGAAACTGGGGAGTCTTCTAATCTGGGAAACAATGTCAAGCCAGAAAGAATGAGACAAATTTGGTACCCAATTGCTAAAAGAACAGTCCAATGGTTTGCCAACAGAGAAACAAGGTCTCAACCAGATCAGATTACACAACAGACGGTAGAAACTGTATAAATCCACCCGGTTCTTTACTTTTCTTTCATTATATTTCTTTTGTAATTCCTTTTACTTGGTCCAAAAGTATGGACTTTTAGTTTAGATAGTCAAAGACATCGATTTCTTTGAAATGTTCCCGTACAAATTGTATCCAAATATAACGCAAATCCAAATCATTATTTCTTGAGAAAGCCCTGTGTTTCTATGGTGATTCTCCAAAACAAAAAAGCAGAGAAAAGCTCCAAATTTTCTCTTCTAGTTTGATGAATGTTCTAAAGATTTCATCTCCCTTGTGGGGCAAAGACAATCTGCTCAAGTAACTTCAAAATTCAACATTAGCCAAAAAAAAAAAAAAACCAAAAACAGAACAAAAACTGGAGACGATAAATTAATGGAATAAAGAAAACCCGGGATTCTTTGCCTGCTCCAAGTCAAACAGCATGCAGCCAGCCGCACTAGAGAACAAGAAGATTTTTTAAAAAATACACAAAGTTGCAGAGATTTTGGTATTAAAAGAGGGTCTTGATTGGAACAATTTTTGAAAAAAACTATAATTTTGGTTTCCAGCACTGACGTAAGAGGTGAGTCCTTCTTGTTTGTCTGTCTTCTGGCTTAGATTTCAAAAAAATCATATTCTTGCTGTTGCAGCGTTTGACTTTTTCTTCACCTCCAAGAAGCTTCAACTTGCATTTCCAATGGTTAAATGATAAACATGTGGAAATGTTAAATTATCAATCTCTCAAATTTATGAAAATGTTTGAATTTACACCTTCTTGAACTAAAAAAATCCACACTTTTTAGATTATGGTAGTGATAATTAATCTAAAATATTAAATACATAACAAAAAGTTTAGACACTATATATGGTAAACTTTTTCTTAGTTAAACAATTGCAGGTGGAATTACAATCATCAACTTTTACGATGGTAAAAAGTGTCTTATTCACTGAGATATACATACTCGGATCCCATATAGGGCTAGACGGTCATCCTAAAAAGATTATGCATCTAAATTCAAAGTAGGTAACTCTAAATACTTTGTACTTAAAAAGAAAAAAAAATTTGTTTAAAAAATAAAAGAAAATAGAACGCTAAAAACTATATATTTAAAGAGGAATATGGTCGTACCAAGTCATTGAATTAAAATTAATAAGAGTTATGAAGAATTAAAAAATGTAGAGAATAGGTAATAAATGCATGGAATTTTGTTGCTTGCTTGAGACGAAATTCTTATAGCCATCTTTTCAGCACGACTTGAAGTTGGAATCTCTTCTACTTTGTTTCTTCCCTGATGGATCACTACTAAAATACTTCAAATAAAAGTCAATGGACTTGCCAATTGGTCATTTAAACTAATTAAATTACAAGTACAATTAATTATTTAAACAATTCTACCTCTTTAAATAATAATTATAAACTATATCTGTTTTTAAAATGAAGTTTCCTTCCTGGAAAACTTTACATAAAAACTATTCATATTAAATATTTGTTGTGTATTTGTAACATATGTATATATATATAATAGAACCGAGTATCAAAATTATGCATTAATCGTTAAACTATAGTTAAATTAAAAGATGAGTTAAAAAAATCCGAATTTACGTATTTCATAAGAATGACTAACTCCTAATAAGCAAACCCTAAATATCAAATATAGATTAGCTTCCTAATTCAATTCTTGTTCTTGCAACCCAACCCAATTGAAAAAAAATATATATATTAATAGCAATTTTCTTTCAAATCAATAACATAATAATCTTAATTTTCCAAAAAAAAATATGCCTAATTGCATTTAAATTTTGGGGTTAAAAAAACATAGAACTAGGAAATTGCCAATTTGTACCATCAAAATTTGCTGCATTTCCACTCAACCTTGAAGTCTCCTAAAAGTTAGAGATGCTGTTTTGCAAAATAAAAAAGCAGAGAGAGGCAATATATTCAGTTTAAATGAACTAAAGAAAACCAGAAATAAAGCCACTAGATGGAGAAGAACACGGAGAATTATTATCAGCAGCATGTAACAGAATTTTCCACAGGACAAGTAAAAATTTAACTGTAGAGCAAAAAATGAACTCTCCTTCATTTACATATAAATATCTACTCTGTATTCACAAGGGATCAAATTTTCAACAAACAAAAATGGGAAAAATAAGATCTATTTACCAACCTAATCTTCCCATGAACTTGATATGCTGCAACTTACCGATGTTATGTCGAACGATGTCTCAAATTATGGGTTCGTTTCGACAAAAAAACAATCGGAATCGATTGGCAGAAGACAGACTCCACCTGGAAAAGGGGCCTGCATATGAATCGATGGAGAGTTTGCCAGTGTTGTACACTTCTACCAGTCTTTGATCCACTCGGGTGCATCGTGTTCTTCGGGATCTTGAGGTGGATGAACTAAAGAAACACTGCAATCTTCAGGGTAGCTGTCCAAATATTGAGCCACACGAGAAGTGATTGTGTCGGGAACGGGAAAGGTACCGTCACGGATCCCCTCCCAATCAACGCCATCAAACCATGGATGACTTCTGACAGAGTTTTGGTTCTCGTTTCCAAGTCTTTTCTTCTCATCAACTTCCAGTAACTGATCAAATTATGTATTAGAAAAGGCGAAGATTACCACGATATACGATTGGCGTGGCATAGTACACGGTTGGTCATCACGGGTGGGAATGGGAAAAGGTAAAAGAGATTGTAGATCATTAGCATTACCTTGGCAATGAGATCAATGGCTTCAGGACTGAAAATCTGGGGAAGCCTTAATTGTCCTTTTGCAATCTTCGAAAAAGTATCAAGCTCACTTTGTCGCCATGACCCGAATGGCATTTCGCCTTTCAGCATGAAATAGATTAAGACTCCCAGCGCCCACCTGGGCATTTATAACACAGTTAGGGAGTTCCAAGTTCAAGTGAAAGTGGTGAAGTCCAATGCACCATGGCCTTTTATATTTTCTCATTTACGATTCAGTAAGCATTGGGAGTTGTTTTCAAGATGGCCATATCAAGTTCAAACGAAGTTGCATTTTTTACCAGTCAGCAGCAAAACCATGACCATTCCCCTGAACTAGCTCGGGAGCTAAAAAGTCCGCTATCCCGCAAATAGTATACGTTCTCTCACCCAGTGTTCTTTTCCCAAATCTGAAGTCCACTAACTGCAATAAGAGGGAGAAAAATAAAAAATAAAAGCGGGCTCCTACTGACTGCTCCTTTTGTTGAAGACAGACCTTGAAAAACATTTTCATGTAGGAAAAAATTGGAGCAGGTGTAAACCTGTATGCGTCCGTTACGATCCAACATTAGAACATCTGGGGAGATTCCTCTGTAGAGAACACCAAGCTGAAAATTCAAATGAAGGGGGGATATAGAAAGAGGAAATTGCAAACTATATGACGAAATTAATCCATAATTGGATATGAAGAGACGATGAACAGCATGCCATAAAATCAAACCTTGTGCAAATCTTCCAGTGCTATAACAAGAGAGGCTGCACAGAAACATGCAGAAGATTCATCGAGTGGGACGTGGAGTATCGAAGACAAAGGACAAGCAAGGCATGTTTTTAGCAATACGCCAGCATGTGATTGATCTAAACAAGTGCAGAGAAATTGTGGCACAAAAGCTGAAGGATTGATGCTCTTCAAAAGATTTTTCTCCTTCAATGCTTGTGCTTCGAGTCCCAGCCCTTTGACCTTCTGTCTTGTAAACCTTTTTAAACTAAGCATAGTTTCTGCTTCAAATTCATATCCACCAAGGCAGTTCCATCAGCTTGAGAAGTAGCCATCAAAGAAGAATATTATTCATAGCCATTATAAAGAAGATTGACAAGAAACTACAAGATAACCTGTATTCCTTAACCGAACTAGCCCGATCTCACTGTATTCCGTGGAATATAAACACGTTTTCCACTCCTAAAAACAAAAACAATCGAAGAAGATAACATAAGGTGTTGGTTTCCAGAAAAACACACCGTCGCATTAACATAACCACAAACAGAAAAACGCATTCTCACCAGGTCAGCGAGCTCAACTTTTGAAAGAGCTGAAATATCCATAATTTTGGCAGAGTGATGGAGGGAGTCTGAAGAATGTTCCTTTGCCCTACATGGAGTTAAACAATGTGTACAGGCTATAATACGACTAAGGAAAAAAAATATCAAAAGTGTGCCTATACAAATCAAATGCAAAGGCAATATACTTTTGATCTTCTCGAGAGTGCTTTGGTAAAGAGCCAACAACTGACTCAAACTTTTCCTTCGTTAAAATAGAACACACAACATCTCCCACAGCAACTGCACGTAAGAAGGCGATACGCTCACCAAGAAGTGCCCATTCGCCGAAATAACTTCCATCTTTCTTAATAACCGAGATCTCTTTACCACTCTGTGCAGCATCGTCCTCTCTTTGACCGGCATAATTGAAGCTGTAAATGTTTGAACCGCTCATTAACTCCGCATCAAAAGTAATCCTAACTTGCCCTTTTTGAATAATGTGCAATGCACATAAGCCTTCTGTCTGAAAAAAAAAAAGTAACTTGAAGAGTTATAAATAAAATAAAAATTATGAAGGAAGTTACGTGCTGTGGCAAAATAAGGTTACCCCGTCAACTATTAGCTGCCCGTCCGAGAAGGAAACTTCAGAAAGGCCATCTGCAATGTGACTCAATTGCAAGATCGTTAACTTTGACAGAAGGTCCACAGATCGAAGCAATTTCAAAGATGACAAGTTAGAAAATTCTGATATAAGAATTCCACGAAAGTCCTCTCTTTTCAAAGCCCAAAGTGTCCCACTCGTCACAGCACGTACTGAGGCTTGAAGTGGTTTGTTATACCTGAGTGTCATACGTATGCCAAACTCATTAAACAAAATAAGCATTACAACACATGTGATCATATATACTGGTGCAGTTAACAAGAGAACTCACATCAAAGCCAGTTCACCAAAGGAAGATAGTTTCTCAGCTGTATAGTTCTGCAGTACTCGAGGAACCGCTCCATTGCTTTCTTCCTGCAATTGCGATGATAGCATTGAGTCAACGGTAAATCTCAAGATAATGCCATGAATATGCAATAATGGATTAAAAGAAAGTAAAATGATATGAACCTGGGTTGCCAAGACCTCAAATTCTCCACTGCCAACCACATAAAAACAGTCACCTTCACCACCCTACAAACCAACACAGCCCATGCACGTGATAAATATTCAGACATCTTAATTCATTCATCTAAAATCCACCATATAAAAACAGCTGCCCTCAAATTCCCATTCGCATGCATGTATTCAATTTAGGGATAGTGATTGGCTTTCATGACGAGTGAAGAAAAAAAGAGATAAAGAAAGAAAACTACTTGTTCGACTACAATTTGACCCGGTAGGACCTCAACTCTTTGCATGCAATCTAATAGAACTTGGCACTGAGAATCAGTTAGTTTTCTGAAGAGGAAATGGTCGTGCAATGCCCGTTCAATATGCGCCTGTAGAATATGAAACCAAAACTCCGCACCTCAAAGGTTCATTCAGCGGAAGTCATAATGAAACAAATCTGTACTGATTTTATTTGATAGTCGAGATATATTAGAAGCAAGACATGAGCTTACTTCTTCTTCCCAAGTCTTCCTGTGGGCTGGAGATGGAGGCACCCAGACTTGCCCATTCTCTAGGGAACTTTCGATAGCTCGGAGACGCGCCCTTGACAAATCTTGCCTTGCACGATGGTTTCTATTCCAGCCAAAAGTAGAGGGAGATTCCGATCCCGTCACCTCCACAACTTGAGGAATAGGAGTTCGAATGAAACCACCACTGCTGGATCTTGCTGATTCACTATTATCCGTCTAACCAAATAAAACAAATATCTGTTGAACTAAATGTAAGAGTGTATAGTAACTAATAATTTCTGTTAAGCTACAACTTGAATGGAAAAAGAAAGAGAGAAAGTTCTTGTACATCGGTTAGTCCATTAATATGCACCACGATAACAGTGATATCATCTGTTCGAGTTTCAAATTGAAGCCAAAGTCTGTAAGACTCAGCGACAATCGCAGCACAAGCATCACGGGGATCTTTATACTTAGAAACCTGGAAGATAACAGCAAAATGAGGAGCATTAGAGGGAAACTGATGGAAAAGCATGAAAGATATTCCATATTATGTGGAAGGAAGCTTGATCATTCAATATTTCCTCAAGCTATAATCAAGAATTAGCAGCCAATGTCACTTGCACTGGACAAAGAACAAACAGAACATAAAGTATATTACCATGTCGACCACAGTTTGGCTAGACAGAAACTCGAATACCCCGTCACTAGCAACGACAAAGAAAGGATGCTCCGGTGTCAGCTCCAGAACAATAATTTCAGGTGTAGCAACAACTCCAATTGTCTCAGCAATTGAGTCACCTATACTTCTTGTGAAAGCTGTGCCAGGGTACATCCCATTAGGCACCCACAGTCTAGGAGGATCACCATCATCTCCTTCTTCAGTGCCCCAACACTGAACATCCGGGTTCTTCAGCCCCTCAATCTGATCAAGTGTAAGAACTCTGGCACCACAAAGCTTAACACGTTCGAGTTCATCGGTTCGGAAAGGAGTTTGATCGATCGAAAGGTCGACAGCCACAACTTCCTTCCCTCTCCGTTCCGCTAGAACCGCTCTCGAATCACCTGAATTAGCAACATATATAGTCCTACCTCTAACAAAAACAGTAATTGCAGTTGTACCACTCATGCTATCATCCAAGTGATCCGCGTGTAATTGTGAATTAGTCGTCAAATAGGCCGCATGGCATGCCTCAACTGCGTCACTGTGGAACCTACTATTCCTAAGTAAATTTTCACATAGCTTCCGTTTTACGAACTGCGAGCACTGTGTTCCAAATTCCCCATGCCCATCGAAAACCCCAAAGAAATGGTCATCGGGGCTGTTCCCAAATGGGGTGTGGATACAAAAACTGTCTTGGTTCGCCTTATCGAGGGCATCGGGGTAATACCCTCGTTGCGAAAGAAACGAATATCGCAATTCGAAGTTTCCAGTAGGAACTTTGACGTTTCGGGACCCATCGACGGGCAAGAACTGCGATGAAACTCTCGATAGCCGTGTGATTCCGACTTCTGTATCTCTGTTTGGATTCAATTGATTCAGTTGGTCGCCGATTTCGCTTTCTTGGCTATCGGAAGACGAAGAAGAAATCGTGTCGAGTTCAGCGGCGGTTTTCGCATTTTGGGTTTCGGCTATTCTCGAAGTTTTTGGAGTTGAGGCCTCGCCAATACAAACCCTCGAATAAACACAACCCATCAGAGTAAAAACGGAAATGAAATTGAGCGCCTCACAAAATTTGCCCCAAAATTCATCAGGTTCACGCCCCAAAGCTGGTTTTTTCTGTACGAACCACTGGCAGTAGCACTACGAACAGAATAATACTACGCTAGCGCAAACAAACTAGCCCACTGGCAGTGGCACTACGAACAGAATAATACTACGCTAGCGCAAACAAACTAGCCCACTGGCGGGCAAAATGCAAAAGAACAATTCTTCTGATCAATCTTCCGAAACGAAGTTTTTTTTTTTCAACACCCAGAGCCGGAATTGTGGAGAGTATGCCGGAAAACGGAGAAAAAAGGGCGAGAATATCTTTCAGATTCTGCACATACCTTATCTTTTAGAAGACTTGAGGGTAGTTGCAGAAAGCTAAAAATAACAGTCAACAACTTGTAATCAAAAAGTACACCCCGAGATTTTCTGCTGATTAAACTTTACACTTTGAGACCCAAAATTTTCTAGATTTCGGTGAGAAATTGGGATAAACATGAAAACGACATTCTTGATCTACTGGGTTAAAATTAAAAAAAGAATCAGAAAAAAAGCGTTACAGCCAGAGAACTGAGAATAAAACCAACAATTGATTACCAAAAATCAAATCCCTTGCAACCCAAAAAGCATGCAATTGAAAAGGGGCTGATGAGAGAGTAATATCAGTTAATTTGGAGGCTAGGAGAAATCACGAACACTCAGCAATCAAGAAAGAAAGAAATAGAGATAAAGAAAAATCAGTAAACAGAGATAAAGAAAGTCAGAACAGAGACAGTGACTGAATCACTCCAAAAACCGTGCGCTCAGATTGTCACCGACCTTAAACAGAGGCCCGAAAATGCATTACAGAGGTCAGCGAGGATCGAGCTCGTAGAATCAGCTTTCTGGCGCTCAAGATTTTGCCATTTCAAATGGTCCCTGTTCGTCCACGCAATAAAGGTTCAACTTTAACAAAATTACAGAGCAGAGGGAGAAATGGGATGGTCTAAACTGAAGAAACGGCCCTACCCATTGACATAAAATTCGAGGGGATGTTTGGATTCTTGTTCATGTTCAATGAAGTTAAGTGCGCCAAGTACAGTACAACAGGGAGAAAGAATGTTACGAAAAAAACCTCCACGAAGACGACCAAAACACGAATCCCAGAAAGGAAGGGCAATAATTTTTCTTTTTCTTTTGGGGTTTTGTTTAATCTCGTAGCGAGTGGGGACTTGTGATGGAGCGAATTACCCAACATGAAAAGAGCCTCGAGCGTTTGAGAACGCCACCCACGTTCTCTCATTATCATCAAGTGGACCCTGACTCGTCTCTCTGGCCGTAAAAGACCCACATTTTTGTCTTGTAAAGTTCTGTGGATAGGATCCTTTTTCGATGTGTTGGTTTTTTGAGGTAATTGAATGACTGGATTAGCAACGAACTTCATTCAAAGCTTAGAATACAGAATTTTGATTACTTTACCTTCTCGTTCGTCGTAATTTTGGAAATGTCTTTTGGACTGTTGAAGTCAACAGAGAATCTAGAACCTCTCTCGCTTTAGATTTATAAAGAGAAACCGAGCGGATTGTGACAGTCATCTTTCTTCTCGACTTCCAAATGGGGCTGAAACAGGCCACATTCAGTTAAATAATCCCGTGCTTGCAAAACCACACCGTCTAGATTATAAATTTTGTGTACTCGAAAATATATATATATATATTATAAATTTTGTGTCTTCTATTTAAATCTTATTTAAATAGGTTTCTATTTTTTTATTATTATTTTTTTTTTGAGTTTGACATATGTAGGGTGGAGAGTCGAACTCACAACTTTTGGTCGGAGATATTATGTCTTAACCATCGAAGGTTGAGGTAAGAATTTGAACCTATGATATTGTTTAGAAGATATAGTTGGGCAAATTTTATTTTAATAGTTAAACTTTTAAAGAATAAAGACTTAAACGAGTTCACCAACAAAATATAATTAAGTTATAAATCTAATGCTTGTTGTGTAAATTTAAATAGTTTAATTTTAAAAAGTTTTAATAGATCTCTTCTCTTTCTTTAGTACAATAAACCTAGGGGTGGAGATCATCAAAACTTCAATCTTAAAGAAGGTATATGTGTTTGAACTATTGAGCTATGCTCAAATCTTCTGATAAATTTTTAAATTTTCAATCTTGTATTTAACAAGTCTTTATCAATAATGTCGGTACTTTAGCATTTTGTGACACGTTATCATTCATAAACTACTTTAGAATTCAACATATTATATGATTCGTAAATTATATATATACATAGTTGTGAGCCATATACAAATCAAATTAACAATGGAAACCTACTAGACAAGAAATTGAGAACTTTTAGAATCTATTATAACTTGTCTTAAATATATATACTAAATAGACATAGCCCTAACATTTTATGAACCTATTATGAATTTTTCAATCTAAATAGACACATAAACTGCCAAATCGAGCATAGTTCAACTAGCTAAAGACATATCTCATTGACCAAGAGGTTGTGGGTTCGAATCCCCTCGTCTTCACAACTTGTTGAACTCAAAAAACAAAAAAAAAAAAGATATAAACTTATAATTTAAACATATATAGGATTTAAACCTATTCTATTCTTTTTTTTTTTTTGTTTAATAATGAATATCTACATCTTTACTTTGGTCCTTCCTTCAAATATTTTATTTAAGTCTAACATTGAATAAGAAGTTTACCAAAGTCTTAAGAAGTAGGCTTTCCATTTCCATTTTCGCCACATCCATAATGTGTTTAGGAACAAGCCAAAGAGGATGATGCATAAGAAAGAATAGATTAAAAACAAAATTGGATTTGGGAATTAGGGTTAGGAATATGAAAGATACCTACCTAACAAACATCAAACCCCTGAGGCCGTTTTGGTCTTTTGGACCCTATCCCAAATGGAAGCCAAAAGTATGCATCAGCCATTAAAGCTTTTAAACAAAGGCAAAGGGCAGAAAAAAAAAAGTCTGAATTAAATTTTAATTTAATTATATAAAATATCTCTCTACTTTATACTTTATTTCAATAATACTCTTATATTTTCAAAAATTTTAATACTACCATTTAATTTTATTAAATGTTTCAAAACTACCATTGAACCAAATTTTTGCTAAAAACTTCACTGAAAAATGAAGTGTCTGACAACCATCTTCAACTTTTATTGATTGAGATCAACCAAAATTTCACATTGATTGAAATCAACCAAAATTTCACATCGGCTTTTGTTTAGGACATTTGTTGACAACCATTTTATTTTTATGCGAAGTTTTTAACATAATTTTCGTTGAAGAATAATTTTAAAATATTTAATAAAGTTGAAAAAGTAGTATTGAACTTTTAAATATAAGGATATTTTTTAGGTAACTTTTAGAAGGCAGGCACCGGCCGCCGCCCTCGGCGCCTTTGTGGATGTACACGTTTGGATGTGATTCTTGTGGTTTCTTTGATTGTCTAATTGCCATTGCTATTGGGGCATCTTTTTAACCTCCTTATATATAAATTAATTATAATACAAGTGGCATGGGCCCCACCTCCGCCACTTATCATTGGCCCCACCTTTCATTGCCAGCTTGTACTGCAAAAAGTCGAGTTGCACTTGCCCCTGCCCCACTTTATTTTTTTAATTAATTTATTTATAGAAACACACTCAATTTTATAATGTTGTTATTGAAAAGATTTAATATTTATATGTAACTTTACCAACTGTTTTTTTGAAGCTGTCGTTTGAATTTGATTTTATTTTAGCCTCCAACCTTTTCAAAAG
>JAOANK020000022.1:7446870-7460246 GCA_026257165.2 Telfairia occidentalis | reverse complement strand
TGCTGCTTCGCGAGTCCGGACTCCGCGACCCGGAAGTCCTCGAGCCGAGCGCGGAGCGCCCGTACTCACTTTCCATCTAATCTTATAAAAACAAATGAGCTTAGTCATTCAGCCAAAAATCAAAGAAAATTAAGAAAAAAAGTAGCACACCTTATAGATATTGATATAGATATTTGAAAGTGCATGGCTTATCTCTGATAGTTTTAATTACGTTGAGTAAAAGGCAGCTTAGTTTGGATTTTTGTTATTTGGAGCCGGTCAATTTCCTCTATGGAGGAAGAGACAAAACGGGTCAGTTTTTTCAGAACATAACCCAAAATATTATTGTATAATTAATGGATAATTAACTCTTTTTAAATGGTTATTATATCAACTATAGTTTTATTGATGTCGTTTTCTAAATTACAAGTTTAGTTTTGAGACTTTTAGGTCTATAGCAAATAGATATTTCAACTTTAAATGTCTCGAATTGTATTTAAATTTTTAATTTTGTATCTAATTGGCTCCTAAATTTTAAGAACGTTAAATAAGTTCATAAACTTTTAATTTTGCTTATTTAAAAAAATTTTAAATTAATAAATTTATTGGACATAAAATTTAATTTTGTGTCTAATATATTCGTGAATTTTTTTAAAAAAATATAGATTAGGTCGAGGATCTATTTGATGCAAAATTGAAAATTTAAAGATTTATTTGACACAAAATGAAAGTTTAGAGACTTTATTAAATACAATTTTAGGAATCTATTAGATACAAACTTAAAAGTTCATAGACCCATTTTGATATTTTTTTAATTTTTTAACCTATATGACACATTGTTATTTGACATTTTGCTCGGAACCATTAATTAAGCTTATAATTCAATCATCATCGAAATGTTTATGCTGATGTACAACTTCAATTAATGCATGTATTTTATTTTTCAAAGTGGGGAAGAAAATTCAAACTCAAAAGTTGTGAATGAAAATGTCATAAGGGCAGAATAGAAAGGACCAATTTTTTATATTTGAAACGTCGAATTAAATGCTTGCGTGTTACTGAAATACTTAGAACTCCTAATGAATAAAATAACAAATACAATATCCTAGAGCCTGTCTATTCATTATTTTGTCTTTTTTGTCTGTAAGTTTTAAAAAAACTTGCTTCCTGCCAAATTCAATGATATATAATCTAAGATATTTGCAATTTAATATTAGAATTTTTTTTTTTTAAAGGAATTAGAGAATACAAGTCGATTTCTCTTTCATATTATATGTATATATATGATCATCTCATGGTATATTCTAGTGTATAGTCAATACATGAAGATAAGGGTTAAGAACATATTAAAAAAAATGCATTGGTGCACCCAAAACAGAAGCTGAGCCCCATTGAGGAATTATTACAATGCATTTTCAGAGCTTAATTTTGTGTCAAACATTTGTTTACTTCGCTTAATGAGGGAAATTATATCACTCCCAAGTTTGGATTTTCTATGCCGTCCACGCTTCTGATGAGGAACCTGTAAATGCAAAACCAAAACAATAAAACACAACCGAAGGGGCAAGAACCAAATGCTCAACAAATTCATTCAAGATCACTATGGTATATGCACCTGAAAATAAAATGTAGAATTTGAGCCTTTTGATCGCATTGAAAACCCATCACCAACTGGTAATAATGCTGTACGAAGTAGGAACCAATGCAAAGAAGAATATCATTCAAACAAAAATCACATTTTGAAGTCCAGTAAGTTCATGGGTGTTGAAGATTTCAGTAAAAATCTCATCTTGGGAACACCCTAGACACGAAACTTGAACGAGTGAATGAAGCAAACGAACGTATTTATCATGCTCGAACTCGAACGTGGTCTAATTATGTACTCATTTATATAGTCGGATTGCAATAGAATTTAGTCTTTACCTTTTTGAAGCGTGCCTAATGTTGTCTCCTTGTCATCTTTGTATGAAGTGAATCCATGACTCAAGTTCTTAGCTGGGGATAGATTGTAAGTGTAGAATTTGTACAACAGAACTGGCATTGGCTTATCTCTAAAAATGTCCGGCTTACAGTTACCAACAGTCTTTGCAAACGGAAGATCATTTGAGTCCGTGCATTGATTGACACTGTAATCAAGTCATCAGAGACAAACTTCAATTTATGCGTACTGATCATTGAAAAAAAAGAGCTAACGAAAAAGAAGGCGCACCTCAAATCTTGATATGATTTTTCAGCATTTTTGTTAACTGAAACAGCAGAATCATGGAAAACAATGGCTTTCAGATTGGTATGGTTAAAAGAGATGAAAAGCGAGACGAGTGTGAGAGAGAGAGAGAGAGAGAGTAATAGGTCACCGGGCAAGGCATAGCGGGGATGATATCTCGGCAGGGTTTCGCTCCAACGTAGTCTAGACAGAGAAAGCTTTTGAGCATACTGTTCGCAGGAGAAGAGCCTCTGCCAAAAAGCAAAGGTTTTTAAAATGAAAGCACATGGAAAGAGTATAATGTCTGAATGAGTGTTGTAATTATGGATCAGAGAAGAATACATACTTGGTTTAAGCAGTTTAATCGAAGCTCGACCTGATTGAAGGCATTAGTCTGAGAAATGCAGCTCTCTAAATTGGAAGTGACACTCCCAAGATGGTCAACCACCGTTACCATTGCCCTGCAGATATACTCTTTTGTGTTTTCCACCACTCTGCAGTTGAAAACTGGCATCAGTGTTTTTAGCTTACTTGAAAATTCTTTCTTTGAATGCTTAAAAGTACTTTCTACATAAACACTTTATGTTTTGACTACAATTCAAGAATATTTTTTCAAAGATGCAATTCGGAGGTGTTTTATTAAGTATGATTAGCTTAAACACTTCATTTTCAGTCTCTCTTTTACACATTTTCTTTCACTAGTAATTCTCTATTCATGCATTCTCTAACTTTCTCTCACTAACTTTTTTCTGTTTACACTCTCTTATAATTCCTATCTTTACACACTTTTTCTCACCAATATATCTTTCCCTACCCATTTTTTCTTCTTAATCTCTCCTCATACATATTTCTTCTTACTAATACCTTTCTATGCATACTATCTCTCATTAACTTTTTTTTTTTAATTTTAATTGTTAACGTTTTACTAATTTTTCAATTCTATAAATATTTTATTATTCAAAAGAAAACACTTATGGGAAATTTTCCAGAGTGTAGAAGCAGAGACTCACTCATTCTTCTCTTTAGTATTCAAAAACGTTGATTCACAGTAGTCTGCCGCTTGATGAAGCTGGGAACGCAACCCTTTTAGTTCCTGAAACCCAAATGAAAAACAAAAATGCATAGTGTTGGAGATCCCATTATTCATACAAAAAAGATATCATTTTCTTAGTAATTACCCAAAAAAATAGTGCGATGTCAGTCAAATAGTTCGATACATTGATTAAAGACAAAACAAAACCTACTAAAGCTCATGCTTTTTCTAGCCATTCCTTTTTTGTTTTTTGTTCCTGCAGAGTTTGAATATGTTTTTTTAAAAAAAAACACAGTAAAGCTCTAAACACTTGTTAAAATTAAACTTAGAAAACTAGAACTACTCACGAAAGACATGTCCTATATCAAAAGTCAAACTCTATATCAACAGATGTGACTATTTGAATGGCTATTAATTGCCTGCAAACATGTGGTTCTTTCTCAATTATTACATAGCAAAAATTTCCCTTAAATTTCCTTCTCTTCTCTGTAAAATTGCTCATATTTTGCATTTACGGGTTAGTAATCAGTCCTAGAAGACAATTGGACAATAGTTGTGACACCTTCAACAACACCATAGAGGGAATACAAAATCGTATCAAGTAAAGAACATTTCTGTTTGATTCAAATAAATTGATTATACTTATTGTTTTCTTAATTTTCTCTAACAAGTTCAAACATTTTATAGCCATTCCTCAGTAATATCTTTTTTCTGCAGAAAGTTGCGAATTTGTTCCAAGCACAAAAAAAGACCCAGTAAAGTAAATGCTCTTTATAGCCATTACTTACAGCTCTTTCTGCAGAGAGTTTGAATTTGGACCAAAAAAAAGAAAAAACCCAGTAAAGTTAATACAATACTTGATTAGAAAAAACATGCTTTTTTTTTTCTACCGCAAAGAGTTGGTATTAAGGATCGAAGGAGAAAGGCGTACCAGGAGAGCATTCTGAAAGCGAGTAGCTTCCTCGGCCTCCGCTTCTGCAGTCGAACCACCAGAATGTATTGAGCTCTGCATTCTTCTCTTCGTCCTGAACAGATTTGAAAAGATAAAATGGTTGTAAAATCTCTCTGGCTGCCAATTTTTCCTTGGCAAAATAGAGGAAGAGAAAGTGCTTTTTGTCTCTAAGCGGAGGAAGGGTAATGACTGTAGGCCTGTGATGCATCGAATCAAATTGAACTTGGAATGATATACAAAAGCAAAAGAAAAGGTCCGAAAACGATTGAAGGGAGAGAATCTGACAATATTCTGAATCAAAAACAAAGAATCAGAAAATGACACAAATTGCTTCAGCCCGTGACTTATATTTGTTTCCACTAGCTGATCGACACCGTCACTCTCTTCTTTTTTAAAATTTTTTTCCTTTTTAAGATTGTAAATAACCGCTGAAAGCTTCTTTACACGAATATCAACAAAAGGTACAATTTTTACTATTTCAAGAAGCTACTGTATGAATAGGTTTCGTTGCTGAATGCCAAAAATTTTGAAACTCGCATTCTCGTGACCACTTTTCTCATGATCAACCTTTTTCCCTTTCTTTTCACAACGCATTGATATGTTAGGTGAAGAATATCCGAGTTAAAGTTACAGCACTGAGATCGCAAAAGAAAAAGGAAATTTTGGTATGGTAGCCAACCATGGAAGATATCTTCTTTTCATATTTGGAAGTCTATAGTGCAGCCACCAAGCTTCTCGGCGGCCTCTATTTCTAAGAGTAAGTTGCATTTGTTCGAGAACACAGCTGCAGAAAATATCTGTTTGAGACTTTTGTAATTTTCCTGTGAAGAATTCCTCGTGCGGACTTGGCATGAGGGTTGTTTCTTATTTTCGGCTTCGGCTTGAGTTCTTGAATTTCCCTTACTGAGAAGAAGAGGCTGTGGTTCTGTTCAATGGTGATGTGCTGATCAGATAAACAGAAAAATAGCTAAAGTTGAATACATAAATCAGGAATAATTCTCTGGTACAAACCAAGTGTGAAATCACTTCTATAAATGAGGTGCCACAACAAAGCCACACCAATATCATAGGCTTGACAGTAAATTTTTTATAACCACGAATGGCCCGTGCCAATTTAAACACCTAATTAATCTTATGCGTGACAACTGCTTTGATCCCACAAAATTTGACATGGAGAAACTAGAAAGTTATTCAATATTTTATGTAGAAGCCTAGTATGATTTTGAATCCATGACTTCTAAGACAACCATAAGGTAACGAATTCACCCTGAAGAGAGAGAGAGAGCCTGGGCAACCAGCTAAGTATATTCCATTGATGAAGACTACTGGGTGAAGGAATCATAAAGTACCTTCAATTTTGAGTTTAGACTCTCGTCTCATCATGTGTGATTGTAAATTCCCTCTTGTAATACATAACCATTTTCTATCTTCTTCATAAATATGCTCTGATGCAATGGGCACATGCCAATGGCCTTTCTCCGATTCCTGAAAACAAGTTTTTTTTTCCATGAAATGTATTATTAAATGTTAATTATTGAGTTTATGACAAAAGGCATGCATATAGAGACAAGCCATAACATTTCTTCTGTTCCTAGTCACATAGAGACATGTTTATATGCTTGCAATCTATGATTATGACTTATTGTACTAGGTTTGGACCTGAATTACGACAGAACAGGGTGGAGGCATGTGAAATACTGGTCCACCAGCAGAGAAACTAAAATGCACCTGTCAAATAAGAAACCAAGAAGACGTTTGTATTAGCGATCATTTCCAACTTACGCCAATTATTTGAAAAATGGAAAACAATTCCGGATCCTATTTACTTAGATATGGAAATGGGAAGGATTGGGCAGGAAAATTAAGTTTGTAGAAAAGCCTTTTTATTAAGGGAGTTCTCTTTAAAGGAGCTTGACTCACTTGATGCCTTTCTTTCCATCTGGGGAAGAAATCATTTCCCAGAAGTTGGAATGTGTGATCTCTCATCTCATCATTCGTCACAATTAAGCACTTGAATTTAATTGCTGCATATAACCAGTACCTGAAGAATAGGTTACTTCAAAAATGTTTCATATACACATGTATGAAAGAAAAATTCACATGTTATCCATCAAACTATAAAGTTTGTGTATGAAGATGCGTATGTCTTTGTAGTTTGTACAGGTAGACGCCATAGTTGCAGAATTATTTCTCACCAATCATCATTCGATCCAGTAGGCGTTGCATACAGTGCATCAGCATTTTTCCACTTCTCGATTAATGTTTTATTTACTGGTTCATCCATCTTACGTCCAGTGATTCGCCTGTTATGCAATATAATCAGTGGCCACTTCTTTGAGGGGAGCTTCTGCCGTATCCCATTGGCAATTAAATTGACCTAAAGCAATGGCCAGAAAATGAGACTCCGAAAGAACTAAAGAACTGTTCAAATAATTAGTACAATTGTGTTGATAACTTACTTTAGATGGTGTGAATCTTCTTTGGCTAAATAGGCCAACATTAGCCGCATCTATCACTGCTTCAAATGGTCCATAATATTCAAGCCATTTCTACAAGAAGGAAAAATCATTTCATTATAACTTTTATAACCTCGAGAATATGAAAATCAATATACAAAGGACTTCTCATACTTGAAATTTCTGAAAACTTGAATTTTTCTCTCTTTGTGTGGCTATAGATGAAACAGATTCAGCAAAATTCTCAGTTTCAACAGGATCAAGATCAATTGTTGCCAATTTTTCTCCACAGGATTTACACAAGCCATCCTTTCCAACATTTGTAGATGAAGTACTCCACATTCCTCTTCCCAACCATCCCAGTCCATGCCAACCTCCACCACCATTTTCTATTGCTTTCTTTATCTTTTCCTGATCCAGTTTTGCTTTTCCCACTCTTGTAGCATTTTTGCTCTTGAACCAGGTAACAATAAGATCTGCAGTAGAGGGTGAGACTTGTCTTACAGTTGTTCTTAGTTTATGCAACAAATAATACACCTTCTCGGCATTACTCGTGTTTATACTTACTCTTAAAAGTGCTGCTAACTCAGGCTCTTCTGGGAAGACACCATGCTCCAACATGTGCTTCTCAACTGAAAATGCTTTATCTATTTCCCCATTATTGCAGAAAGCAGATAGGGCAGGGCCATAAGAGCGCAACCTAGGATTAAGTCCTAATGGCTCCATCTGCTTTACCATATTAAAGGCCATATCACCATCACCCATGGACATGGCCATTCTGGCCACAGATGTTAAGGTTGCTTCATTCATTGGGATCTTTTCCTTACACATTTTCTCATAGATCTCGAATCCCCTCTCGAGAGCATATTTTTTAAAATCCTCATCTATCAAAATATTTGAATGACTCTTCTCATCTAAAATCCAAACTTTAGGCACCATAGATCCATTTGTAAATTGAACTATATTCTCCTTATTTTCAATCCCATCCGACTTACTTCTATCATTTTTGGCATTCAACTCGGTCCATTCTTCACTTCCACAACTTTCACACTTAGAAACAGAATTCATCTTGGAATGTTGTTGTTCATCCAGTTTAATGGGATTTTCAAAAGAACCCACCTTAGGCAAAGTTAATGAATTCAAAGTTCGGTTACCACTGCCACTTTTGGCGGGCTGAATAACACCTAAAGCTGCTGAGGAACAAAGATACAAAATAACAGCATAATGATATTGCTCCAGCTTAATTCCTTCCCTTTGAGCCCATTCGTACAATTTAATTGCCCCCATGAAATCCCCCGTCTTCGAGCACATATCCAAGTTCGCTCTCAGTGGGATTTCGTTACTCGCCTTAGACAATTTCTCCCTCTCCCCTACCACCTGATTTCGCTTACTCTTTTCTTTAATCTTCTCACCACTCCTTGAACCCCCAGAATCGTTCGGTGAACCATTGTCACTTCTAGACTTGAGGAAAGAAATCCCAGAGCCCATTTTCGTTCCACTAGCAGAACCAGAGCCATTCCTAGAGTTTTTATCCCTGCCAAGCCTTTTTCCATTTCTCTCCCCCACCTCCGAATTAACAACGTCTTCCGCAGATTTCTTGACCAGTGTTCCATTTGTAGACCCTAAATGGCAAGACCCAGTTTTACTTAGCTTCTGGGTCATTAAAGACGAAGGTCTTTTCGAAGGTTTACGGTCTCTGCTTGAGGTAGAAAACTCTCCTAGAACTCTATCTCCTAGTCCTACTCTAACCAAAGGAAGTGCGCGTTTGGGAGGAATGAAACTGGGAAAACACGACAAACAAGAGCAGTTGAAGGTAGTGAGAGTTGATGGGAACTTACAGAGAGCGTTGGAAGAGAAAGGGTGAATTTGCTGTCCAGAAATGAAGGAAGAGGAGGCCATTTGTGGGCGTTGGAAGCCGATATGGTTCCATATTGCATATTCCAACACGATGATAAGTTGGCCAAGTCATCAGTTATTCCCCCGCGCGGGGAAAGACACTGGTCTCATCTGCGTGGCATATGATAATAATAATCGTTATTAAAATTATAATCAAATCTATAGGACAAAAATAATTAAGGCTAAATTATGCATCAACTCCAAAACTAAATAAATAAATTATGCAGAAACTACTTTTTTTTTTTTTAGTACAAATAAAAACAAGAACGAATTAAACTAGGGTCGGTATATACCCAAGATGGGTAGTCTTCCGACCACATCCTTACACAAGTGTCGCCTACCATAAGTTTTAAAAGTTTTGATTATATATTTCATCTTTCAAATTATTTTAAAAATACTCTTAAAAAATATTTTCATTAGAAGGAGTGAAGAAAAATGATGTCGTTGACCGATTGATGTTAACGGTAGGGTGACTAACATGATTTTTAATAACAAACAGTCAACTTAAACGTGCAAATCTGATAATAGCTCAGTAGATAAAGACATGTACTACTATTGTAGAGGTTGATGGTTCGATCTTCCTCCTCATAAATGTTGCACTAAAAAAACAGTCAACCTAATAATTATAAATGATGTTTTGCTTAATTTATCAAATTGAACATAACTCAAATGATTAAAATAGATATTTTCGACCAAAAGGCTGTGAGTAGGAATCCCTATCTCACATATGGTTCCACTTCAAATATATATATATATATATATTACTTAATTTAGTCATTAAGATGTGGAGTTCTAGTGGGAATTATGTGTCTCAATCTCAAGTCAGAGTTTAATTCATATTCGTTGTAACAAAAAAGTCCAATATGGAAGAAATTTAATTCAGCTCACCTAGTAGAATTTAATTCAATTTCTTCTCAAAAACAAAAGTGTTACCCGACTGATTGGCATTTTTTTCCTCCAGATAAATTATGAATTTGTTTGATGAAATTTCAAATATAATTAATTTTTTAATAATATAAACGTGGCGATGAAGATTTCCATAACATTTAAAATATTATTCTCCAAAATCAACTTCAATGGAAATATAGTTTTTCATTCACTGGCTGAAGTAAATTGCTTTCTAATTTTGAAACAAACATAAAGAAATTAAATCACATGTTCCAGTCTTTAAAATTTTCGAAATCTCCCACTTCAAATCAATCTTTTCGCAGTCTGTAAATAAATAACTCTATAAGCATCAATCCAAACTTCGAACCCTTTTTGAGAGTGACAATTACAGAACATTTCATTATAAAAGTACAACCTACAATGAACAAAAATGCATAATGATGCTAATCTTTTATTTCATTGATCATCAAATGGGATGAATTATTGCTCTTTGTATCTATCTCTTACAATGATTAGCAATTACAAGATCTCTATCTACGCCTGAAACTCAAAATTGGCCTCGAATTCTAATGATGATATAAAAACAAATACGATATATTAAATTGAGGCCACCAACTAACTCGAACAGACCAATCTCAGGAAGCAATCCTGAACGAACATTGGACTGTAACTAAAAAGATGGAGCAACACACCAGTTGCTTTCATAGGCTTTTTCTATACTTCTCTGTCAACTTGTGGTTTACTCTTCCCATTTTCGGGAAGGGGTAGGGCTTTGGGGGGCAGATCATTACTAAGATGACGATCTGCGGTACCAATCGGCAGTATTCTGGGTACCGAGAGACCGACATTTTTCACGACCCCATTGCTAATAGTTCTCTGTTGGCATACATTATTTGAGGTGAAATTGTTGCTGTGATTTTCAATCCTCACTTCGCTTCTAGAAGTGAAATTTCTTTCTGCAATGTCCATATCCAAGAGCATCGTTAGTTCAGTTATTGGAAACACATAATAGGAACATAAACCAAACGAGTTATTTTCACTCTGTTGAAACATCACATAAGAAAGTAGCTAGGACACAAAGTTACCTTTTATCTCACCAAGAGTGATGAGTTTATTAAGACAATCCCGAAACTTTGTCAACACGATTCGTTCCTGCTCTATGTAGACTTCAGAGACAGATTTATCAGGCACGTGTGATGATGCGTTGCAACCTTGGCCTGCCGACCCATTGGCTGGAGCAGCTCCCGCGAACATTGTATCTTGTTCGTCACACATTAAAGCTAAAGTTCCAGGAGACATTGGCCTTGCTCTTGTCATATCCGAACTGTCTGAATTGGAGTTATCATGTACAATTCTATCACCTTGGTTTATACTTCCACGCTCCCCATCTGCAGCTTTCTCATCTGCCGTCTCATGCTGTGACTTATCTTCAGTTGATGAAGCAAGGGGAATTTGTAGTGGATCATTTATCTGCTTCTCAGCAATTCTTTGTTCTGGACAGAGATATAAAGAGTTCTCATTTGGGTGGTCTACACCATTTTAAGGTTTAAATTAACGATAAATAAGCCAAGTGCCTGAAATATGATGCAATCAGTTACATCTTAAAACTTATGCCAGAGAGTTGGATCAGAAAGCAGAAAAAAAAAATGTATGCACCACACTACCGCTTTAACGGCAGTTATATATTCAGAAAAAATCAAAGTCAGATTCGGTACCTAGTTAAAAAGAAATACAGCGTAATTTGATAAGTACCATAATCTAGTAAATTTGGCACATTTGCTGCAGGAAGTTGGCAAGGGGATGACTTATCAGAGATGAGAAGTAAGAAGTTTTAAGTCTCAACACGTATTCTTAGTTTGTGTCGTTCAATTAATGCTGGTTCAGAAAGGTTCCAGGAGTGTACTAATTGCTAAAAATTAAACCAGCAACAGAGGAAGATAACAGTCAAAATCGTAAGCAGCATTGAGCTTTTCCTTGGTTGCCACTTTTTTCTCCTATATTCAAGCGTTGTCTGATTCTCAAAGAGATGGATTATCGTCTAACTTAACACCCCAAAAGGATAAGGATTAATCAACTTGAGGTGATTTCAGGACAAGAGAAACAGATTAAACTATTTGTTCATGCTGCTGGGAGGTCCTTCCCAATGCTTTATTTTTTTCACGAGGACCAAGAGTAAATTTATTTTCTGCAGTTATATTCTTAAAGCAGATATTTGCTAAAGAAATGCACCTCCATTTGCAAAGAGCTCCCCGAAACCCACTTGACTCATATATAAAAGGAAACAACTTGAGGAGGGACATTGAATACATGTCTTGTATTGAGAAATGCATGGTTAAGTACAAGGCCAATAGCAACACAAACCACGAACATTATGTGGATATACCAATGATTGAACGACTTTGATGCCCAATGCTTCATTTACCATCAAGGAACTCCGGATGGAAAGACAACAAGAGTAAAAACTGTAATGACGTATTTAGGCATATATTCATTGCATACAGTATTCACAATGCCAGGGGATCCAATCATCTTCACACAGCTTACTAACTTCCTGGAAAAAATCTTAGTTCGTTGCAACACCATGTAAATTCTGAAAACACATTACCTCCTAGACTCTGGGCCACTTCACTTGATAACACCACTAAAACTGAGCAAAGCTCCTTCAAGTCGTGCGGCTGGATGAGGTCTGCTAATAAAGACCTTCAAGAATGGTACATGTTTAGTTCAATAAGCAAGCAAGTTCGTTGCATTACTACAAATTCCAGAAGCCATACAACTGATACCTGAATGGAAACTTTGAAGGACCCGGTGCTGCAGGGCTGCCACCATGAGCAACAGGGAGGGGAAATGATATAGAAGTGCCAGAAGACATTATATTATTGGCCTGAAAAACACAAAAAAAATGAAGTTAGTGTCTAGATCAGAGTCTCGACTCACTAAAATGTACCATTCAAATGCCTACTTACTAAGAAAAAGATGTTTCTATCTACGTTCAAAACAAACTACAGCTACAGCTGAGCACCATTACAGAAAGTTTATTATTATTAGAGCCCAAAAGTTTATTTTTTCATCTTACGATCGAATAATACTTACCTAGTCACCAATTTGAGACCACCAGTCGAAATTTGATAGTTATATATTTTTTTGAAACGGAAAAAAAAAACTTTCTCTTCCTCCATTCCTTTCATCTTAGATGTCAAATCTCGAATAGTGATTGATAGAAGATACTTCTAACTAGTAAGTAGGTAATTATTATCCCGTACAAGCTCAATGAACAAACTAATAGTTTTCCACATTAGATGCTAACACTAAAGATTTTTTTTTTTTAATCAGAAATCATAATTTTATATTTTGAAGATACTACCTGATGAAATTGCACTCTGCCGTTGGGGGAATCCTTCCCTGTGGGGCCAAAGCATAGCTCTGGGCCTTTTCTTTTCTTTGAATTAGGAAGGCATGCATAACCAGAGGATCCAATAGCTCCAGTTATTGCAGCATTGGCTGCCTGCTGAATATAAGACATGTTGTTGACATGGTCACCATGGAAAAGAGCTTGTCTCTCTTCACTGCCTTCAAAATTCTTACAGTCCATGCACTTACAGTTTTCAGAGCAGAGGATATTGGCCTGAAAGCACTCACAATACTTCTTTAAGCAACCTGATTTCTTGCAATGGCATCCTTTGTTGTGCTTTGCAAGCATTACTACCTCTCCAATCTCATCCTACAAGTGCTCAAAATAGTTCATTTCGCTGTAAATAAAACATGGACAATCTCCAAATCATATAGAAGTGATGATAAAACATTAATTTTCATTTTCATATTCCAGGTGAAAAATAAGAACAAAAAGATATTCATATTCAACGAGTAAAAATGACAAGAACCAACAGTAGGCTCTTGAAAAATATAATATTGAATTATCACCCATGAAGAGCTTGGAACCTCTATTGCTAACTCTAAATTCAACTAGGT
>JAOANK020000022.1:7399595-7416508 GCA_026257165.2 Telfairia occidentalis | reverse complement strand
AAAAGGATCAATGTTATGATATAATGTACCGTTGATAGAGAAACATTAGTAGTATGCAATATACTACAAGCCAAAGGGCAAAATGTAAATTTTTGTAGTACTCATTGGGTCCGCTATCATATCGGTAGGGGAAGCAGTTCTTTCAAATGCACCTAAATTTGATTGAAGAATTGTGGAATCAACAGTTTCTTTCATTCGTTGAAAAACAATGAACTGAAAATTGAATCAAGATCAAATCATATCTTAAGGTTTTGATATGGCTTTTAAAATATTTATTACTATAAAAAAATATTTTTTAAAAAAATTATTTAAAATTTTGAGAAGGGATGTTTGAAGAACCGAGTTGTTGGGCAGTTGAGGGGATTATGAGTCACATTATTTATCTATTACGCTACTTTAAGTGTTAGATTTATCAACACAGAATATGATGTGTTTGGTATTATCATCAATGGTGTAACGCCTCTCACGTGACTTCACTCCCAACAAAATTCATGATTTAGATTTTAATTTGGACCTCTAAGTTTAATGTTTATTCCATTTTTGACCTCAACGATTTTATTTTAGAATACTTCACTACCAACTGAATGATTGAATTTTCGAACAAAAATCTAGTAAGATTGATGCTGAAAAATTAGATTATGTAGCACTTGTCTTTATCAGATAGGAGCCAAATCATAAATTTAATTACAGATTATCAACATAAAAAGGTTATTACCTAGTGATTGAGTTCTAATCAAAATAATATTAATAATACTTTGAGGCATGACCAATTTGTTTTATTTGCTTTTTAAAGAAATAAAAACTTTTTATTTTATACACCAAAACATAAGGACAAATATAAATCAGAGAAATAAATTAAATAGTTCTATTCTCGTACAAATGTCGATAGAGAACAGCAACTCAACCTGAAAAATAGTAATTAAATAACGTCTTTTTCAAGAAGAAAACAATTAAAATCTGAACTGTTTGCGCTGGCGGATGCAATCTGCAACCCCGTCAAACGTAACGGAACTTCAGAAATTAGAAACGGAATACCTGGAAGCTACCGACACTCATGTCCAAACCTGGAGGCTCGGATCCGGAGGCTGAACTCCGAACTTACACTCGCAGCTTTCTCCACTGACTGATACCGAAATCCGAATCTGGGGTCTCTCTCCCCTGGCCCTTACTCAGTGGTGACTGATGGCTCATCACTGCGCCTTTACTTACTGCTATTCCCATTCACCTTCCTTCCTTCTCTTTCTCACTCACTCTCAAGTCTCACCACAAAACCGAAAGTTAGGTTCCTCTTCACAATCTCTCTGGTTTTACTCCAATTCTTCTTTTCTATGCCTCAATTGTAAGTGATTTCGTTTGATTTTGATTGTTTCTCAGTCGCACCCAACTGGGGTTTCTTTTATCTGTCTGAAATTGAAATTCTGTGTCTTTATCTTCTGGATTTCTGTACAATCGCTGATTGAACCCTTGAATTTCCATCGTCTTCGTCAAATCCCTCGGAAGTGAATACCCATCTTCCGTTACCTCTTTTGAAAGATGATGCACGCCAAATCCGATTCAGATGTGACGAGTTTAGCCCCATCGTCGCCGAGGTCACCGAAACGGCCCCTCTACTACGTGCAGAGCCCCTCCAGAGACTCTCACGATGGCGACAAATCCTCCACCCACGCCACTCCCGCCTTCAACAGCCCCATGGAGAGCCCCTCGCATCCCTCCTATACGCGCCACTCTCGCTCCTCGTCGGCCAGTCGGTTTTCCGGCACGTTCCGCTCCGCCCTTGGCCGGAAGGGCAGCCGGAAACGTAACAACGATAAGGGGTGGCCGGAGTGTAATGTGATCGAAGAAGAGGGTGACTATGATGATCTAAACGACGAAGGGTTGGCTAGGCGATGCCAAATTCTGATGGCTCTGCTTGCGTTTGTTTTTATCTTCTCCGTGTTTTGTTTGATCATTTGGGGTGCTAGCAGGCCTTTCAAAGCTGAGATCAAAGTCAAGGTTGTTCCTAGTTCTCTTCTATACCCTCTGAAAACTATATTAAATTTATCACAGCAATGGTTTATATTGTTATATTGTAGTTGATTAAAATAATATTTCTCAACGAAGATCAATATTATAAGTTCTCTCTGGCATGTAGATCTTGTAAATTGATTATTTAATTCATGTCTGGAATTCCATATTTTCCAGTCTGCTTTTGGCTGCTGCAACATGAATTGGCATCTACATTGGTCAATGCACTACCAGTTTAGCCTGAAGTCATTTGGTTTTCTCTCCTTTTTCTCTTACAGAGTATGACAGTTCATAATGTTTATTTTGGGGAAGGGTCAGACGCGACAGGAGTTCCGACCAAATTACTCACTACCAACTGTTCATTAAGGATTACTGTGCACAATCCTGCAACTTTCTTTGGCATTCATGTCAGCTCCTCCCCCATCAATCTTATGTACTCCCAGATTGCAGTTGCAACTGGTCAGGTAAGATTCCCAACTTCAAACTTTGATTAGAAAATATGCATCAAGAAATTAAAAATGGAAAACTGATTTGAGTGAAGGAGGAGATGAATTTGGCATTGATCAGGATGTTGGGATGTTTTCTTGTTTTGCAGCTGAAGAAATACTATCAACCGAGACAGAGCCAACGAGTGGAGTTGGTGAACCTTCAAGGGAACAAGGTGCCTTTGTATGGGGCTGGAGCCAGCCTTGAAGCCTTGGATAAAAATGGAAACATTCCTATGATGCTGGTGTTTGAAGTCCATTCAAGAGGGAATGTGGTGGGAAAGCTGGTAAAATCAAAGCATCGAAAGCGTATCTCCTGTTCTTTGGACATCGACTCTCGCAACTCGAAGCCTATGAAGATTAAATCAGATTCGTGTACATATGTTTGAGAGAGAGAGATCTCCATCTTGCATCTTTCTCTTCATTGGGAGGGAAAGATTCGACCTGTAGGATCATTTTAAGGAAAGGAAAAACCTATGCTTGTAGAAAAGACTGTTGATTTAGTTCTTTCTTCTTTAGAGCCGTGGAGTAATTAAGGAAAAGAGATCAGTGAATCAGTTTTTGGTGCATACTGTTGTTTTGCCAACTACTTTCCACACAACAACGGCGCCTGCACAATGATGGTACAATTATTTGATCTAATGAAATGATGTGTTATTTATGCTGCTGACAAGACAACATTCTTTTTAATAAATTAAAAAACTTTTACTGTATTTGATTTGCCAATACAAAAGAGTACTAAAAAGACAGTTTAATATACTATTTTGTGTGTTTCTTGTAAAAGTACATTTTTTTTCACCCAGATCAACGAATCACATGGCATCAATCTCAGCATATAGTATTTAGTTGCAAAAAAAACTTGTAGAATATTATCATTCCAAGTATTATAAAAAAATATTCTTAATCTAAAATAATTCTTTCAAAACTACATTAAACTCATCTTTATCATATGCTCATATGGAAAAACCAGAAAAGAGAAAAGGAAACAAAAGGAGGGAAAGAAATAGACCAGAGATACCCTCAATAGGAAAATGACTGCCTTGGCTACTCTTACAACTATTATACATGAGAGAAAAAAATTTAACCATAAGGAAGCAGGTAGAGAAATACTTACATTAGAAGATGGGAAGTGCTTCTATTGAGTTTGGGTAACAAAATACTTAGAAAGCATAATTTTTTGTCATGACTCATGAGTGATAGCTTTTGTAGATGTGGGCTATATTTCTAACACATTTAAATATCAAAATAATCAGATATTGTACTATAATTGCATTGGGTACCTTCTCTTGTCTAATGCCATGAGAGAGCAAGGAATTCAGAAAGAGAGTTTATTTTGCAGACTGGATCTCCCCATGTATGGTATTGATCACATCTACAGCATCCAACTTATGTTATGGTACATTATCAAAAGAACATTTCTATGTCATCAACTAGCTTGGATTGATTAACTGGACTGACAAAGAATCACAATGTCACTTCTTCACATCTCTCATTTGCGTATGTTCGAGGCAGAAGAGAGATGAGATTGGAGTTAAATTAGCGATAACAATGGTGCAGATGTAACTTACACAAACTAAGACCAATGATAAATAGGGGCCTTACACAAAATGGTCAGTTCCCAGAACAAAAAAAAGCTTCGAAATTACAGGGGGAACCAAAGGGTGCAATAAGGCATACACAGAGCGACCAACTGAACAAATGAGAAACATTGGACAAAACTGTTATGGCTGAGAATTCGGGGTCTGTAGGCTGGAAATTTCGGGTGTGGAAGGAATTCCCTCTTGCTTATCAACAGCACAGCTGGGTTCAGAAACTGTTCCACCGATCCTGTTTGGAGGCCAATAGCGAAATAATGATCTTCCTATTATATTTTTGGCTGGCAATGGACCCCTGAACAATTTGGTATAGCTAGCCATCAGCACATGGAAGAAGAGAAACTCTAAGTTGTGCCCGAGTTAGACTGCGTTCGACAGGACTTTTAGAAAAGAATAGTAGAGAGTGCGAATTTCTCTAACATGTCATGATATTTGGCTATATGGACAAAAGTGTTTCACTTAAATATACACAAAATTCAACAGTCATCTCAAACAAAATATTAGTCAAGTGATAAGTGAAGACTTTACCACACATGAGAATCATAGCTGTTATTGCGATTATCACCCATCACGAAAACTGAGTTTTCTGGCACTCGCTGCACCAAAATAGAAATGAAAGGGATGTAATAAGTAACCATGCTTGATATAGCTTCACAAGGTGAAGAAAAAACATTTTCTGTTCGTACAACCGAAAAGAAAAATCATCACAGCTTGCAATTTGTTGTGTGTGGTAAGCTTTTCATATACAATTCTGCTAGGAGAAGCTTAGAAAGATGTGAAATGAATGCAGAAAACAGAAAGTACTACTTACAACCGGAGTCATGTCATATGATGGTGGTTCAAGAATGAACTTTTCGTTTCTCTCAACTCCATTAACAATAAGTTTTCCCTTCCGGACCTGCAATCAGTCAATTTTCCAAACAAAGAATGGAAGCTGAAACATATATATTTGGTGCTTGAAAACACATAACAAAAGCAGGAGGATACAACCATAAACATTAACAATGTGGTTGTGTAAGAAAATTCCACCTTAAACTGGTTGCTTCTGTTATTATTATTTTTTTTTTACATTCTTCAGTTCTGCAATATCATTAATAAACATGGTAGAAGTACCTGTACTTGAGTGATCTAAATCAGCAGCCCCAAGATTCATGGAATTTGAAGCAACACCAGATAAATGATACGAACTAAAAATGTCTTACCTCCACAGTATCACCGTCTTTAGCAACAACTCTTTTAATGAAGACATCTTCATCAGTATATCCTACGTCCTGAAGCACTGGTGGACTTTTAAATATCACGATATCATTAGCACATGGCTTTCTGAAATAGTATGTGACCTACAAAGAAATTCAAGTATTTATCTTGCATGAAATCAGGGTCCAAAACACCAGAATTTTTTATAGAAAAAAGTGAAATCATAGATCTTCTCGTCCTTCTAAAAGATTAGCTGAATCCAAGAACTTGGGATAAAGAAAATTAAGTTGGGTATATTTTACTTCGTCATGGAGCTTTGACAAGCAGGAGCAAAAACATAGGGCGATTTTAACTATGAAATTCGAACTTCACACTATATGAACGTTACATTCCAATCTATATAACTTCTTCAATAATCGTGAAGCGCAGTTGCAAAATACAATTCACTATAGTGAACAAGATTTCTACCTTTTCTGCTACAAGTCGATCCCCAACATCAAATGTAGGATACATTGATAGCGAGGGAATGTACCTAGGTTCTGCAATAAACGTTCTGAATGCAAGAGATATTGCTATGGCTGCAAAGACTGTTTTGGCGTCGTCCGAAGTTAAATTCAACCATTCTGGTAGAAACCCAGAAGAATCCTTTCCCTTCTCCACCTTCCCACTATCCTCATTTTCATCGTCGCCTCCATCTCCATCACCACCGCCACCGGTGTCTAAAACTGACCTAGTCTTTTCGTTAGAGTCATGAACAGCACCGCAGCTACCCCTCTTCGAGTGGGTTCCATCGCTTGGAGGCTTAAAGGCTAGAAAACTACTGCTTCCAGATTGAATAGACAATTTGCTGCAAGTTACAGAATGGAAAATAGAACGATTAGCGAAGTGGGCATGTGCGAATTTTGGGGAAATGGGAATTGAGTGGAGATTGAGAATTGGGAAATTAGATGAGATATTGGGTTTGGAGAGGCGCGAACGTTGTAGAGAAGGGTTGTCAAAAATAGGTACTGAAGAGAGGAGATGAAGAGAGAGCATCCTCTGAAAAGAATTTCAAGCTGCTGGGGTTGCAATTGGGGGTGGTGTTCTTCGCAGACGGGATAGATGTTCCTCTAGAGAGGATAAAAGAAGTTGACATTTGACAACGCGCGGCTGCGTGAGAAAAGATAACACAGGAAGTTCAATGGATTAAATGTCAATATTTTGATCTTTCTAAACATGGTCAAACAATGGTCTTTCTCTTGTTTAAAGTTTAAATTCAGTAATAGCAACAATCAATTTCTTAATATGGAGCTTTTGGTAAAATTTCATAGATTATTGTTGACAATATCTGATTAAAACGTAGAGTCAAAATTGACACTAGAAAAAGTAGGGAAAGTTTGATACTTTCATTAGATAAAGACTTCTATAATAGGTTTCGAAGTACTTGAATTTTCTTGACAAGTTTCAAAATCTTATCACCCCAATCAACTCCAAATTTCCTTGTGCTGGTGGTGATTCAAATGATCCATGTAGGAAGTGCAAGTATAAATATTATCAGGATAGCAATTTACATGGTCATGTAGTTTGAATTTTGGTCCTCAACAGTGAATTTACATCACTTACATGAATTCTCTGCAGTTGAATTACACAAAGTGAACCAAAAATTTAAAAAAAACAAAGGTATTTGTAATGCTTAGCCATTTATATTATCGGATAGCAAGTACGATCACTCTTCACCAACATTTCAAATCAGATTCATGCAATGGATGGTCGTCTCCTTCTTGTCAGTTGTCACTACTGGATGAACACCATTCTGCAAGTTGTAGTGGCCTGCTGCCTCCATATCCAGAAATGGGTTTGGTTCTGAATTCTGCATACGATCAGCGGACGAAAGGGACGTGCCTGACGAAGGAGCATCGATGTAGAGGTGCTCCGTGGACTTCCAGATGGAACTTCCACTCCTTTTGGGAGTGTCTTGCTTCTGGTTTGGGAATGAGATGATCCATTTCCATTAGATATGATCACTACTCCCGATTGGAGAAGATCAGAATAAGATGTAGATGAGTCTTCTTGTTTCTTGTAGATTCTCTCTGAACTCTTCTCTGAAATCTCATCACTTTCCTTTCTTTCAGCCATGGCTTCATTAACCATACCAATTGAGCGCCAAGCTTCAGAAACAAGTCTGAGAGTGCTGTCTTTGGGAACGACATTCTTTTCTTCCATCATGTGAAGGATCTCCTCAGCTTTCCACGGTTGTTTTGCTTCTCCATAGCCCCATATTAAGGTCTCAAAGGTTTTCAAATTAGGGGAGACATCCATGTCACACATATGCTCAAAAACCCTCCATGCCTTATCCATTTTACCAGTAGTACACCAACCGCTAATGATAGTTGTGAAAATGACGACATTCGGTCTCACACCATATTTGCTCATCGAGTTTAGCAGGGACTCGGCTTTCACAGGCTCACCAGCACGGACAAACCCTTTTGCAAGAATACTGAAAGCATGGATATCAGGTTCAATGCCAGATTTCACCATGTCGTCGAAGATTTCTTGGCATTTGTCCATACGTCCAGCTGAGCTCCAACCATTCATAATGGTGCTAAATGTTATCACATCTGGTTTTACCCCAAATTCTTCCATCATTGTCAATGCCTGGTCAAGTTTAGAATCATTATCCATGTGATCAACAAGCACTTCAGAAGAAATAATGATGAAGAAGGGGGTAATTCAATAACCACACGACAAATGCAGAAAATGAACCGCAAAATAAGAAAAATATCATACCTCATCAACTCCATCCGAGTCCCCAATATCTAGGAACCCCTTGATAAGAGAGTTAAAGATAACAAGGTTTGGGCGTAGTCCAAGATCCCTCATTCGATAGACAACCCTCAGAGCCTCAGCCAAGTTCCCCTGTTCGCAATAGCCACTTACAATTATCCCACATGTCCTCTCATTGGGATTTACCTTATTGTTTTGCATTTCTGCCATTATACCTTCTGCCTTGCTAGTCTCCCCATCCTGAGCATAAGCCCTCGCCAATGTATTATATGTGACAACATCAGGTTGCACTCCAGAAGCAATCATCATATGCACTGCATTCCATGCTTCCTTTATATTTTTCTTCTTACACCAAGCTCCAACAAGTATATTATAAGTTCGGTTATTAGGTTTCAGATTTGTAGTCCTCATCATTAACTCTAGCAACTTCATAGATTCTTCAGGTTTACAGACAATTCCGTACCCTTTGATGAGGGTATTAAAAGTGCTAGTTGTTGGCTTACATCCACTCTCCTCCATTTTGTGGAAAGTTTCCATGGCCTCTTCGACATTGCCAGATTCAGAAAAGGCATTGATTATGGCATTGAAGAGTATGGAATCAGGTTTAATGCCAGTTTCTTCCACTTCAGATAAAAGTCCCGAAATGGCCTTCAAACGTTTCTGTCGAGTCAGAGCAGCGACAAGAGCTGTGTACGTCACAATAGTTGGCTTGTGTCCTTGTTCTACTAAACTATTGAAAATGAATTGAGCTTCCTGAGGCTTCCCTCTTTCAACCAAGATGTTCATTAATTTGGTTCTAGAACGTACAGTTCGGCAGCTATTGTTACCCAAACAGAGAAGACAACGGGATTGAATTTGTGAATTGATTGGAGCTGAAACTAACTTTACTTGATTCTTGTGAAGACATGATTCCTGCAAAGTTCAAAAGCAAATTTTAACAAACTAAAATATTACGTTAAACTACGTTCATAATATAGGAAAAAATAAGGTCCAGGTCGCCAAAAATGATTTAAGAAGAGTTCGCAAGTCCTCAAAGAGGAGTTATGAAGTGATATAAGTTTTATTCAATTTTGTCAATATCAAGAATTCATATACGGTGAAACATAATGAAAAAAAAAAGTGTTAAAGTAGGTTGAAAAGAACTCCTAGTTCCCAGAGATGAGAATCTAGCAAATTATGTGAAATAAGATGGAAGGACCAATACTAATTAAACAATTAGTGAACGAACTTAATCAAAAAGAATTATCTGATTTAGCATGCATTGCCAACCAAGGATGATTTACCAAGCTGAGACAAAGAAAAAGATAACTACGTGGTCAAAACATTGAAGAAAAAAACATAGCAATTTGCTCAATCAATAACTAAGTGTTATAGAAAATAAAACATCATAGGCAAGTGTCTGCTACAATACCATTTCTGGTGATCCTTGAGACAGATTTTTACTTGCTATCGTTCCCTCTTTATGAACACCCATGAAAACTCTGGTTTTTGCTGGACCAGACTCTCTCAGTTCTGTTTGACCTACTCGTCAAACTTACACTCCCACCTTCACCATACCTCAAAGAAAATCAATTTCTACCAAATCCCAACATATTGAAGTTGTCTTTCACTGCCTCTGAATACGTGAAGCTGAATGGAGATAAAGCTCGTCCAATATTGATACTACAGACAAAAAAGACACCAGAGAATCAAGAACCAACAGCAGAACAACCAAATAAATGGGATTTTTATTAATCCAATAGACAAATCAAATCAAAATCCCTATTGCGTTCAAATTCTTCCATCACCAACCAAATTCGTCAAGAACTACACTTGCAAAAGTGAAATTCAAAACTCACAATAGATAAGCTGTATCAGTTCAATCAAATTGATGATCACAAACACCAGCAAACAAATTCAAAACATACCCATCTAGGTTTTGAGAAGTGGGCCATAGTTCAATTGCGTTCAAGCAACGAGCTAAAGGAGATGGGAAAGTACCTGTTAAGATGGGCAGCTGCAGAATGAGGAGGGGACGACGGTGGTACATTTGCATGAATTGAAGTTGCATGTAAGCCGAGCAGCAGAAACAGCCGCCCCATGTAGGAGAGCCAATACTGTTTTCTCGTGGCCAAAGTTTGTGTTGTGAAATCCATTGGAGATTCTTATCCACAAATTTTTATCATTTTTAAATTTCTGGATGCCTTTTTTAGGCTGTCAAAAAATAAAATAAAATTAGAGTCGAACGGTTGATTGGAAGCAAGGGTGGCCACGGTAGCATTTACACCAGATATATTTATATATATTTGTTATTTAATTTGAAAAAAAAAGGGATGGCCTCGTATTTTTATAATTCCTAAGCATCCCTTTTCAGTATTTGAATAGAAGAAAGAAAATAATGAAATCTCAAATATTTTGCATGTGCTTTTTTTGAGAAATGCAATTTTGGTTATTTTTCATGTTTAATTGATATCTACTGTACTTTCAAAACAAAAATTGATCTCTTGCAAATTGTTAGATGTAAAGCAGTTTCACGTGGAGCTATACTCAGAATCTCAGACATTGTAAATGAAATGAAGAGACTGAAAGATAAAACATATTTGTATTCTTTCATTTTGATTTCTAAATTTAAATGGATGAGAAGTTTCATGAAATTTTATTGCTTAGCTCATATTGGATAACTTTATGATAGATATTAAATCTTTAGTTTGACAAGCATTCATTAGTGATGGCTCATTAAGAAAAGTTCAATTAATTTAAAATATCAAATCTCCAACTCTCACTTGTATTACTAGGCATTTGATTGATGAAAAAATAGGAATAACTATTAGTTCTTTAGAGGAACATTTGAACACAAGTTTAAAAGAAAACAAAAAAATCTTTATCAAATCTCCATTAACAACTTGACTTGAAGTACAGTTTTTTTTCCTTTTTTGGAGGGGGATTTAATAACATAACAGCTAAAGCCCCATTGGTTTATAGAATGGTACAAATTTTGTGCTGAAACTGGCATCTACATGAATGAACTATGGCCTCCGCCAAACGGTACCCTTGGCTTGAACTCTGCAGAAGCCATCAACCATGGACAATGGCTGAACCTAATGCTCTGTAAGAACCACCAGAGAAGGAGAGAAGAATAAAAAGAAAGAGTTTTAGGCATGCGCTTGTAGAATACCAACAATAAAGTTCAGAATGCTATATGTTTGGAACTTGGAACATGGGAATACGTTTGATCTTTCTTTCTAGTTTTATTTCCCAAAACAATTGAGGTAGTATAAATTAGGCCGTCTAAATTGTTCCAAGGCATAAACCAAAGAACTGGATCTTTCCCAAATCTATTGAACTGGAGAGATCCAATCCCTTTGAACATGCAGTTCGCAGTTTATCTTGTAATTGTAAAACGTATACGTACCGGAATACTCACAAGCAGCCCTTGATGATTGACTAGAACAGGAAGGCTTCTTCTCGCAGCAACCGGAATCAATTTCAAAAGCACTAATGCTTTTCTAGCCGACGACCTGGCATAGTTTAAACATCTAATAGTACTCTCCACAGTCTGCTCCTCCAAACTGGCTGAAGTATCTCTTTGGTCTTGAAAATTCTCTACCGTACACTCAGACAACTTGGAAAGATAAAGCCAATCAGATTCGGTCATGTGCCGCACCTCTAATTCCATATCACAACCTAACACGCAAGACTTGCAAACTGTTCTACAACTAGCTGCCTCCAAAATAGAATTATCTTCAATTTCATCTTTTATTTTCCATGTGATAAAAAACCTGTTCATATAGTTACATTTTTGTCCTGGCTTAAGCAGTCCACCGGATAGAGTTCTTACAGAATGTGAACCATGCTTTGGTTCATGACCAGGAGTGACTTTTGGTTCAGCTTTGAAGAGTTTGGTTTCTCGCATCTGCAGTGAAAGAATGACCTTATAGGTTGATTCACTGAGAATATTTAGCCTTTTTGCTTCATCTAGAACAGATTCAGGTGTTACATCCAAGAAATGCACATCTGTAGCTTTAGGAATGAAGTGTTCTAAATATGATTTCCCATCACTAATGATTTGTTCTAACCCATCAGAAATATCCCGCCTCTCTTCTCTATAAGATGGCGCATGGAAAAGTTCTATTGCGGAAGGCAAAGGGCAATCCACGGAACAACAGACTACGCACCTTGTGCCCTTGGACCCAGGAGCTGGACAAATGTAGCAGCCAGCAGCTGTCAGTGAGGTCTGCATGGTTTTTTTTTTTTAATAATTAATAAGAAACTGAAGAATAGAGGAAATCAATATAGTACAAAAAATAATTAAATGAAGTATACCATCAGGCGACATAAAGAATAACTTCCCATAGATTTCCTCCCCTTGAACATTAATGAAAATTGACGAACAATGTTGCTGATGTATGACAGACCAACCCCCTCACATTTGTAATTAAATGTGCATGAGAACTAATCTGGTTACTTAACACTCAGTTAACAGAACTTTATGTGCATGGTATTAAATAAGAATACTTAATGTAACCTAACCATAAAGTACATAAGGGAATGGAGAATAATAACTGAGCCAGCCCGTAGGTAGAAATGCTTATTTTAGTTCTTTATACAGAAAATTTAGATGGATGTACTTTTGCTCTTAAGTTCCCAGTTTACCCAAATAGTTCATTTTAACACGTAAGACAATGCCAAGAAAATCTTGATTTTTTAACTCCATAAAAATACACAAGCCAAGAGTTTGACGAAGCCAAAGCCCACAGGTATTCCAAGAAAAATCCATTTACAAAGAAAAAAGAAAGGTGATATAGAGGCAATGTACAAACCTTTCTGTTCATTCAGTAAAAATGATGTGATATATTTCTCAAGAAAACGAAGTTGACTAGTAAGACAAGCATTTTGGAATAAGAACACTCGTAAAATCAAATGTCCACAAAAAAAAAAAAGTTTTTTCACACAGCAGGCAAAGCCAACCACCATTATGAATATTCCTTTTCCATTAAGCCTCTGACAAATGCACATAATGGCATATAAATTATGCTAAATTCACTAATAATAAACAATAAACATATTTGGCCATCTACAAATACAGCAAGTTCAAATATCTCCATGAAGGGATTGACTTGTATTACCTTGCAAGGAACCGTTTGAATGTAGTCTAACACCAGTTTTGCAGTGTTACCTCTGACAGGTCTGTGCCGTTGAGAGATGAACTACGATTTAAGATGGACTAACATCAATGCTAATTGGTAAATTGCTCCAAAAGATAAAGGTTCTCAATAAAATTTTTAATAATGTTTACCTGTAAAACTAAGGAAACAAACTTCGACAGGCAAATATCTTGAATTTTCAATTGAGTGAGAATCTCCAAATTTATAATGGCATATCCCAGCTGCAAGAAGCATCATTCAAACCCCCCATCCATAAAAAATTAATAATTTTAAATAAATAAATAATGGAGGGTCGGTAGAGAGAGATAACTGCTGAAGAGAAGGAATTATAAGAGAAACTGAATGAAATTCCTAAAATTTAACGTGGAAGTGTACAATCAACTATTACACAGATATAAAGAACCTACCCACCTCCGTTATGGTCAAAGCCCAATTTGCCAGGCATAAACAAACTTGATCAACAAATAAGCGTGTTGTCCTACAGGCAGAAATAATGGCATGTAGCTCGAATTTGAGAGTACCTGAAACTTAAAAGATGATGAGATGAAATCATAGATCTTGTAAATAAAAATTGAGAAACCATCTATAGGAAACAACTGACTATTATGTTATAACCTCAGCAAACCAGGCAAGGCACCAACAAAATCAATGGTTTTCCTCGCAGCTGTTTATCTTATTTCGTAAACTCGTTTTAAGGTACTCTCAAATTCGAGCTACATGCCATTATTTCTGCCTGTAGGAAAACACGCTTATTTGTTGATCAAGTTTGTTTATGTTATAACCTCAGCAAACCAGGCAAGGCACCAACAAAATCAATGGTTTTCCTCACAGCTGTTTATCTTAGTTCGTAAACTCGTTTTAAGATTCAAGACTTTCTGCTTCAAATTTTTATGGACCATGGTTTCTGAGGAAAAAATGGTTTTTATGGACTAATTATGATGAAACTGTTATTCAGGCGTTGTGTTAGAAAGAAATGATACCATTTCCTAGGTAGGTTGAAAGATGAAAAAAGAAAATCATAGTGATATGATGTTTTTGACTTCTAGATCTACTAACCTAAATCACTTTTTTTTTTTCAATTTCTGATGATTCAAGCCAATTGGGGAGCTTTTTGTAACTCCTTCAGTTCTCTCTCAGGAGAATATCTTATCTTTCCTTCTAGTACACTTTGGGGTTAATGAAATCATTTCTTATTTGAATAATAATATCAATAACGACAAAAAGAAGCATTTAGAACACCTCATGAAATCAATTGACTTTTTAGCAACTCACAAGATGACAGATCTCTTAATGACATTCGAATTCTATTTCGAGCAAACAGGGAACTTCGGTTTGTTGGGTCTTCAACCCAATCTTGATTAGCACCTTGACATATCTGCAGACAGAATAACATTAGCATGAATGGTCTTTGCCAAATGGATGGAAACATGTCTCTTAATAGATATTTTTATTATGTGATTTAAGCTTTTAACCTTGTACATGTCATCTTTAGAAAAATCCATTAGTGGTCTCACAAGAAGAATACCATAATTCTTCGAAACTTCACTGTAAGAATATGTATGTGAGGAGAAAATCTGAGAAGTGAAAGGCATGCCAGCAAGTCCAAGCACGCCACTACTGCGAGACAACCTCAGAATGAATAACTCAGCCTGCATTGTGTCGCAGCAATCACTATATTTCTAGCATCTGTAACAAGCTTCCAGCATTGCAACTAATTCAGTTGATAATAGCCCTAAAGAGTAAAGCTACAATACAAGCTACAGCAAACAAGTAAATCCTAAGATTTTGGGAAAATGGAACACTGTTTGTCAACTAATAAGGCAAGCGCTTAAACTGAAAATGCACGCTTGATATCAGAGCATTTAACCTGGTCATCTGCATGATGCGCAACAAGTATCACTCCAATCTTGTGTTGAACACAAACTTTCTGCAGCATTTGGTATCTGAATTGAAAGCAGATGAACTAAAATCACAAATTAGCAAATCATAATGGCAGCAAGCAAACATTAAAAAGTTAGCTCATATTAAAAGCAAAGCCGAGAACAACTTCACAGAGAAATTAAGCATATTTTGAGGAACGGAAGACCACCTCATATCACGTGCTGCTTCTTGCAAGTGACCCTGTTTTGGTCTACCGCCTGACCAATCACAAGATGCAATCTCGCATTTGATACCTACACAATTTATATGAGTTGACCATATCTATCAGAAACTTCGATTGAACTGATTTTATCATAACTAAACAAATCGTACTAATAATTCATGTGCAGAGTTGTTGTACCCAATTGAGTAACTCGATTCCAGACAACTTTCGCCTCATCTCTGCTCTCAGCGCGAAGCCCGTGATCCACGATTATTGCTAGGAGCCCGTCAATAAAGCTGCTACTTTTACCAGTGGCATTCAGGCCGTCCATTTTCCAGCCCGCCGTAAGAACACAGAGAGCCATGCTATCAGGTCCTCCACTAACTCCCAAAGCTAAAAATGAACCAAAGAATAAACGATAATGCCGTCAGTTTGGGTTTTGAAGATAGTATTGTTAATTGCCACTTCAGTTCTTGGTTACTTTGGGAGAAAACGTGGTGCTTTTTCGAAATTAAATAAAGAAAATGCACGAGGGACCGATGAATTGCCAACAATCGGGGGGAAAACTGAACATATGAAATAACAATATCCAATTCAGCACACCAAAAACACGTCTGCTCCTGCACATTCTGGAACTAAACAGTACAGAAAAAGGAAGGGAACACCAAAAACTGACCTATACGGTGGTGCGATTTGAGTCCAGCCATATCCATGCGCTTGGAGAAAGCTTCCCTGTACTTGCACAGGTCGATTGGTTCTTGCAAAGAAGAATACCTGCAGAAACACCGAGAAATAGGAAGAAGACAAAGACGTGGTAGCATGAAGGGAAATTTGCAATTTGGTGATGAGAATTTGGATTTGAAAGAGAAGATGGAGAAGGAGTGGTTGGTTCTCGTTTGCGGCCACGGGACGAGGCTCTGCGCCATGGCTTGCAGTTGCAAGCTGCAACTCCCGGTCGTCACTCGTCGGGAGCTTCCTCGTTGAGAGTTCAGCGGGTTTATTCTGGAAAATTGTATTGGACAGTTTTTGGGAACCAACATATTTGGTTAGCAATATACTTCAAATTCTGTTTCAGTTTCTGAATTTTTTAATTTATGTAATAAATATTTAATAGATTGTGAAATTTTTAATTTGATGTCCAATACTCAAAAAGGGTGGAATAAAGAAGTCGACGAGGGTGGGGACTGCTGCCTTACCTTCTAAGATAGCAAATGTTGCAAATGCTTTATCAAGTTGGGGTCGGGATAAAATGGAAAACTATAAGTGGGCAGCTTGCAAATTCGAAAAGCCGCATAGAGACCCTCTTAAATGGGCATCTAGGAGAACACGAGCTTCAAACAGATATGAATGGAAGAAATGGATTGCGGACATTCTCACGAACAAAGAGATCTACTGGAAGCAACAATCAAAGGAGGATTGGTTGAAGTGGGGTAATAAAAACACAAAATGGTTCCACACTAAAACAACTCAACATTGGGGGAGGAACATAATCACAGGATGCATATGGCAACTGGGTGGAGGATAATAAGCAAATAAGTGAGTTATTTATTTCTTATTATCGTGAACTTTTTAACTCCTCTAATATTGATATGCAGACTATGGAAGAAACCATTTCAGCTACACCCCAAGTGGTGACGAGGGA
>JAOANK020000022.1:7380289-7398983 GCA_026257165.2 Telfairia occidentalis | reverse complement strand
AGCTTAAATGAGAAGAACTAGAAATTTTCACCACTGCACTTTGGACTCTATGGAATAGGAGAAATCATTGGGTCACAAGTCATAAAAAAGACCATCCGATCGATCCAATTCAGACGACGTTACGATATATGGAAGAGTGGAAATCTGATAGTCAAGGTGTCAGTCCATCTTATCCATTTTCAGCTTCATATTTAGAGACCGACACTTGGGCTCCCCCGAGATTTCCCAATTATAAGCTCAACATGGATGTGGTTGTACTTGACAACTGGGCAGGCTTTGGGATCATCATATGGGATACGCATGGAAACGTTTTACTGACGACAAAGCACGCAAGACAACTATCTAGGCCAGTAGAGTTGGCAGAAGCTCTAGCATTGTTGGAAAGAATTATTCTAGCACAAAAGGCGAAAATTTATCCTCTATGTGCTGAAATAGATTTAAAGATAATATGGAAGTTGATTCAATAAAATGATATATATCATAATGAAACAGAACTCATTGTGGACGAGATTAAAAGAAAGATTAATATGAGACAAGTTGACAACATTCTTCTTATGAGGAGAAAAATTAATGCAGCGACCAACACGTTAGCAGTTCATGCGCGAAGACATCGATACTCGAGTATATGGCTTGAAGAGTTTCCACCATAGATATCTTGAATCGTTTTTCCAAATTTACTTTTGTCATTTTAAGTTCACCTTCCTTTGAACTCCCAAAAAAAAAAAAAAAAAAGATGTCTAATACATATGTGAACTTTAAACCTATCTAACAAGTTTTCAAACTTTTAATTTTTTTTTTGTTTAATATATTTTTAACATATTTGATATTTTTAAAATTAATGAGTCTATTAAATATAAATTTTAATTTTTGTATCTAATATAATAATATTTTTTTTAGTTTAACAATTGAAAGATCAAGGGATGGAACTATCAATCTTAGTAGATGAACTTTGAACTATGCTCAAAAAAAATTTTTTTTAAGCGAAACTATCGAATTAGCAACTAATATAATAAGACCTTTTTTTTTTATTTCAACGATTACAAGGTCAAGAATTGAATTATCGAACTTTAAGATGGTAATAATTATTTTATTAAATAAACTATACCCAAATTCACCGCTAGTATAATAAGAACTTGAACAAACATAAATTAGATTCAAAATAGTTATTTTTGATAGTTCTAAAGTCTACCATATACATTTTAAAAGTTGACCAAAATGGGTAAAATACAAGACCTATAGGATTCAAAGCTATTATTTTCAAGTCTTTCTTGATTTCATCGATGTTGAACATGAAATCCGAATATTTTCCGATAAATACCATTAAAAAAACACACACAGACGCACAAGAAGAAAAAAGTTTAACTGTAGAGAAGGCTCTGGACGAAGGTCCTGAAAAAGTTCAGAACTGCGAAGTTCCCTCGCCTTCTTTGTATCAGTTTATCGTTCATTTCCCGCCAAATCCATGAACTATCATATTTTCTTGTCATTGCAATCATGATCGGTTCTTCGATTTCTTCTTCATCCATCTCCTTCTTCAACATCTTCGTCCCCATCTTTATCTCCATCTCTCTTTTTCAATTCAAACCCTCTTCCGATCATACCGTATTCCAAACCCTAACCCGAAACTACTCACCGGTCGATCCATTTCCATCCAAGAACCTCACTGACGGGAACCGAGTCTCCCGGAAGAACTACATTGTTCGCTTCGTCCAATACCGGAAGGCGGAGGAGCATCGGTTCTATCTGGAATCGCGTATTAGATCGGTGGGCTGGGAATGGATCGAGAGGCGGAACCCTGCATCCAAGTATCCAACCGATTTCGGCTTGGTTTCTATTGGGGACTCGTTGAGGGGGAAGGTGATTGAGGAGATTGAGGAATTGGAGCTCGTCAAGGATGTGAATGTGGATACAAGCCACGTGAGGGGCTTGCTAACGGAGGGTGGGGGTAGAGTTGGGGCCTTTGTAGACGGAAAGAAGCGTCCGGGGAAGATTTTCACCTCCATGTCGTTTAACGAAGGAGGCGGGGAACATTATAATGCAATTAGCAATGCCTCTAATAGATTTGGACGGCATCTGTCGATGCAGGTAATTTCCTCTCAATGGCCAATTTATTTTTTCCCTGTTGATATATCTGGCTTTGGACCACCGACTACGAGGAAAATGACGCTGCAGTGGTGACTTCCTGTATCTCATACAATTAATTTTAACATCAGACTTATTGAATTTATCATATGAAGAGTTCTTGTTCAGTATATTGATTTATGTATTATTTATTTTTAATGTAACTTTGAATTAGTATCTTCACTTTTTTAAGCTAAATTTTAATCATAACTACAGTGATGCATATCTCCTTAGCATCATCTTGAAGAATTCAATATGGTAAAATTGAATGAAATAAGGCCAAATGTTTTCCTATCATTTCCAATTTTAATTTTGGGTTCTAGCTAACTCTCTCTGAGAAACAATTCGTGATTTCAGAGATCCCAAGTTACCTCACTATTTGGAGCAGACTCTCTTTGGGCAAAAGGGTATACTGGTTCCAAAGTCAAAATGGCTATATTTGATACTGGCATTCGTGCTAATCACCCACATTTTAAGAATATCAAGGTAACAGAATATTGGAGTCCATTTCATTTAATGAGCGTTTAGTTTAATTATTGCATCAAAAGAAAATAAAAAGTTTTGAGTCATAGGGATGCATCTCATGTTATGGATTTTGAATTTTGAGTTATTTTCAGGAGCGAACAAATTGGACCAATGAAGATACTTTAAATGATAATCTTGGACATGGGACATTTGTTGCTGGTGTCATTGCTGGTGGAGATGCAGAATGTCTAGGGTTTGCTCCAGATACAGAGATATATGCTTTTCGTGTGTTTACAGATGCACAGGTAATGCACGTTGATCATTACTCGGCAGTCATATGTTTATTAGAACTTTTGATGCAAATAAGTGTTGTATATCACATTGGGTCATCTTCAAATCCAGTGGAAGAAATATGGAAGTTCTTTGTTTCTTATCCATCCAAAAGAAGGATTATGAAAATTATGTATTCAGCCTATTGCAGGTGTCATACACTTCATGGTTCCTTGATGCATTCAACTATGCTATTGCTACCAATATGGATGTACTAAATTTAAGCATTGGCGGACCAGATTACTTAGATCTTCCATTTGTGGAGAAGGTAAGATTTCTTTGATCTGCTTACTGCAATTTGGTGATCTAGCCATAGAAGTTATTAATTTGAAAAGAAGGCTATTTACTTTTATTTGGTTTGAGATTAAATTATTGCTGTATCTGTCTTGTTCAAAAAAATTATTTCCTACGTGTACGTTTTCTATTAATTTTTTTTTTTCAGGTTAGAGTTTGCCAGCATTGATATTACAAACAGCTTTAGATTAATGAAATATTTGTTATCTCTGGGATAACGTCAATTCTTTCTTCATGATATATGTTACTGTTCTTGGTTAACCTGTATTATGATGGTTTTATTAATTTTATCTTATCATGACCATGGGAGAATAATGAATAATGAATATGTCGTAGAAGATTTTCTCATGTGAAAAATTTTACTTGATGTTCCTCTTAAAATTCATTAGCTTGTTTAACCTGTTTTTGGTTTCATAAATTATGGGCCTATTGCCACTCATTTGCATCTCTAATTTAAACTTTTGGATTTATGATCATTACAAACTAATAGTAAGAGGTCTATTGTCGAATCCATTCGTCAGAAATAATTCTTTCTAATCAATTGAATGACTATGCATTAGGCTTAACATAATCTTGGTAGGCGTGTCCGCAAGCTGATGAGTGTAAATAAACTATGTTATCGTCAAAGTATATTAAACTTTTATGTGTCTGCCAGATTTGGGAAATAACGGCAAATAATATCATCATGGTTTCTGCAATTGGAAATGATGGTCCACTTTATGGGACTTTAAACAATCCTGCAGATCAGAGTGACGTAATTGGTGTTGGTGGTATTGACTACAATGATCATATTGCTTCGTTTTCCTCACGTGGCATGACTACTTGGGAGATGCCTCACGGGTAAACTATGCTTCTTTTGGGGTTGTAAATTTCTTCCAGTATTTTACTCCTATCTCCATATGATATCCTGAGTAGTTTCAAAATATTTAAGCTGTTGCTTCCTTGGTATGACATCTGGCTGAAGACTGGTCTCTTTTCTGGGATTGAACTTTGGCCTTTGGTATCAGATGCATCGACATGCAAACTTAAGCCCATAGGATTTAATAACTTATACAATTCCAGACCCAAGTCTTGAGAAAATATATGCTACATTAAAATCAAATGGATTTTTTTCACCTAATACTGCGTTTCTTTTCTTTTTCTCTTCCTTTTCTGTCCATCTGTATTGCTACTCTCAAACATCTCATTTTGTACAGTTATGGTCGTGTGAAGCCAGATGTTGTTGCATATGGTCGGGAGATTATGGGATCCAAAATTAGTACTGGATGCAAAAGTTTATCGGGTACCAGTGTAGCAAGTCCGGTGGTTGCTGGTGTGGTATGTCTACTTGTTAGTGTCATCCCTGAAAGTCAGCGGAAGGATATTTTAAATCCAGCTAGTATGAAGCAAGCACTTGTTGAGGGAGCTGCAAAGCTTGCTGGTCCCAATATGTACGAGCAAGGTGCTGGCAGAGTTGATCTGTAAGGTTTCAACTCTCATTGATGTTGTTATTTATATTATTTGCCTCTAGAGTGTTTTCTTATTTCTCTGAATGTTCCCAGGTTAGAATCGTATGAAATACTTAAGAGCTACCAACCCCGGGCAAGCATCTTCCCTAGTGTTCTTGACTATACAGATTGCCCTTATACATGGCCCTTTTGTCGCCAACCTCTTTATGCAGGTGCGATGCCTGTTATCTTCAATGCTACCATTTTGAATGGGATGGGTGTAATTGGTTATGTTGAAGGTCAACCGACCTGGCACCCTTTGGATGAAGAAGGAAATCTCTTGAGTATCCACTTCACTTATTCTCAAGTCATCTGGCCTTGGACTGGTTATATAGCACTTCACATGCAAATTAAGGAAGAAGGTGCACAGTTTTCTGGAGAAATTGAGGGCAATGTGACCCTAACAGTATATAGCCCTCCATCTAGGGGAGAGAAAAACCGTCAAACTAGTACCTGTGTGCTACAGCTGAAGTTAAAAGTGGTCCCAACGCCTCCAAGATCAAAAAGAATTTTATGGGATCAGTTTCACAACATCAAATATCCTCCTGGTTATATTCCTCGAGATTCCTTGGATGTACGCAATGACATTCTGGACTGGCATGGAGACCACCTGCATACAAATTTTCATATTATGTTTAATATGTTAAGAGATGCTGGGTACTATGTTGAAACACTCGGTTCTCCCCTTACATGCTTTGATGCTCGCCAATACGGGACACTTCTACTAGTGGATCTTGAAGATGAGTACTTCGAAGAGGAAATTGAAAAGTTGAGGGACGATGTTATGATTACTGGATTGGGATTGGCTGTGTTTTCTGAATGGTACAATGTAGAAACAATGGTGAAAATGAGGTTCTTTGATGATAACACAAGGAGCTGGTGGACACCAGTCACTGGAGGTGCAAATGTTCCTGCACTAAACGACCTATTGGCCCCATTTGGTATTGCTTTTGGGGATAAGATTTTGAATGGTGATTTTTCTATTGATGGTGAGCAGAGTCGATATGCGTCGGGAACAGATATTGTGAGGTTTCCACGAGGTGGTTATTTGCATAACTTCCCTTTCGTTGATAGCTCAGAGAGTGGGGCAGCGCAGAACATACTGACCTCTGGCATGACTAAGGTAACTGCCACAACTTCTCTTTTTCAATAATTTTTGTGGTGATCTCAAATTAATCACAAATTATTCCAAATTGACCAATGTTCCTGTTTCCCATTGGAAGTTCAAATAATTATGGACTATGTATTTTAGTTGAATAAGATGCTTCTATTGTTGATCTTGCACAAGAGGGAATTAGTAAGTTGTAGTGTAGCAGCAGCATGCTTGTGCAGTAGATAAATTTGTTGATTCATTTTTCTTCTTATCCATCTCCATTTTAATTTTCTGATGCATAAATATAATACTTGCAAGTGCGACTAGCTTGTAGTTTCTTGATTCCAGTGAAAGAAGCACAAAACCACAAAGAATGTTCCAGTCTTCATATCCCTTTATACATTCATCGTTGCATAAGATTATTGTGGTCTCGGTAATTGGTTAAACTAACTGTTTATCGACAAATGTAGGCAGACTTTCCAATTCTTGGTCTATTGGAGGTGGGAGAAGGCCGCATTGCAGTTTATGGAGATTCAAATTGTCTGGATAGCAGCCATATGGTTACAAATTGCTATTGGCTCCTGAGGAAAATATTAGATTTTACCAGTGGAAATATCAGAGATCCGGTGCTCTTTACTAAATCTTCAAAACGAGATTCACCTCTGTATCAAGAAGATAACCAATTACCTTCTCGAAGAAGTGATGTAAATTTCTCTATGTATTCTGCTGTTGTTGGAAAGGAATTGATATGCAGGAGTGATTCCAGGTTTGAAATATGGGGGACCAAGGGATACAGCATACAGGTCAGAGGAAGGAATAGAAGGTTGCCTGGATTTCCCGTAATTGACTTGGGAAGAGGCTTGAATTCAACACCAGAATCTTCGTCGATGAGATCTCCCAAGTTGACTTTAAAAGACCGAAGTGATACATATGGCAACCGATACTTAAGCCTGTTCTACGGGGATGAGGTGAGAGTCAACTTCTCGATAACTTTGAGACTTGAATTACACGTTTACGATATTATTTCATCAATATGATTTTTGTAATTTCGTGATCGTTGTTCTCGCTTACAGCCTGACGTGCCTTTGATTGTTCCAAATCATTGGCTCGTTCCTGCTGTAGTTGCAGTGACAGGTCAGTGATATATTCTCTCATTGCTCCTGAATTTGATGTCCTCTCTCGAATTTTATACCTCACTTGGTTTCTATTCTTTTAGGGCTCTTGCTCCTTTTGAGTTTTTGGCGGATTAGACAGAAGCGACGACGGCGACGAAGAGGATCTGGATCCGCACGTTTTTCGAATCTATAGTCAGGGGGGTAATTTTGATGGTAGTTTTCAAAGTATAATATCCTTCCATGAAGGAATTTTGATGTAAAATCTAGACGCGTAAATGTTGTTTTAGCATCATAGTAATAGATGTGTTACAAATACAATGGAGAGTTGAAAATTTCAGGGTGGTTCCCTCTCTTCGTACACGACACAGACCAATTTGAAGATGCAATTACTGTATCATTTAGTGCTCGTACGGTGCATCCCGGGAGGCAAGGTGATAATTACAACTGAACTACCAAATGATTAAATTTTAAAAATAATTGAAAAACTTTTATCTAAATGCGTTAACATGCAAAATTATTTGTTTGGTAGGGTTTTTCCATGAGAATTTGGTAAGAATATTTGGAAAGGAAAAAAAAAATGTTTGTTTTATAGCCTTATAGATTTAGTTTGTGAATTATGGTAGTATTACCTCTTTAGTCTTTAAATTTTAGAAATTATATTTTAAATGGTCTTTGCACTTTAACACTTCTAATAAATAATGAGATAACATACAAAAAAAAAAATATATACACCTAGAAAAGAGATGTTCTTTTGTAGACTTGAATTCAAAATTCAATTTGAAAACAACATGTATCCACCAAAGTAAAGTTGAGGAGTGATAGTTCTCTTAAATTAACCTGTATATGATTCTTAGCTAAATGAAAAGACGATGGATGGTTAGATAATTGGTTTCACCAAGTAGAAAACGAACTTAAAAAGTGTAATTTAGGAGCGCGAAAGTTAGACAATCCAGAATGCTTCAAAGAACAAAGAAAAGAATCGAAATCCATCTTTTATAAACTTGTTTGAGTGGACAAAATCTAATCCAATCTTTATCTGAATGCTCTTCAATTTTACAAATCCAACTACAGTTGAAAGAATGCCTATAATCCAAAAGAAAGAGAGAAAGGTGTAGAAGATTTATACACATTACAGAGTGATGCTTCCTTTGCTTCATTTCATCATCACGAGCTTCCACTAAAACCTCCACTTTCTTTCTTCATCGTTCTCATCTCCATTTCCCGGGTTGTTTGGCCGTCGCCACTCGACCCAGATGGGTACAAACCATACTCACTCGTCGGCTCACTGTACTCGCTGCCGGCGCCGTACTCCTGGCTCGCCAACGCCATCTTCCTGAACTTTTTCAGGTCCTCGTTGTACTGAGCCGTGTCGTAATCGGAGCTTCCATAAGAACTGTAGATGGTGCTATGTCCAGGCCGAATTCCTTCGTTGAGATCAGAAAGCGATGCTTCACCTTCAAGAGCATGAACCACCTTACTCATCCGTGGTCGGCGCCTCGCCGAATGACGCACGCACGCGGCGGCGCAAGCGACCATCCGAGCCATCTCGTTGTGTTCGTAGTTATCTCGCAGCCTTGGATCTACTAGACCGTCGTAGTTTCCATCTTCTGTTGCCCGAAGTAGTAAGGGCCTTGCCTGAAATTACAAGATGGGTTGATTTAATCTAGCTTTTCCATGTCTGAGAAGTGTATTGCAGAGACGTTGAATTTGAACAGAAATGGATACAATGGCTTACCCAATCTAGCAATCCATCCTCCATGAAGGATTGAGTTGTATCCACTGGTCTGCGTCCAGTAATCAACTCCAAGAGCATTACTCCGAAGGAGAAGACATCTGATTTCTCTGTGAGTTTCCCACTTGAAGCGTATTCAGGCGCAAGATATCTGCAATGGACATCAAATTCAAGAATTCAGAAATATGGAATTGTCACGAAATCATCCCTCCGGCTATGAACTTCAACTTGAATTTGAACATGGTTAAAGAGGGCATACCCGAAAGTTCCCATGACTCGGGTTGAAACATGGGTATTAACATCAGAAGATAACTTGGCAAGCCCAAAATCTGCAACCTGTAAAAAGTATCAGATTCACCATATCAGACACAAATCCAATTGAATCTCACTTATAAGGATAAGAAATCTCATTAACTCCTACGTAGACAGCGACTCGAACAAAGTCCAGATTACAGATTCAAATCCAAGAATTTGGAAAGCTGCCATTAATACCTTTGCTTCAAATTTGAGATCCAAAAGTATATTTGCTGCTTTGATATCACGGTGAATGATCTTGGGATTACCTGCACATCACATGGAAGCCACAAGACCCTTCAATACGTGAATCGTACAATCCTAGATAGAATACAATATATCTAATCACATTCACAAACACAAAATACTTACAGTCCTCATGAAGGTAAGCCAATCCCTTGGCAGATCCCAGAGCAATTTTAAGTCTTGTTGGCCAATCCATGGTAGGTCGTCCTGTCCCTGCAAAATGTGAGTTATCTGTTAAGTTAACATCCTGAAATTTCCCATCAACAAGACATGTCAGCTCAAAGGGTCGATAGAGAATCAAAAAGTACCGTGCAAGTGGAACTCCAAAGTGTCGTTTGGAACAAATTCATAGACCAACAATCTTTGCGAGCCAGTGATGCAATATCCCACCAAGGAAACAAGATGTCTATGATGAACTCGGCTGATAATTTCAACTTCTGCTTGAAATTCACGCTCTCCCTGTCCACTTCCAGCTTTAAGTTGCTTCACTGCCACTTCCTTTCCGTTTGGAAGGACTCCTTTATGCACATAACCAAACCCACCTTGTCCGAGGAGATTGGCCTCCGAGAACCCATCTGTCGCCATTGCTAATTCTTCGTAAGTAAAACTGCTCTGTGAGAAGCCCAAGGTAATGCCCGATGGGGCCGGGGCCAGCGAATTTTCAGACCCTGAAAAATTAGATCCAGAGCCTCCGCTGCTGCTTATAATAGGAGGCGACGGCGGTGGCCGTGAAGCCGGTGGAGGAGAAGGCTTCGGTATTGTCCCTACCACATGATCTGCGGGCGGGAGCGGATGTGGTTGCCAGTGGTGCTGTTGGGGACCATATGGCCCATCTGACATTCAATTGTTCTTAAATTTAATTTCATTCAACAATTAATCGGCAGCTTAATTGAGAAATCTGGGAGGTTTTAGGGTTCTTACCTTTAAACACCGCCGGTGGTGGCGGCGGCGGCCGGTAGTACGCCTCCTCGTCGCGTCTCCTCTTCTTTCTTAAGCACATACACAGAATAATCAACGCCACAACCACCACCACCACCACCCCAGCAATGGTAACCCCGGCCACAACTCCGGCCGAAACTCCCGATGAAGATGAGGGCGACGGCGTCGTTTCCGAGGGCGGAGCCAGACTTCCTCCGGGATTCGCAGGTGAACCAGGATTCGACGGCGTCGTGGGACTCGGCAGCTGTGGAGGAGCTGTCGAGTTGGTGGACGGCGGCGGCGGAGAGCTCGCAGGCGTGGTAGGCGCCGGCGGTGAAGGAGAAGAGGTAGGCGGAGATGGAGTGGCACTGTCTGGAGGCGGCGGCGAAGGAGTGGTGGAGGGCGATGGCGACGAAGCAGGCGGTGGTGACTGAGACGGAGGCGCCGGGGGTAGCACGTCGGTGGAAGGAGGTGGGGGTGAGGTCGAGTTAGTCGCCGGCGGCGAGGTCGGAGCCGGAGACGACATTCTCGCCCAAAACAAACAAAAGGAAAAAAAAATCACTCTACAGAGAAACAGTAATGAGAAAGAATGAAATAGGTCTGGCTTATGTAACAAAACAGTTGGACGGAGAATGAAAATCTTTCCCCTGGAACTCGAAGTTGAAGAAGTTAAAAATGGCGGAATTGGATGGGATTACAGAGACGAACAGAGAAACAAATTTCCTTTTCTCATTCACTACCAAATTACCAATACACGATATGTATAATTAATTGTATTCCATAATTTGCAATGTGTGAGCTGTCAAATTCGAATCGAAGACAAAGAAAATTAAAAATTAAAAATTAAAATTAGAATAAACGAAAATGAGTGAAAGTAGGCCCACGCGGCCCGCCAGTTTCTCCGCTTAATTTGCCTTTCCTTTCTCATTGGATTATTTATTTATTTATTTCCCAACAAAAGTGAAACTGGGATATCATAATTATACAGACTTTTACCATTTTCAACTTTAAATAATTAGAACCAGATTCTTACTCATATGGTTTTAATTCGGACAGAAAATCAATTATAAGTGAATTTTTGTAATATAATATCCCAAACTCTCTCAAATATATAAAAAAAATGCCGAAAAATAAAAGGGAATGAATTTCCATCTCAAAGGGGAAAAAATCTAGATTATTATGAAAATAAATTGGAAAATAGAAAACCCCTACATTTTCCAAAACTTAAATTGTCGAAGTTGGGTTCTCTCCAGCCATCAAGAATAGACGTTTTAATAAGTCAGTCAATTATATTGCAATCCAAACTTTGAATACTTCTCTCTCTCCAATTTCTTCAATTGGTAAAAAATGGTAAAAGAAAATTTTAATTTCAAGATGAAAGGGAAATGGGAATTTAATTTTGAATATGTGAAAAATATCTTGAGTTATATTGAATCAAGTGGGAAGGAAGGATTCAAGATGGGGCTGACCCAAATCAACATCACTCTCAATTGGCTGCATAGAAAAGTTCTTGTGTTGGTTGTCCCACAAGGGCTTCATTTGGGAGCAAAGAAACACACCACATTGACAAAATGTTCTTATTTACATTAAGGCTTTTAATTTGATCTTTTTTTTGTTTCAATCCATTTGAGATTCTAATTGAAATTGGAAGAAATGGGATTTTTATATATATTAAAAAAGACATTTTTTTAGATTTCAAAAGTTAAAAAAAAAAAGAAAAAGAAAAGATGCCTTTTTGAATTATGATGAACTCCACCAATTGGGTAATTGGGTGGATATTAAAATGACTAAAATACCCTTTTTCATTTAATCAATTTGCTTTGATATTTTTTTCGTCTTTGAATAACAAACCAATCCGAGCATAACTCAATTGATTAAGGAAAAAAAATCAGTTGAAGATGGACGTTCTTTCATTCTTTCTTGAAAGTGTTGTAGCTTGTGAGGAGTGTGATAGAAACCTACATTTACAATTTCCAAACCCTCTAAACACTCCATAGAACTTTCTATAGTTTTCTAATAAGTATACTAGTTTAGGTCAAATTATAATTTTGGTTTTTTTACTCCAAAAAATTCCCAATAGACTTCTAGACTTTTTAAAGTTGTGTATTTTTAGTTCTTATACTTCAAAAATACTCTAATAGACTTTGAAACTTTCATTTTAATCTTGACAAATTCCAGTCGTGTCAATTTAACACTTAAATCACGAAATGCCTCAACATAGTCAAAATCAACTCATCAACTAATCTATAAATAATATATAATAAGGTAATAACAAAGACTTGTTCGATATAACATTGAAAATTCATAGATCTATTAACAATTTTGAAAGTTTTGGACCAAACAAGTAATATAACCGTTGTTTAACTACATAAATACAAAAATGAAAAAAAAAATCACTTGGGTAGTTTTTTATTTTATTTTATTTTTTAAGCTCGACAACATGTATGAGTGGTGGATTCGAACTTATGACTTTTTGGTCGAAAATATATGACTTAATACATTAAGTTATGCTCGATTTGGCTGAGATATTATATACATGTGGCAATAGTATGGAGTATAGATTAATTGGGGGATGGGTTGATGTGAAAAGCGTGTGTTGTTTGTTGGTTGAAAGTAAAGAGAATATTGAGGTCGAGGGAGTGCATTTGCCGTCCATCACACGCATCCTCCTCAAAATGCCAATTCCCAGTTGGCTTCCATTCCAAAACTAACCAATTTTTCTTTTCCTATTCTTTTAAATTAACATCAAATTAATTCCATTGATTTTAATACCCCGTCAAATTAGAAAATTGCTAATAAATCCATCAATAAGTCACACAAAATTTAACCCTTAAAATACTCCAAATCAGGCGACAAAAATGCTCAAACTTTATTACAAATCCAAACAGGTATACATGTGCCAATCAAAGAAAGTAGCAAGTCAACCATTCCCTCCTGTAGATCGTCTTTGTTGTAAAAAAATTATATAGAAAAAATGGTAGAGTGTGTTTGGTATGTTTTTTAAACGGTTTATTGATAGAAAAATATATATATATTTTTAAAATTAACAGTATTTTGTTAAAATTTTGAATAGTATTTTTAACTAAGTAAAAAAGTTTTTTTAGAATTTTTAATAATCAAACGTGACTTGAAAATGTTTAAAAATATATATAAAAAAAATATTTAAACTTTTTTAAAATTAAGTATTTAATTAATTTTCTTAAAAAAAACGTTTATATAATAAATATTATACTTAAAAACATTTAAAAAAAAAATTATACCAATGCACGAAGATATCCTTGTTTAGCACAAGAATGTTATAAATCTTTCAAAAAATGAGAATTCAACGGATGTAGAGAATATTAATTGCACCCCACATTTAAATTTGTGCTTAAATTTGTTGAAATGAAACTTACAAGAGTAAATTCGAAGCTACTTACTTCATTTCAAATATTCAAATATTCCTATTAGTAAGACGGTGGAAAACATTATTTTAAAATTTTATAATTTATGATGAAACTATATTTGTTAATTTCTTATTCTTGAATTATACGCTTGCTGCTTTTTCAATATAAATATAAACACCACCGTCGGCCAGCCAAGGGTGGGGTGGAGACGATGATTAGTTGTTCAAATGTGGAAGGCAGAACAGAAGAAGCCATTTGTGGACTGCCAAAGCATTTGACTTGACAAAGTTCCACAGGCGCACACAGAGTGAGAACTGCAAGCAGAGGGCTGTAAAAAAAAAAGGCACAAACTTCGCTCAATTCTTGTGAACTTTTTACACTACATTTCAATATAGATTTGTCCATAGAACTAAATAAATAAATAGGCCTCGAGAGGCCCCCCCTTCAGGGCTTTGCGGTTAGGCAGTCAATTCATTTGCTTGTGGAAGTGGGGGTTGGTTTTTCTTGGTGTGCAAGGATCCAGGGTGAACTAACAATGTCCCTTTCTCCTTTCTTTTTCTTCCCTATCAGTACCTAACAATGCTGCTTTGTTAACGGCGTTGTCCCGACGAATCTCGAATGCTTATCTGACTTCCGGTGTAGTTGAAGAAAATCAAGTTCCGGGGAGATTGTTGTTTGTGGTAGAGAGAATTATGAAGGCGCAAACGACTGAAAGGGAGAAGACAGACACCCAAGTGTTCTCTGTGTACATCTCCATTGCATCGGTGAAGGAGAAACGGGTGCGGTTCTCAGCCCAGTTACGGATTCTGTCTGCCTCGGCTGCATACAGAGCCCTCCCCTGCAATATATTAAAGCCTGGATGAATAACAACCTTCCAGAATTGCTCATCTGGGTTCTTAATTGAATTTTTGAATCCCATTAATCATTCAACTTTTGAGGCATTTTTTGTTTGCTACTTTCCATGATGGAACTGTTATTGAATTTACCTGTTCATCGAACCACCGACCTCGTCGCAGCCAAGCAGTGACCAGAGCTAATAAGATTCTTGGAGGAGTCAAGTAGTTGATGGCTTTTCCTGTTCCTTTCACAACCCGCATCCGAGGAACTAAAGTTCTAGCAACCGTTTCAGGAAGCTCACAAATGATATTGAACATCTGTTTGTTTCTCACTGTTGAACCACTGGATGCAAGCCACGAGTATTACGAACCAAAAATTTGTCAGAATTGTTCCAATGGGTAATGTTTATCCAGCAAAATGTATATCAACCAAGTATAACACAAGCTCAGAAAATTCTTGGAAGAAGGCAAGACCAAAGACATTGATAAGAAACGTGGTGTTTTTCTAGCAATTTATCTGTGGACATGGGCAAATGAGGACAAGAAGAAACTTGATTCACCTAAGAAGGAGATCTGTCAAAACCATGCCAGGAGATGCAGTATGTACTCCTACGTTGGACCGCCTGGACTCTTTCAAAAGAGATGATTGAAGCTGTCTAAGACCACATTTTGTTGATCCGTACCTACAAGTTCAGTAAACAAAATGAACACCTAAACCAACTGTTAATTACATGGGCACGATATTACGACTGGTTCCACGGTATGCAACGAACTTACACAGCTGTCAAAGGAGTACTTGAACCTCCAGAGCCAGCACCATCCATGTTAAATATGTGCCCTCCTTTTGCCTGATTTCTCATTACGCGTATAGCTTCTCGAGTACAAAGAAGGGAACCAACAAGGTTTGTCGAGAGAATCTATCAAATAACCAGTATGTGAAATTAAATAAACTTGTACAAGTTATAACATCAAATTTCTAAGGCACCATAAACAGTCGATATATCAAAGAGGACAACATGAATTTTCACCAGGACAGTAGAATGAGTGTGAAATGTAAACTATGCCGTCCGTTAATACATTTAAGTGGAAGAAGAGCCTAGATACAGTGCTCTAGTCTTTAGCCGTCAACATCCTATTTCGAATAAAACTCCAGTTATATGTATTTTCTGAAATTGGAAGCAATCAGAGTCTGGGGCATTACAAACATGCAATAAACTGGCAGCTACAGAACATCTTCCTAAGTCTATGTTCACATTTATCAAAGAAGTATACAATAAAAACTCAAAATCACTAGTATGTATCACTTTACCTGAGTAATATCTTCATCTGTGAACTGCAGTAAGGGTCTAAAGCCTTTATTCGTGCCTGCATTGTTTATCTGTCCATAATTTGTCACGTTAAACAATTTCAAGATTGAGAATTAAGGCTAAACCCCAAATTTCTTAAATTTTCTTTTCTCAAGATTGACAGTCTGGAGATAAGCTATGACCTATAAGGATGACTCTTCTATCCTTGATGATTTGAAATTTTCATGTTATTGAATAGAGATCTCTTGTTTTCTGACAGTCAGACGAGATCAATTTTATGCCTAAAAGGCATTGAGGCATTGAGGCAGCTATGTATCAGTAGATCTAAGATCTAAATATTATTATACAAACTTCAAGAAAATCAGCATATCATCTGACAGAGCCAGAAACCATCCCAGTTTGTTCATGAAAAATTAACTCCCAAAGTTCATGACTCACCCAGATGTCAATGGAACCAAGTTCACTTATAGCAAAATTGGCTAAATTCTGAACATCTTCAGGGTTGCAAACATTGCACGTTGTGCCAACAACTTTAGCATGTGCCAGGCTTATGTTGGACGAACCACTTTTGGCCATAAGACCTTTTAAGTTTTCCTCAAGCTCTCCGAGAGTTTCACGAACAGACTCAGGGCTGTCTTCAAAAAAACATTGAGCAGGCAAGGTGATGTAAGCAAGTGGTAAAAACGTTAAGATATTGTGTATCAGAAGCTTTATTTTAATTCTGAAGACCACCTGCGAGAAGCCACAACCACACGGTCTCCCGAGAGGAGAAACTCTCTGGCTAGCGCTTTCCCCAGTCCTCTTGTGCTGCATAGGCAAACCATCCATGTAACAGACAACACCGTCATACACAAATCTTAGAAGCATAGTAGGCAGTTTAAATCACATGATATAAGAATACCATGCATAAAAAATTAGATGAAGTAATCAATCCTATCACCGTGTAATACATTAAAAGACCAGCTGGTCTTCATTCATTCCTGTGCCAATGAGCTACATTCTTCATGAGTGATTAATTACCTTCCAGTTATCACGACATTGCGGGGACCAGCTCTACAGTGCTCTTCTAATACCATATTAGCACCAATCATAGTTCCAATAATAACTCCTCCTAGCCAACTATACCAAATCAGCGCGTTCATCTGACTATCTCCACCTTCATCATTTTCAAGAAACAGAATTCGTATGAATACCAACGATTTTAACGAGACATCAGTAATAAAAAAAATGAAACATCAAAAATGTGGGATACCTGATAACTGAAACCCAACAGCAAGTATGACACCAGTGCTCATCATTGTTACGATATATCTTCCAATTTGGATGGCAGCCTATTTATTATAGATAATAAAGGAGCTACAGTTAGTGATTCTACTACAGTCTCCAATGAGATCAAAGCATATGTTCTCCATGGTCCATGAGTTTACATCAAAACTACCATAGAACAAGATAGATCTATATATTTACCGTTTAAGATAAATTTGGTTCAATTTCATGGCATAGCAGGCTAGAGTATATTCCTCCTCCTTTATTAAATATCATTATAATTTCCAATTATCGAAAATTAAAATTTGAACTCCTTACAACAAATAACTCAACTAAGCCAAGACTTCCAGTTACAGTCGTGAAAGCAATCCGAACAAAATTGCAGGCACATTGCTCAACAAGCCAACTGATGATAATGAACCAAGCATCGAGGGATCACAAAAAAAGGCACTTCAAATTCGTCTAAACAACTCAATATCACTCATGAGTCATGACAGAGAATATATGAAATTCAAACAAAGGTTGAAGAAGATAAGGTGACCAAGCACGCAGCAACACTCACCGAAGATAATAGACCCTCCATATTTGCCATAAGCTTCCCCTGTTCAACATCCGACCCCAAAAGCAAATTAAACTTACCCAAAATACCAGACTTCAAAAATTTCCAAAACTGACTTTCCTTCTTCATTTCCACCTTTTTTAACCTCGAACTTCTCCGCTTCCTCCCATTACCATCATCTCTCTCAAAATCCCCACCATCCTCGCCTCTGAAGGATCTACACTTTCTCAAGCACAACCCACTAGGGCTCGTCGATACTCCAACGCCAAACCGGTGAACTCCCCGGCCAAGAGCTCCGATCAAGTGGACATCCCTTGTACCAGGGCAGTCAAAATTTTGTGGGTACACGCGAAGCTTCGCGAGTGTAGTCATTGATGGAAGATAGAGTTGCAGAAAGAGTGGGAATTCATGCAAAAGAATGCCTCCAATTTTTCAGGGAAAAGGGTAATCTTGTTGGCGATATTTTTGGAAAAGATATATATAGAAGGAAGAGGAACAAAATATCAAAGAGGTGTAGGGAAACGGGCGGTGAGGTCGCGGGTAAATGGAGAAGAAAGGACTGTGATGACCACACGATAAGCAACCTCATCCTTGTACGACAAAAATGACACGTGGCGTGGTGGGTCGACGTCAGCGTCAGCATTCTTTTTCCTCTCCATTGTTCGTTAATTCTGTTCTGTTGTGGTGTGGCTTGCAGATGAGATGGATAGAGATTAATCGCAAAGGGAGGGTGATGGAGCCTTATACGTATCATGCTTATGAATTTTGTCTCTAAGTAATGGCCGACCATTTTTTTCTTTTATATCAGCTTAACCAATGTTTCATTACAAAACACCTAAATATTCAACATGTCTCCGTCTTCATAAGATTTTAGGTTTGAATCTGTATTTGGGATATGATATTTTAATTCTGAAAAATTAAATATAGTGAGATTTAATTATTAAATAAATATATGATGTCTTAATTGATTAAACTAGACTTAAGTTGACAATGAAAAAAAATAAAAGGTTTAAATCTCTTTCATTTATTTGGATTCTAATTTTCAAAAAACAAAAATATTACAAATTTTATAAGCTAATTATCATAAAATAAAGTATTAACTTATGCTATAAAATTCAAATTTTGTCGAGTATTACAAAATTGTTTTTCGAATTGGCTAAATATATGTTTTAACCTTTTATATGACTTTAGCCATCTCAAATAAGACCCGATTTCTTTTTTTTTTTTTTTTTTGCTAATTTTCTT
>JAOANK020000022.1:7294683-7308847 GCA_026257165.2 Telfairia occidentalis | reverse complement strand
GGGGTTGGGGGTGGGTGTGTGGAGAGTATTATTCTTTCCGATTTTATCTAGCTTAGCTTATGTATTGTTGTTAGATCAGTTCGGGTGGATAGTTGGAGCGTTATTGGGCTTTGATTTGGTATATTTATCTTTTAATGTTGTTATATTATTGTTTCGGTCACTTCTACATTTTCCATGAAAAGTATCAATTCTCGAGCTCTCTTTAAAGTGGGCTATATCTGTCTTTGAGGGAGGGGCATCAACCATCATAATGTTTGCATATTCATATTGTCACAGATTTGTGAGAATGGGCCAGTGTTGTGGATTCCACAGGCTGAAGATGTTTTGTTAAACCTAATTCAATTTGTAGCCTGGATTTGCTGCACGATTTCTGTCATTGTTCTTGTCGTTTGTGTTCTTGCACTGGGTTAATGCTTATTGTTAGCTGTATCTGTTAAATTGAGGTTGAAAGCAGATATTGGCAGCACTCACCATTTTTTGTTGAGTAATTTAAGAGTTTGTATTATTTTGTTACTTTGTCATTTCAGTATCAGGGATGTGTGAAGATTATTATAGATGTCATGACATTCATTGACGGCACGATATCTATCTGTTTGTTTCATTTGTTTCCTGTTCTGATGGTGGGGTACTGCCTTCAATTCTTTTGGCAAATAAACATGATATCATTAAGTTGTTCATATATTTGTTCTGAATCCATTTGTAAGTGTGCCTTTTTGGTGGTCAATTAATTTTCTGATATGAAATTGTTGATATTCTGATCTGACAAACTAAGTTTATTTAATAAGAAAATTCACACATCGTGAACGTTCTATCATGTATGAAGGGCTTGAATAGGTTATAGCTGGTGTTTTTTTGCCTTGAATGCTGACTGACTATTTGGTTGTAGGAGTGGGAGAGGCCTAAGCCAGGACGTAGACCAGATATCTTTCCTCAGTTTAGCCCCATGAAAACACCATTGCCACCACCATTGCCATGTGATCCCCCAGAAGAAGATGAGGAGGAGGAAGAGAAGAAAGAGGAAGAAGAGGAAAATCCTGATAAGGAAAATCCAGATGAACCTGAGAAGCAGTAGATGTTGACTTGGATGAACTCCTTGAGTGCCTTTCCCCTCTTTTATCTTTGTTTTTTGATTTGCTGAAAGCGTGAGAAATCCCAAGGGGATGATGAGCTGAGATAGTCAACCATGAACCAACATGTTTAGTGTTACTACTGATTTTGCAATTCTATATTAAATCAAAAATCTCTTTAGGATTTCTTGGTTTCTTGAGTTCCGATCCCCTCTTTAAGCAGTGTATTTTACGATTTGTTTTTATCATGAATGATATGCCTTCTCTCCCATTTCTAGTCCGAATGCTACTGTGGTTCAACTTTATTTTGGGTATTGTTTAAGAGCAAACCTCTAGAAGCTACTGCAGGATATCACGAGGGTGTTTCACATTCTAATGAGACACAATCCCCCCACATGATTTGTTGCAATTGGTCTTTTTTTTTACAATGAATACAACTCCTTGTTGTTTGCCAAGAATGTGACTGAATGCAATTATTAATCATTGGAGAAAAGCCTTTCCTCTTCTTAAAGGCCTCGTCAATATTAGCTAGGGCTAAACGACAGCTGATTATTTAAATTTAGAATTAGTATAATTTTGTGTTGTGCATGCTTACAGAATCAGTTATTCTGACCTACTTTTCTTGCACTCTGAATCTTTTTTTAACAATTGGGGTCGGATTTATGTAGCCTTTGACTTTATAGATAACCACTTTCTATGGTTCTCACTTTGCAGAATGCATAATAGAAGTAGTACTTGAAAATTCCCAACTTTAAAAATTCGTTGGTTGCAAACTAACTACTGGGATGTAAGTCAAACTTGAGTTTCTCGCCAGAAATATTGAAAGTGCGCAGGTCCCAGTGTCAGCAGTTGATGATTTGCAGCTCCTACCACGTACTCTCTATCTCGCTTTCTCTCTATTGAAGAATCCATCTGCGGAGCATCGCCTTTGGCTTCCTCTCTTATTCAACTCATGGTATGTACGATCAACTTCAACCGCTCAGCTTTTTCCATCTTTCTTGATTCTTCAATTTCTTTTCTTTGTTTGATTACAACAGAACGCAGATATCTGATATTCAATACTTGGGTTAGTTCTTTTATATCCTTAACTGTCAGGTATTAAACAACGAACATTCTCCTTTTCTTTTTTGGTTGCAGAATCTTACTCCATTTCTGTTCAGGTCACTGGTAAGGCTGCTATTATCCCTAATTGTCCAGCCTGCAGCCTCTGTCTCAACCTTGCTTTTTTACAGTGACATTCTTCCCCAGCACATGGTTTCGGAGAGATTGGTCCGGCATGAATTGCTTGATCGAGAAAACTACCTATTCCATTTTCTCGTCAACTTTCTGAAGTGCTTTTGGTGAAAAAGAAGATGAAAAAAGAAGAAAGAAGAAGAAGAAGAAGGAGAAAAGGCCACATCTTTTTCAGAGACCCATCTCTCAAATTTCCCCCCTGGAGTTTATCCGGCTTTTCTGATACCTTTGGGAGGACTATTTCGAAGGTTACATTTCGAAAAACATTTTTATCATCGCTATTATCATAAACTACTTTGATTGTGACTTAAAATCACAATAAAATGATATATGCTTGTTGCTTTCTTTGTTGTTACTCGGTAAATACGTTTTTTCTTGTTCATAAAGTCTTAGTGCTGTGTCCACTCCCCCACTTCCCCCTCTCAATCACGTCTAATTGGCCGTATTCTCAGATTAATTGGACTTAATAGTGTCATACTTTTTGATTCGATCTTTTTTCCTTAAAATCTTTTGATAATTCTTTAGGCTTCTTCCTCACTCACAATCATTCTGTCACGCACATGTTTAGGCTCTGTCCCTTGTCTTTGTAAACGAGATGAATACTGAGAAAACAGAAGAATGGTAAGACGTAAAACATCAAACCCTCTGCTGACTTGTGTTGAATCCATTTCCAGCGGATGGACCAAGTTGTTTCTTTTTCTTTTTTTGTTTGCGAAATTAATTATAGAATCTTACGAAAAGTCTAAACCATATAATGTGGTGGCCTGGTGCTCCGACTGACGACCAAAAAGCCTCGTTGTTATACTTTATGACACTGACATTATCATTAACTTTCACAAATCTTTTTTATTTTTTTGGGCTCTCTTGCAAATGCAAATATTATTTCTTTTCGAAGGAACAATTTCGAATCATTTATTGGATAAATTCAGCGGTTGGTCGGCTGTTCTTATGCTGACGCGGACACGCATGCTCCACCCCCTCTGTCTTCCACCCTTTGTTTTATTACAGATTACCCATCCATTACCCAATTTAATAATAATTCCTTTCGTTATTTTATAAGCATTGCCTCCGAAACCTCCGAATAAAGCCATTCCTCTTGCTTTAAACAATTTTTTTTTTGTCGTTAAATCGAACTTAGTTCCATTGGTTAAAAATATATCTCCTCAACTTAGAGATCATGAGTTCGAATCTTCCACTACCACATGTTGTTGTACTCAAAAAACAAAAAAACACAATTTTATTTGTTTGTTTAAAATTAATATTATGTTTGTATAAGAATGCGTGTATTGGAGTCAAATATAGGTCATCCCAAATGCAACCATGAGCAGATGTATTGCTGTTGTGTTACTAGTTGCTACCTAAAATAAAACCAAATTATGTGTCTGGTAATAAATTATTATATACAAAGCAAAGAAATCGATTGCTCGTAAGTTTATTAGTTTTTGTTTTAATTCAACGACTGTGAAATTTATTGATTTTTGTGATGATAGTAGATGTTTTATCTAATAAATAGTGCTCAGATTGACAATAAGGTTTAGTTAGTTAACGAAACATTTTAGATTCGAATTCTCTAACTCCCTCTATTTGGCCTTCTACTAGTTATTCTATTATGCATATGATGGCTTCTCCGAACATATGATGGGTTGGTACCATCTATGCCTCCACCCCCACTCAATAGCCGATTAAAGTGTAAAGTAGTGCTCTTTGAAAACTTTTTCCACTAGACAATTTATTAAGATGGTGCATAATTTTTTTAGATATGTGTGGTTAAGATAAGATAGTTGAAATATTTAAAATTTTGAAACTCAAAATATCTACTTTTCAAGATCACACACTCATTTAACCAATGAATATTGGTTTTGAGAGTGAAAATATCCAATCAAAATTTCACTCTACCTTGTGGGATTTCTTCACAATCTTTTTTGGATAATTGTAGGCAACTCACATTGTATACAAAAACATAGGATGCATCCTTGTACATTATTTCCAACACAACTTCAATAAGATATATTTATTATACTCGAATATAATCATACTGTAGATCTTGTCCATGCACAATCTTTTTTTTTAGTTCAACAATTACGAGATTGAGTGCATCGAATCATTGACCTTTGCAATGCAATGGTAGTGGATATCTTATATTCATTGAGTTACTTCATGCACAATTGTTGGCAAACTTTTTTTTCTCACAAGGTTGCACCTATTCTTTTATTCAAATGATAGATGCATTTATAACTTAACAAACGCATTATCTGCCATAAATACTTTTGTCAGTACCAAAACACTTTGGAAATTCTCATATAATGTATGAAAATTTTGCTTTACTTTTGGGCAAGGGGCTGTATTTAATTTAGATCTCTAATAAATTTCTTTCAAATTAGGATGTTTAGACGAAAAATCTCAAATTTTATTTCATATCAACATTATTCTAGTATTTGTGATAAATTAAGTTAGAAAACCATCAAAACTGATCTCAAAGTTGTTTTATTTCCTTTTCGCTCTATTATTCAATGAATCTATAAATTATATGATATCACTATCCAACTAATAATCATAACTTTTTCAAATAAGAAACAAGCTAACATGCATTTAATTATAAAAACTCAAAATGTTGCAAATAAATGAATTTTTAGATTTCAAAATAATAAAAAAGAAATAAGTCTGAATAATATTGAATACTTTCATTTGGAATAGTATACGTATAGGTATAATTCATACGTCAAAAGCTATTAATTTGAGGCAAACTTGTAAAAAGGATAATTAAAGGCTTTATTATGCCATAAATGGAGAGTTAATTAGTAGCGCAGCGCGTTCAATTTTCAACAGCTGTAGTCTTGTGTCGTTTGATTCAAAACGACGTCAAAAAAAAGAAACAGCAACATGTGCAGCTGACACATTGTCAATGAATTACCGTTATAACGGTCGTTACATACTATGGTGGCTGACCTAACGCTTAACCTGCAAGCGCAAAATCCAACTTCTGTTACCACTTTTGTCCTAATCCAAATCATACAAAAAAAAAAAAAAAATTAGAAACTTTACTTCGTACCATAAATTTAGTACATATTTATATTTTAAATGTCGCAATTTTTTTTTCAAATGCGGTGTAAATTTAATTTTTTTTTAATATGTTGTTTTACCTTATTTTTTAGTTTGATTTTAAACTTCTAAGGAGGTTGAACTGACGCGCCACACTTTTTTAATGAACCCATTGTTGAAGCAACAATACCCACTATCGAGTATCTGCGCGAGAAAGTCATCTCATCCAACGGCCACGATCTATCTCTTTCATCTTCAACTCGCCGTTTCTTACGGTAGGTCCGAGAAGAGGTTGGGAATTCCGAAAATGCCCATCTAACGTTAAAATGCAGATTAGGGAGGGTGTGGGTCTTTTGTGGGGAAGACAAGGTTATTTTTGTAAATGGGCAATTTGTGTGCGTGAGAAAGATTTTTGAAAAAGTGAACGGCACACTCTGAGTGGCTTTAGGAAGATACCTTTTCTGGCACGGTGTAGTTTTGAGAGCTTCGTCGTCTTCCTCCTCTGTTAGTTCCATTTTACGCTACTCTCTCTCTCTCTCTCTCTACGAGCTTTGATGATGACTGGTATTTGGGGGCTGAGATATATCGCTTGAAGAGTTGAAGGAAGTTGAAGATCCCAATATGTTGGATGGCATTCTCGGCCGAGGATTTGCAGCCAAATGGTATTTCATCAGATCTATTTTCCCTATCTTGGATATGATTTTCCTTTCTTATTTTTAGGTTTCTTTTGTTTTCCACCTGATTGTTTGGGAGTTTTAAGGAGGGGTGTTTTGTTTTCTTGATATTTGTAGCAAATCCCTGATTAAACTGACGAAAAGTCGGATCGATGTGGTTCGGAGGAAGAAAAAAGCAACGCTGAAATTTCTGAAGAAAGATATTGCTGATCTACTCGCTAATGGCCTTGACATTAATGCTTATGGGAGGGTAATTTTTTTTATGCTCTTCAATCGTCTTGTGAAAGAATTATTTCCTTCTTCTGATCCGATGGCCAAATTGAAAAATATTTCAATGCTCGTAGGGTTGTAAGCACAACTAAATCAGTGTATGAACAACAAACTTTTTGGAAAATAGACTATTTTTGTTATGTTAACTAGTTAATTTAGTGTTTTGAAAACCAGTTCTATTTCTAACAAATTCCAATTCCATTTTTGGGCGTTGCTTTATAACCTTTGTTGATTAGTACGGACTTCTATTTCTTTTTCCCCTCTTCATATTTTCTCTGATTATTAAGCCGACTATTGTGGTATCTACCTAGTAATTGGCTAAAAGAAACTGTTATTTTGTCTCGTGAGGTGGAAAACAGGCTGAGGGGCTTCTAGTTGAATTGGCAATTTTGTCCTGTTATGATTTCGTGGAGCAATCATGCGATACTGTGCTGAAGCATCTTCCGATCATCCAAAAGCAGAGGTACTGAATCATGCTTATGTGCTGTGATGAGAGTCCCGCACGGATTGCCTATTTGCCCTTCTTATTGTGTTAATGTCTACAACTCCATGTTTCAAACTTGACACTGTTACAGTGGGTGCCTCCTCAATTCGCCCCCGAGATAAGAATACTGATAATAAATAAGAATTCAGAGGGTAGAGGAAGATAAGGGAAGACAATTTGATTGAATTTCCAGTGTGTTATTCTATGTATTCCTTTCAAATTTCAGGGCTGTCTCTTGGATTTTGCACTTAGTTTCTCTAGATATTCTAGGACATTAGTATGATGTACACTGTTTTTTTTTTTTAATTATTATTATTTTTTTGCTTTTCTATTGAAAAGAATATTTTATTTCGCTTTAGCCATTGAGATGTATATTAATTTGAGGTGTTTGGCGTGCATGATGAACACGAGCAATGGATGGATAGTACGTTGGTTTCTGATTGATTTTTGAAGCTGGATAAACTTGGATCGATATCTCTTATTAGCTCGGAGGATACCTTTATATCATTGAAAAGCACTTTAATTTCGTGCCGTCTTACTGTTGTTGCTTATATAGTTTCTGGTTAAGAGAAATTATGCCTTTCTTCAAATTTTGTTTCTGACTTTAAATATATATTGGATCATTTATGTTTGTCTGATTCCCTCTATTCATCATCTTTACAGGGAATGCCCTGAGGAATGTCGCGAGGCTATTGCATCTCTAATGTTTGCTGCTGCTAGATTTTCGGATTTGCCAGAACTGCGTGATCTCAGGCAAAATTTTCAGGAGAGATTTGGTACTTCTTTGGAACATCTTGAGAACCAAAAGGTAGTACTCAATCAACCGACTTCAGGTATCCTAGATCTCTTATTGGAGAGACTAATCACTAATTCCAATTTTGCAGTTTGTTGAAAATTTATCGTCCAAGCCTTCCACATTGGAGAAGAAAGTTAAGTTATTGAAAGACATAGCATTGGACTTTTCAATTAAGTGGGATCCTGAGGGTTTTGAGAAGAGAATGTCCACTCCCCCAGTCTGTGCTCAGGTGCACCTTATCTCCTTATATTACTACTTTTTGACATGCAAGAAACGAGACTGGACCCTTGAAATTTTCAATGTTCCAGTTGAGTGGTTTCTTTGGTCCTCAGTAGATCAGTTGTCATATATTATAATTCTCAAGTTTGTATTCAGAGATGTTTAGGTCTTCCTTACATTTGAACTTGCCGTTTCTGACTTCTGCAGGGACTACCAAAAGACTATGGGTCTTCCAATGATGTAGTAGAAAAAAGTCCATCTCATGCTAAGAAAATTGATCCAAGAGTGGGGAAGGATGGTGCATCATACAAAGAAAATTTTGAGCATGCAAATGGCAGGCACAGATTCATCAATCCTAGTGATAGTACAGTTTCAGGAGGAAAAGAACTCAAGTTTCAGCCTAGGCAAGAATTACCTGGAAATGGACACGAGAAGAGAGTATCTGACAAAGAAGAAACGATCTTGAAATTAGATGGCCATATAAATCATCATGGAGAGAAGAAAGGTTCCACTGTTAGTAAGCGTGAAGCTAGAAATGGGATAGTGGGTTCTTCACCCAGAACTGGCAGAATGGGCAGTTCTTCTGGTGAAGTATTGGGAGATGCAGATGAAGGACCATTTATGCATAATGGCAAAGAGCGGAAAGTTCCAGATTACTTAAAATTAGATCGCCATATAAATCATTTCGGAGAGAAGAAAGGCTCCACTGCTAGTAAGCATGAAGCTGGAAATGGGATGGTGGGCTCTGGCTTCAGAAGTAGAATGGGCAGTTCTTCATCGAGCGAAGTATTGGGAGATGCAGATGATGGACCAGTTGTGCATTATGGCAAAGAACGGACGGTTCCAGATTACTTGAAGTCTTCGCCTTACAATAATCCAGGTGTTGCTCCTAGTGGAGCAGGATTGCTGTTAAAGAGTAACACGAAAGAGCCATCATCTGGTAATACTCATACTAGGCTCAATGGATATGTAGATTTACAAGGGAAGGCCGAGGAGGATAAACATCATAATTTAAAACCCAGCTACAACAGTACCCTCCCTCCTCCATACGTAAAAGCCAACTCCAAAAGGAAGGATCATAAGGATAGGGTCCATTTGGAACTATCACGTACAGGTCATGACAACAAGTGCGCCTTGACAGATCCTCAGAAGCATGTCAAGTCAGAAATGACTGCAGGTGCCATCCAATTAGAACCACGCCGTTCTGACCATGAGCGGCAGGTTGCTAGTCCTATGAGGGCAAATAGTCTTGGTGAGATGGATCATGTCTTTGGTGCTAGATTACCTCACGATGCTCTGCCAAAACCAAGATCAGTACGAAGAAGGCACCATAAGCCACGGTCCAGTCATTCAGTTGATGACAATGCTGAGGACATTCGAGTGGTGAGAAAAAAGTCGAGAAGTAGTAGGAGAAGGGATGATAAACGAGGCTTGCAGCTGTTAGTTGACGAAGAGGAGAATGAGAGGGATGAAGAAGAAAGGATTATAGACAAGCTTTTGATACATTACAGTAAGAAACCCTCAACCTTTGAACCAGGAAAGATGAGAAGGAAGCCTAAAAATCATCTTGCTCTTGAAAATGGTACTAATGCTACCGAATCCCCTTCGAATCTAATAAGCAGAGATGGGGCTGATAAGCAGGTGGATCTAGTTCCTCCACCACCACGATCAGTATCCCTACCTCGTGAACATCTGGGTCCATCAGAAGCAACAAAAGTATTTACACGGGCTGCTTCCTTTCAGCCAGATCGATCAAGTGCAGCTAAACATGTTCATCCTAAGTTGCCTGACTACGATGATTTGGCTGCTCGATTTGCAGCCTTGAGAGGAAGGTAAACAATTTCATCATACCCTTCCCATTTCTTGATCGCCTGGGAATCGGTGATGCGCCCATAATCAATCATTTCAAGTGTGTTTTCTCTTCGGTTGCCTCTCACACGAGCTTTTACCCATTTCTCATTGTATGGCCCTTCCGTGTACGTGGGGTTGCATCTCGTCATATCTCCCATCAATAGTCATCATTACTTTTTGAGGAATTATACTGTTAACCTGTAATAGCGATTGTACGATTTCAAAATTTCAAATGGTACAGATGTTGATAGCCGAATCTGACTAAGATCGACCCAATGCCGAGTTGAAACCGCTAGTGTTGTGCTTCTTGTTTTTTTTATATGTTGCCTGCTTACCTCCTTCATCCATGAGGAACAGCAATGGTTTTCTTTTTTTTCTTTTCAAAAAAAAAAACAAAGAAAGTATGTTACTTCCCAATTTCTTTCCTGTGTACTGCAATCGTTTCTCTCAAGTTTTAACATTATGGACCAAAACTTGTATATTTGCAGACAATTTGGTTTTCTTTTTAAGACTTAGCACCATGGACATTTGACCAATCTTCGGCCAAGGTTCTTTCATGGTGGAAAACTGTGTTAGTTAAAAGACCTTTTTGACCTCGAATGTCTATACAGAACATAAAAGCCTTCCCATTCGTCAGTCCAACCCTTCCCACACCATAAGATTCCCTCTGACCTATCTCTATTTGTCATCAAATGTGAAGGACTAGTTCCCGCCAAAAAAAAATCCCCTCTCCTTCCTTTAGTACACCCTCATTTTTACCGCCTTCCCTTCAAGTTTCAACTACTTCAGAGATTCAGAGAGTGAGAGTGATAGACAGAGAAAGATGCAGGGAACTTCCAAGGTGATATTGGGAGCTACATTGATAATGGTGGTGAGCCTTGCCATTGTGTTAGGCCTTATTCTTGTGTTGCTAGCCGAGCTCTACTGTTCTCTGTTACTCCGCCGCCGTAGGCTACAAGTTGCACCGCCCACCACCACCTCCAACTCCGCTGCTGACGCCGTCACAACCGCCACAAACATTGCCGAGTCTCTGCCTTCAGCTCCTCCCAGGAACAGCCGATCAGCCACTTATCTCAGCAGCCTGTATGCTCATGGGGTTCTTAGTGCTCCAAGAAACTTTCTTTTCCCCAATGTTCCTTGTGTGAAAGACACCGATGTAGCTGAAACAAAGACCCAACAAAGCTCTCAACTTCATCGAGTTATCGACATCAACAACACCCATGAATCAACCCTTAGCCCTAGTAGAATCGGCCTCATTTCCACTCCATCCCACCCGCCATCACCCTTTATCTCAGCCTCACCTGACCTGGCCATTTCTAAAGTTTGTGCTCAGAGTAAATTAAGCCCTACCAGTGGCTATAAGGACAGTTCTTCCAATGGCAGTGACCATTTTATGTACATTTCAAACCCCATTTATGACAACGATGCAATCAGACCAAGCAGAGTAGACACCCCATTTGAAACACCAAATTCCTCACCCTCTAAATGGGAAAGATGTGGTTCTTCTGAGGATGATGAGATTGTGGCATCTCCTTCAAGTACTATCCGTTCGCTTCCCAATACACCTCCTTTAACGCCAATGAAGAAACTCCCAGCTGAAGCTTGTTCGGTGACATTGAGAGATCCCAGGTCTTTGGGGACCTCTGGGAGTGATTCTAATACTAACAATGGTCTGTCATCTTCCTCCTCTGGTTCTCCCTGTACTTCACCTTCATGGTGATGCAATTCAATGGCAGGTTTAGAGTTAGTGTCAGTGCATTCTTTACAGCTTTGTTATCAACTTCTCTGGTTGGTATGTTGTGAATGCGGTTGTGAAGAAGAAAGCAGAAAGTTTCTCAAAGCACAGGCCTCAACATTGCACGGCCATCTAAGCCACGCCTCTGTACCAGCGCACGCAGTTATCTAGATTTTGCAGTTTTTTTTTTTTTTTCTTTTCCACTGGTCTGTGTTGTTAATTGAAAGTAGTTGAATTTGACTTATATCTTCTTAGAGATTATTAATTAATCGTTAGCAATCGCATTTCATTCTATAATCTCGTTGAATCAGTGGAAGAAGAAGAGGGGGGAAAAACAGAAAGACAAACTTGTGATATTGATTTTTCACCTGAAATTTTTCCCCTGTGTTTCTTGTAAGTTGTGATTTTGCAGGAACTCACATGATTTGTGAAGAGTGATGAACAAAAGAAGCCAAAAAACAAAGTAAGAAAAGAAAGAAATCGCTGTTTTTGAGGGACCTCGAATGCAGGGTTCAATGCATTGATGCTTAGAAAAATGCAAAAACAAACAAAAGAAACTGTTCCTCTTAACCTGCACTGCAAAGAGGCCGTTTCGGCCATTTCGATAGAGACGACTTCTGTTGGGTTGCAGACAAGAGACAAGAAGCTTCAATTTCTGCACCAACCAAATTTATTTGGCAAGAAACTGAAGCCGTTTTGACAATTTACAACATTGAAGCCTTGTTTCCTAACATCTCCTTTATAATGTTCTTACTGAAAATAAAAAAAAAAGTATAATAAATATAATGTTTTATGGTTTTGATATCTCGCATTGGTTCAGCTGAAATGAGAGTCTACATCTAACAGGAAGGATTGCTGGATTAGTGTAGCGTTGTCTTCTTTTATGAATTGAAGGTCCCAATTTCTCTCTTTATTTGTGATCTAATAATGTAAAAAATAAAATAATTATCTAAACAAAAGAGAGGGAAAAATAAAACATTATAGGGTTGTGAATGATATATATGAAAATGAAAAATATCCACTTCTTTTCTGAATAATAATGCTTTAATGACTTAAATCAATTATTTTATAGAATATTATTAAAAGATACATTTGCATAAATAACTCTTAATCATGATAACAATACGGTTAGATTACATATTTGGTCTCTATCATTTATACACAGCTTCATTTTGGTCTCTTATAATATTTATTGTTTCAATTTAGTTTTTATGGCTTAATTATACTTTATAAATCTTCTCTAACATTATCATATTGAATATGCGACCCTTTTTTTTATATGGTAATAAGTGAATATTCTTTATTTGATTGATTTAGTTAATTGACTAAATTAGGGTTTAAGGCCGAGTAAAAAAAAAGGGAAATGAGTGGATTTGGGTATGTAACATTCTTAAAAATGGTTTAGAAATGACTGGGATAGGGACTAAATTTGGTAATATAAACTAAAATTATTGAGTTTTGTTCAACTTGAACTAGTTTTATAAAAATCACAAATCATATCATTTATATAAATTCAATTTATTTTTTTTAGTTTAACAGCAGTAGGATTGATGAATTGAATCATTGACTTTTTTTTTTTAGTTTAACGACATGGGAGGGTGAAGATTTGAACCCACGATATTTTGGTCGGTTGAGCTATCCTTGAATTTTTTTTAATAGAAAGTTATATTCATATTGACAATTAAACTAATGATATTTGCAATAGTATTAGATATCTAATACACTCTTTTTTTAGTTCAACAACGTGTGGAGGTGAGAGTTTGAACTTCTAACCTCTCGATAGAAAATTCATGCCTTAATCAATTGAGATATATTTGGCTTGACAAATACCTTATATACTCAACTATCCTCGGATTAGCATAAATCTAATATATTTGACTTAATTTGATCATAATAAATTTATAATTAAATCCAACCAACCAACATAATTTAGATTGGGTTCTTCGGGTAATCCAAACACCTCTAAACAAAGCCATAAATTATGAATACCATAAAATATTGGGGTGTTATAAGAATTTTTAAAAATTTGGAGGGCTACAAAAAAAACGTGAAAAGTGGCCATGGCCCAACTTTATCCCTGCAATGATTTCTCTTAGGTATGAACTCACCCACTAAAATTCTGAGTTGTGGCCCACATTCCCACATCTTATAAATTCTGTCCTTAATGTGTTTGAAAAATTATTCTCACCATTTTTATTAATTGGATGACCCTTCTTTCTTTCTATCACATCATTTCAATTCGGATATTTTTTAAAAAATAAATATCCTTTTATTTCTATTATCTTTTGTTATTAGGATTTTAAATGTGTGCAATGATATTAAAAGGACTGATATTTTCTTTTGTTGATAAAAATAGGATTTCATTGATAAAAGATGATATAATTTAGGATTAGTATTCAACTATTTTTTAGAATTAAATCCACTTTTTTTTTATTGATTTATAATGTTGGTATTTTTACCGGCATCATTATTATTTAATTTCAAATTATAATTATGGTAGAGAGAGTGCTTAGCTTATCCATGGTTGTTGGCAATTTGACAAGAGAGACCGGTAACAATCTTTTGTTTTCCATTTCTAAATGATTGCCACTATTTTAAAGTTTTGGCTTAATATATTTAATCTCCATTATTTAAAAAAAAAAATTTAATCTTTGTTATTATAAAGTTTTTGGATTGGAACCCATCAACTTTTAATACGAGAAATTAAACTATGCTTTGGGTGATGAGTTGAAACCATGTTCAGCATAAAAATTCTATCACTTGTTTTCATTCTAACTTTTGCTCGGGACTAGCAAA
>JAOANK020000022.1:7212621-7223151 GCA_026257165.2 Telfairia occidentalis | reverse complement strand
CCTATTGCAAGTAATCTTGATGGAAATTTTTGGGAGATTGACGATCTAAAAACAAGAGTCGAGTCTCCTCAGCCAGATATACCTCCTCCTCAGTCAAAAATACCTATTCCGATTGTCCCAATTACTCAGATAAAAGAGTCAGTTTCTATTATTTCTTGTAATAATCAGGATGATCAAGTCAACCCAAATCCAGGAGACAAACAACCTAAGACTCTTGTTTATTCTCGACGACAAACGGTTCAAAGAGGAGTGGAGCCACCACAACCTCAACAGCAAAGTCATGAATCTATCTCGTCTTTAAATACTGAAGAATCTACCCTTGTGCCTCAAAATAACACTAATGATATTGATCTCCCTATTACACTTAGAAAAGGTGTGAGATCGTGTACTCAGCATCCAATTGCTCGGTGTGTTGGTTACAGTCATTTATCTTCAACAATTCAGACCTTGGCTCTCAATCTGGAAGCCAATGAGGTACCGAAGTCCATTCAAAAGGCTATGAGTGATCCGCAATGGAAAAATGCAGTAAATGATGAAATGAAGGCTTTGAAGCTTAATAATACGTGGACAATAGTTGATCGTCCTCAAGATAAACCAACGGTAGGATGTCGATGGATCTTTACTGTCAAATATAAGGCTGATGGGTCTATTGAAAGGTATAAAGCAAGGTTGGTGGCCAAAGGATACTATCAAACTTTTGGGGTAGACTATCAAGAGACATTTGCACCTGTTGCAAAACTAAATACAATTCGTGTCCTTTTGTCCCTTGCTGCAAATTTGGATTGGAAACTACAACAGCTGGATGTCAAGAATGCATTCCTCAATGGGGATTTGGAAGAAGATGTGTACATGGACCTTCCCTCTGGATTTAATATTGATAAGTATGATGGAAAGGTGTGTCAGCTGAAGAAATCACTCTATGATTTAAAACAATCCCCACGTGCGTGGTACGGGCGATTTACAACGGCTGTTTGTAAACAAGGGTGTACCCAAGCTCAAACCGTCCATACAATATTCTATAGGCACTCTCAAGGTAAGATCACCATCCTCATTGTTTACGTCGATGATATTATAGTAACAGGTGACCACTATGCAGAAATATAAAGGCTAAAACAAGCACTTGGAAAGGAGTTTGAAATAAAGGACCTGGGGGCATTTCAATATTTTCTTGGGATGGAAGTCGCAAGGAGCAGAACCGGTATATCTGTATGTCAAAGAAAATATATACTGGGCCTCTTGAAGGAAACTGGAATGCTTTGATGTAAACCACTGATACTCCAATAAGTCTCAATCATAAGTTAAGAGAGAGTCTAAATGGGATACCGGTTAAAAAAGGTAGATATCAACGTCTTGTTGGAAGATTAATCTATTTATCTCACACTAGGCCGGATATTGCATTTGCCATTAGTGTTGTAAGCCAATACATGCATGCTCCATCTAAAGAACACATGGAAGTCGTGTATCATGTTCTTAGATATCTTAAAGGAACTCCAAGGCTTGGATTATTTTTTGGAAAGGATGATGACAGAAAGATTAAAGCAGATGCAGCTTGGGTAGGTTTTGTTCAAGATAGGAGATCTACAATAGGATATTGTACCTTTGTATGGGGTAATCTTGTTACATGGATGAGTAAGAAACAATCAATTGTTGCAAGAAGTAGTGTTGAAGCTGAATTTAGGGTATTATCTCACGGTATTTGTGAAATAATGTGGCTGAAACTCCTTCTCCAAGAACTCAAGATTAGGTGTGACAGTCCAATGGAAGTCTATTGTGACAACAAGGCTGCAATTGCTATTGCACACAACTCAGTGCATCATGATCATACTAAGCATGTTGAGGAAAAGATTGAAGAGAAAATCATAAATCTGATGTATGTTTCATCATCAGATCAAGTTGCAGATATCCTAACAAAAGGATTATTGAGGCCTGTGTTTGAAAGATTGTTGGTCAAGCTGAAACTATTTAATCTGTATAGTCCAACTTGAGGGAGAGTGTTGAATTAGTTAGAAGTTTAGATTATGTTGACTTAGTTATAAGTTTTTATTGTTTGTTTAATAAATATCCTTTATTTTAGGGAAGTTAGGATGTTAAATCTCCTTTATTTTAGGAAAGTTAGGAGGTTATCCCTAGATTTTATTTTTTTCTCGTAACCTATAAATAGTGCTTTTATTCTTCATCTTTAATCATCAAATTGTGAAATAAACAAATTATTTTTTTTCTCTCTGCTTGTGTATGTCTCTCTGGTGTCTCCATCCTTAGTTTTTAAATAGCACCATCCAAATTTGGAACTTCCATATTAAAAAGGTCAACCGGCTCTTTAAGAATAAAGGGCTGGCCACCCAAGTTTTCTTTAGAAATAAATTCCTCATTAAATAATCGAAGGTGAGGCATTGCAAATCAAATCTTTGATTGAAGAACCCATTGGATTTGATTTCAAAATAAAAACTAATGAAGAAGACCAATCGTTAGAATTTATACTCTTCAACCGTGAAGACTCCTCAGATATGCCCTTAGAAACTTCTGGATTTGGAGGTTTTAAGATTTGAAAATCCACAATTGCAGGCTGGAAATCTTCAATAAAGCCAGAGCTTTCATAATGCAGCGACTCTTCATTTTCTTTGGCTTGCAAAATTCTCTCTCTATCCAATTCATTCTCAAAGATAGAGTCATCCAAACTAAGAACATGATTACAAACCCCTTCAGACACTGAATGCATAACAAGGGGAGAAGAGCAAGCCATGATTTTGATATCAAATGTCCCCAAAACCGGATCTGAGATTGGCACAACGGCTGGACATTGGGCTTAACTTTGATAATTACTTCAGAACAATTCAACATGTTCAAAGTCTCCAAAGAACAGCATTCAAAACCACCTAAGTTCTGACCTATAGCTTCAAGACAATTTCTCCACTAGTACTTAAGAGGTAGGTTACTGATACGAATCCAACCCCCCAACAAATAATATTCTCCATCTTACTATGTTGAGAGAAATCCCACTTTTCCAACTTTAGAATAAATTTTCCCATCTTTCTCCATTTGTCTTTAAACTTTAAAAGACTCAGAAAAGATTCATCATCAACAAAAGACACAAGTGCTTTATCAGCCATAAACGGCTTGACCCTACATCTTATAGAAAGTCTATCTTGAAGATCCTTAGCAATGTCAACCCAATTGTCATAAGCATAGAGCCTATGAATAACCAATATTTTTCCCAATTGGGTAGAAATACCTACAATTCTTTTCTAACCCAATAACACTGAGAAGAGACCTCAGAATTCGAATTCATCGAAGGTTTCTTGGTTTTCTTCCTAGAGAAAACTACCTCCTGAGTAGATGGAGCCTTTGGAGCATCACCATGGGCGGGAAATGAACCAAAATCGATAACAAAAAATTCCTCAAAAGGAATTGGAAACTTAGCTTGAAGCTCAGATAAATTAGATAAATAGTTCTTAAGCATTTGCCAAAAAGAGACCCAACCATTCTTTTCCACCAAGGTCAGAACCATCACACTTTTCCTACCCCCAGAAAGCGGTCAAACAACAGTCTAAAAATAACCAAATGGCGAATAAAATTTCTGGATTCGACGTGTTCAACAATGAACCTTTCTTGCCTGAAGAAATGATGATTAACCGGAAGCTGAAGCAATTTGACCAAGATATCTTCCATTCAAACAAGTTGAGAAAGATGAAAAGGCGCTAAGCATTTCCTTTGAACATCTTCAACAAAATGAGTTCCATTGCTTTCCCAAACACAAAAGAAGTTATTACCACAGCAACAACTCTTAACTTCCATCTTTAAAAGTCGAATCCAAAAAAAAAAACCGAGGGAATGAATCCAGGAACACAAATCACAAAACTAACGATGAAAAATAGAGGAGAGAAACACAGCTTCTTCGCCAGAGAGGATGAACGGCGAGGGAGAGGTTTACTGGAGATGAGATGGGGGGAGGAAAGAGGAGAGAGGAGAGAGCATACTCACCAATCCACCAAACACAGCAAGTATAGCATAATATATTAATTTTGGTTTATTTAAATAAAAGTTTATAATTAGAAAATATTTTATTATGATCCAAAAATGAATATTTTGTCGACCACTTTTTTTATTTTCATGACTACCAGATATCTTTTTTTGTTGTTAAATATTTTGTCAAACTTATGATATTAAAATTAAACTTTTTATTAAATTATTGTGAATGATTTGTTTAAGTTTTAATTTTAATTTGTGTTGTGATTCAATAAGACAAAATTATGATTAGGAAATACATAACTTAAAAAATACAAAATTCAAGGTGGAAGGATTAATTGCCTCCTATAAAATTGTCTAAAAAATTTAACTACATCATATCAAGGTTGAAAAGTTCACTAAACAAAAGAAAAAAAAATAGCTAAAAACAAAATCAGACTACCCAAACTCAAGCTACACAACTCTGCATCCCAAACATAGGCTACATAAACCCAGGCTATACAAACTTGCACCCCAAACACAAGCTAACCAAAAACTCAGGCTACGTAACTCCCTCAGATTTACCTCCAGGCTACACAAACCCAAGCTTCAGAAGCCAAACCCATCAACCAAACGCCCCCTTAGAGAATAGTATAAAAGCTAAATGCTTTTTTTGAGTGATCAATTTTTTACTTTAAGAATGAAATGAATGCATTGATATGCAACTCAAAATCATCATGGATTTACACATTACCTATGAATTTATTCTTCTGATCCTCACGCAACTTACTAACAAATTTAGATCTCATGAATAGGTTAAGTTCGAAAAACCTCACCATAACACTCACAAGGATCCATGCTAGAGTTTTTAAACATAAGTTAAAAATTATAGCCCTAAAAGAAAAGGTCACATAGTCAAATAAAATCTATAAACCTAAAATAGAAATCCTCCCAACTGTTTTCTCATACCTTGTAAATTTCAGCATTTAGAAGGTGATATGAAGCACCAGCATCTTGGACTTGAAGTGGAATATGAAGCTTGTGTATGTTCTGTCACATCAATGGAGGAGGCACTCAACACTCGGTAGATCAATACAACAAAAGAAAAAACTCTTAATAAAAAGCATAAATCCCCAATTACATATTATATTACATTCATGAATCAAGCAACTTTTGAGATTTGTATTGCACAGTCTGGAGCTTGTGAGGAATAAGAATATTATCTTCATTGATGACTATGACATGGCCTTTTATTACATTTACTTTATAAAGTAAATGAAAACAAAAAAAAGAAGGCAGATGCTTTATGGCCGTCATGAACAAATGAAGTTAACAAGAAAAATAGTTTTATAGAACATGAAACCTTTATTGAACAGTTAAGTTCAGAACAGAAATTAAAAATGTGTGTGTGTGTATATATATATGGAGTGAACCCAAAGAGATCAGCACAAGTGGGAGTGGGATAAGCTAGAGGCCAGGTCTTAGTCTTTGTGCTTCAAGTGATCAGGAAGCAACGTTAACCAGATCAGAAAAACACAGTTCTGAAAGTAACATACCACAATAAATTTTCATACCAAAGTCAGAGAAGTGAATTGGTACAATTTTATCAGCGTATTTCAAAACTATATTTATGGAGGGAGCAAGTGAAGAAGAGGGGAAAAACTGTCCATGATTCCCTAACTATTTTTCCAAAGAGAGAAAAGAAAGGTCCATGATTATAATTAGTTAACTTACTATTTTTCCAATTGGAAAAATGCCAAATATACTGAAACAGATGCTTCCATCTTTGTCACCACTGCACAAGATGTTAAACCCTTGTTGTGAAGAATTTGACAACTCAGTAAACGAGTCTTCACTGTCATCAATGAAACCAGTATCTCCTGAAACAAGTCCAGGAATTCGAGGAACTGTAGGAGCAGGAGGGAAAATACGAGTAGTGCGATCTTCATAAGTTGGCAAGTTTTCATTTTTGTCCTGCACCACAAGTGTGGAAAAAGATGAAGGAATGAGAGGGAAAAAGAAGCTGATGCTTGAAAATTTTAATCCGTGTTGCACAGTCTGCATAATGTTAGCACAATGATTTCCCAATAAAATTTATGGAAAACACCAAATAAAGAAATGGAGAGTTACATACTGCATTCAACTGGCTATCCTCCACCCAATTTAGACTAACCACAGGAACTGCATGAGACTTTAGGCTTCTCAACAACTTCCCATTCTGTTTGACAAGCAAGATTCTAGGTCATCAAGTAGCGAGAAAAATAAAAGACAATAAAAGTTGCATCTTTCACATTTCTCTAAGACTCTAAACATTGCTGTGAACTTAAATTAAATGATCATCGATGCACCTGGCTCTCATTTGGTAAAACATCAAAACAAGAATTGCATTTCAAAATTGCACTTCTATTGTAGTTACTGACCAAGAATCTACAAAGGAAACCTGTAGTTGAGAAGCAATTATATAGGAGATGCTAAGCTAATTAGTATGTAACATTCTTTATTCGTATCGAATAAGCACTCGTGGAAGATATCAATGAGGATATTAAAATAAAATCTGCGTTTCTTTTCGACAGGATATGAAAAATAGACTTCTTGGAAACTGAATCAAATCACAACAGAACTAACAGGTGTCTGGACCCACAGTATGGGTGCAAAAATGCTGCGATCAACTGATGAATAAGAAAACTATGTTTTAAAGATAAAGTAGGGCTACTCACTTCAACATCATGCAATGAAACTGTCCCATCTTCAAGTCCAATTGCTATCACTTTACCATCAGGCCTCCAACATAACGATTTTATAGACCTTCCTAAACAGAATTTATACAATCATTTTTAGCCAAGGTTGTGACTAAAAAATAATATAGCATTGAATAACAAAGTACAAAACACGAATTCCTGAAGCAAAAGACTTACGTTTCATCAATGTTTTTGTCCTATTGTATGTCTTAGGTTTCATTTAAAAAATAAAACCTTTCATAGCAAAAGTTTAGTATAAAAGAAACCGACAGTTCAGGAATCACTAAATTATAATTAAAATAACTTTAAAATGTTCTGTTGATATTAATCTATTCAACCTATGCTTTGCAACAAGAAATTCCAAGCTTCAACATAAATTAGATACACTTTTTTAAGACCAAATATGATATCCGGACGAAAGCAGTGTGAAAATGAAAACTAGAAGAGAACTGTTAAAATTCACTATCTTCCAGAATTTAGGAACTGCAAGGACTAAGAAAATCAAAAGGACACAAATAACTCACCAGGCGATATAGTCCACAACCTCTGCCAGTTGAAACGGTGGAGCAAAACCTTCGAGTCTTCAGTGACCATGGCTAGCAAATCCTTTTCCGGATTCCACTCGGCAATTGTAACCTTGCATTAGCAAATAATCAAATTTTCATAGCAGAAACTACTCGCTCACTAAACACCGGGAAAAATGAATGTGAAATTAAGTAGGAGGCCGATGGTGAAGCGGGAAAGGAAAACCTGAGAGGCAATAGGCTTGTCAAATTGGAGCTGAAATGGAAGCACACGCTCAGCTTCGTCGGTTTCCATATCTAGAGCTGAAAAGGGAGGCTAACGGTACCAAATTTCAGAGACGAAAGTACAAATGAGTGAGAAGCTGAACTATTAATCGACAACTTGATCAAGACTCCTTACTTGTGCAATGTACAACGATTACTCCAAAGGTACTGCTGCTTAAGAATGAGCGAGAGGCCGAGAAGGAGGAGCCTTTAAGAACAAGAGCACCAGCACTAATGTTTCAACGTTTCTGAACTCCTGTACGAGCTTTTCGGATGGCTTTCGTCGTCGTCACAAGGGCGCGGCGCAAGATTGAGCTAAAACACAGGAGGACGCGGGCTCAAGCAAGTCCTACAGTTTTGTAACGCCACAAATTTTCAAAGTAAATAAGCCATAACTAAATTTTCCAAATGTTATAATTCAAATTAAGTAATAAAAAAAATCTACTTCAATCATCTATTGTTCGCAAAGGTTGATGCTTTGATTCTCCAACTTTATAATTATGTAGCTTAGAAGAATCTACTATTTAATCTATAAAAGAATGTCAACTACCTTTCCGAATAACTTTAAGGGCGCGTTTGGTTCAGTTTTGGAAATTTTGTTAAACTTAGATTTATTAAGTCTGGGGTTGTTAAATTTGGGTTTGTTAAGTATGTGTTTGGATGATGCAGAAGATAGATTGAATTTGTTATACTTTCTTAAATTTTATTTTGTTAAATTTGAGTTTATTAAGAGTGTGTTTGATTGGTAGATTTGAAATTTATAATAAGTACTAAGTAGTAGATATCATATATATGAAACTAGTCAAACATGTATTCTTGGCATTATCGGTGTGAAGCTACTTTATTGGCAAATAAGTTCCTTCTCCACCTACTCCTTAAACTGAATAAATTTTGAGAGAGTCTCCCTTTTAGTTTTCAAAAAATACAACCAAGTGAACTGAGAAAAATCATCTACAATAATCATAACATAACGACAACCAGAATAACTGAAAGTTCTTGTTGGCCCAATCAAATCTGAATGAACTAATTGCATTGCAACGATAGCTCTATTATTTGAATTTGAAAAAGGAAGACGATGTAATTTACCAAACTAACAATCAAGACAAACCAAATCATGCTAAATTTCTTTAAAAAGAGGAATGTCACTAAGAAGCTTCTTTGTAGAAATTCTATGTAATAGAATAACCAACATGGCCAACCGAGCATGCCAAATTGCTACATTATCATTTTGACTTGTCTTTTCAATATAAGCATCACTTGCAGACAAAATATAAAGTGAAGCTTTTCTCTCTCCAATCAACAAAACATCAGTTTTAAATTGTTTAATATTTAAAATAATTTTCACATCATTCGGACCAAAAAGAAAGTACCTCCCAAAGTCAGCAATCTGAGAGACTGAAACAAAGTTCTTCTTTAAACCTGAAACATAATAAACATCTTCAAGAGAAATACCATCAATATTGGGTGCACCATTTTCAACAGTAACCCGTCCTTCTTCAACAACAAGATGTAATGAATTATCAGCTGTCGCAAAGACGTTTCGTCCATGATGGGTACATACATCAGAGAGAAGAGAAGCATTTCCCGCAACATGACGAGAATAACCAGAATCAACAATCCAATTCTCATTATAATCTAAAGAAGCATTAACATGCAAATTAATGGGAAAATCAATAGTTTCAATTGACAAACACTGTTCCCAATTAAGTTGTTCAGGTTTGTTACTTTCTTGTACAACGTTTGCATCTGTATCTTTGAGATTCACCCGACAAGTTGGTTTAATATGACATGATTTTCTACAACGATGACATGCTACCTACACCCGATAATTACGTTTGATGTGTCCCGACTTGCCGCACATAAAACATTTTAAAGTGCCCTTGGACTGTCATTCTGTCTTGGAATGTTTGTTGTCACTTGAAGAAGTTTGGAAAAAAAATTATGTTTTCCTTTGTCTTTTGCATAAGAACATCTTCTACCTGGGAGTTAGTTGGCTTGTTGTTGCTAAGCATTTGTTTTGCCAAGGCTTTCTGATTTGAGAGCAAATTTTCCAATTCAATGATAGAAGGTTGATTTACTCAACTTTGTATCGAAGAAATAAATGGCATAAACTTCTTTCGCAATCCATGAATAAGATACCGGTGCAAACGAGCATCACTAATGGGCTCCTCCTTGTCTAATTTTGAAATTTCATAACATAAAGTATTAATTTTCAGAAAATATTCTGAAACCGACAAGTTACCTTGGACCGTTCCAACAAATTCATTCTCCAAATACGGCAACATCGTCGTGTTCTTTTGAATAAACAATCTTTCAAGTGTGTCCCACACTTGTTTTGGAGAACTCACATTACGAATATTCGCGATATAATCTTTGCCAATAGAAGTTCACAAAGCAAATAAAGCTTTGTCACACAAGATCCCACAAATCTTGCCCTTGTAAAAAAGCTTACATACATCGTCTCCAATAGCTATGACTATATTGTTCATAGTGAGAGGGGTCTAGCTCATAGTTGGACTATGACTATATTGTTCATTAGATGTATTGGTGGTAATTAAGGAGTTAGAGGTAGCATAGGGTAAAATGGTAATTTGACCCAGTTGTGATTACGAGCAATAGTAAAGGGTCGACTTACTGTAGATTAATTAAATTCATGGACACAGAAATATATCTACAGTGCGAAGAGTGCAGTTGTCAGTCTTTATTGGAGTGACGATAGTTAATGAATGTTGATTAAATTAATTAAAAAGTTTAATTAGTTAATCTTGTATCATTGAAGCTTCAAACTAATAGGTCCATAAGGTTCCATTGCTAGCTCGGTATGTATTATGCAAGAAATAATATTTTGGGAATAGTTTGAATTGTTCAAGTTATTTTGAGGGAACATATATAGTATAATGTGATTATAATTAATATATAGTTAATTATAAATATGATTTATAATTAAACCATATAAAATGTGAGAATTTAACATTTTGAATAAGAGTCAAATTATATTTATATGAATGAGATTCATATAAATACTATGGATTAATAATTTAATATGAATATGATGCATATTG
>JAOANK020000022.1:7169824-7197021 GCA_026257165.2 Telfairia occidentalis | reverse complement strand
TAAAATTACTTTTTTGCTATCTCCAAAATTCCATCACTCTAAAAGCATGAAAAAAACTCGGTGCAATTTTCATTTATAAAATAAGATATCAAAATAAACATATGATATTTTTTTATAACACTTTTAAATTTACAGAATTTTTTTTTTGTAAAAGTAGAAGCTTAACATCTTCTACACATAATATTATATATAAAAAACTATATAGATTAATACGACATCACTTATCAAATAAACTTGGAATTTTTTTTATTATCTAAAATTAATCATTTCAGATGAAGTTCAATTTTTTTCCTCTGGTGATAGCAAAATGGATAAAAGAAGTCGTAATTACCCTTATTTATTACATTAAAAAAAAAAACTGGGAATTTGATGACAAATTTTGACATGCTTCCACTTGTAGGGGAGAAATAGAAAATGAGAGAGAATAAAAAAGATAAGCTAATTGATATATAATATTTAAAATGAATCCAAATCTTAAGCTCGTTTTGGATACAGAAGATTAGTTTAATAGAAGAAAAATATATGATATGATATAATAAGAGATGCGATGACAAATATTAATGCCGAGAGGATAACCACTCCACAAGGAGTTAAATAAGAATATATTTCCATAGCTATAAGAAATCTTGTATGGTGGGGTATGAATGATATAAGCAAAGCTGTATTATAGGAATATACAACAAAATAAAGCCATCAACCAACTGTTCTATGGCTGTCAAAAAAAAAAAATCTAAATCATTTCCTGTTTTGTTCTTAAAAAAAATCTTTTTTCTATAACTTTCCTTTTTTTCCCCCTATTTTACAAATATTTTTGAATATTTGTAGAAAAATTACAGAGAGGAAAAAAAAACGCATCGGTTAACAATTTCTTTACTTCTATATTTTGCTGAGATTCCAATCAAATGTTTAAAAATAAAATACAACGATTATCCAATGAACCAAGACTTGAACTTTCTCTGAACTTTTCTAGACAAGCTTAATTAATTCTAAAACATTGACTATATCAACAAATATTGACAGTAAAATTAATCTAATTAAAATTAAAAGGTCGCTATTTAAGAATCAAAATTTGAGTGAAGTATAGTATTATTTGACCTCATTATCAACGCCCCCATTTATCCTGTGGTGGATTATTTTGGACAGACTTCAAATGTTGTGAGGCTGAGGACATAGCTCTCAAAATTATGCATTTTATTGGGAAAAAAAAAATTGAACCACACATCTTACATCACCAAATCAACTCAAAAATTTAGGTTGACGAGTTATGATAAATTTAATCTCAGATCAATATTTTAACATCCTCATTTGTGTGTACTGATTAATATTAAATGAAGAGGAAATAGCATAATTACAGGAGTTTGAAGACACGACATCTTATTCTAGCTAATACCCATTTTAAATCGCTAATAAATTCAAAATCTTAAACCGATGGGTTATAGAAAATTTAATCTCATATCAATACTTGAACACTTCTCTTTACTTGTGGGTTGGAAATGTACACAAAATCGAACTAGCTAGTAGTTAACAATGTTACAACTCTTTGACCAATTAGAACGTATATCTTAACTAATTAAACTATACTCAAGTAGACAAATGGTTAACAATATTTAAATGGAAAGGAAATGACATGACATCTTAAATCATGCATAACCCAAAAATTTAAATGGATGAGTTATGGAAAATTCAATCCGAGAGACAAGAACTCAACAAAGTTTGAGTTCTTGAGGATGTTGAAATCAAATCTTTGTTTTATTTTTGTACATCGTGTGGGAATTAATGTGTGTGTGTATATATATATATATACCTGGGAGAAGCACAAAGAAGAATGAGTTGGTGAAAGAGGTCAGGCCTTAGAGTGGAAGCAATGCATCCAATAAGGCCAGACATGGAGTGGCCGAGAAAGATGGTGGAAGAGAGAGCGAGTTCATCAAGGAGAGAGATGAGATCTTGAGCAAAAGCAGAATAAGAAGAGTATTTTTGAGGGTCAAACTGAAAGCAGTTGGGATCTTGATTTGCTTCAGATGGGACGAAAGTCCAGTCAAAGAGCAGAACCCGATAGTGGTGAGAGAGTTTGGGAAGGATTTTGTGCCATAAGGACTGATTGGTTCCAAAGCCATGAGCCAAAACCACCGTTTGGCTGCCCGAACCCATAATCTTGGCGTTCAAGGCCTTGGAGAACAACCCCTTTTCTTCGACGTTAACAACCATTCTGGAACACCACCTACAATAATAATAATTAGAAGCTGCAGTGGCGCTGTGCCTTTGCGTGTGGTTTTATAGCCTATATGGTTCAGTCTATATAGCGAGCGAGAGAGAAGAAGACGGGGTTGTTGGGATAATAAACAACGACAACCTCCTTATAAATATCGGAATCAAGGAATGACGACAATGAAAATTTTTCATTCCGTAGTGTTTACCAAAAGGAATGAGAATCAAACGCGAGACTCATCTCAAATTTGAAAATCACTCTCCGAAAAAGGTGCAATCTCATTCCCTACAAAAACGGGATCAATCTCATTTTCATTCCCTATTTCGTGAAACCCACATCATATTTATTAATTGTTTTACACACTTTATCATCTCTCTCTACTTAATAATTGTCGTACCTTTTTAATTATTTACAAATACAAAAGATTATTTTTATAATCATCATTTATTTAAAGTAAACAATATGAATGAGTTTCTGATTCCGATTTCGGACAACTTCTACTAAACAGTATCAAAGGAATAAGATTTTCATTCCAATTGATTTCATTTCGATTGATCTTCATTCCGATTGAAATGAATTAAACGGGGCCTAAATTTTTTCTCTTACTTCTTCTACTTTTCAATTTTAGTATCTTTTCATTTTTAATATGATAGATAGCTTTTTTTTAACATAAAATTCAAGAAAATTGTGTAAAAAATCTGCTAGCTAGTTACAAGTTTCAGATTTTTTTAATGGTTTCTAAACTTTTAGGGACATGTATATTCTATATTTTTACAAAAAATTAATGAGTTATTCAACTTTTGAATTTTTGTTTAATACGTTATTATTGCTAATTGGTTGAAGAGTTACATATCAACATGATTCTTGTATGGAGAGAAATATATTGTCCCACTCGGTCAGACCAACACAACACGAGTAGACTACATCCATTGTACACCTTGATTGTCGTCTTAAGGTATGTCGGTTGAAGCTAAGGCCATCAACCTCCACCACAAATATGTCTTTAATTAGTTAAGAGGAAGACAGATTTTATGCTCAAATAGACCTGTCCTAGTCCAATAATCACCGGGACCAACCATCACACCTAGGGCATGCAAGATTTCTTAGCTCATTTTAAAAGAACTACTCCTTAGCAACCTTGTATAACATAGGGGCAGGAAAAAATAAACTACTATATTTTAAGAAGACAAAGTTTTGTTAAAACTTAAATCATAAATTTAATGTTTGGATTTTGAATTTTACAGGTCTATCAATAGATGTATGTTATGAATATATTATAAAAATTAAATCTACTTCAATCCACTAACTTATATTTTCTTCAAAAAAAAAAATCTATTAACTTGAAAATATCACTGTAATAATTTAATTCAGTGTGTATTAGAAATATAAAAACTTCCGTGGGATGGCTCTAGAAATTTCTCGAGCCGAATATGTCCGAACCACGAAAAGAGAAGGAGAATAAATAAATTAGAAAAAAAGAAATAATTGTTGCGGCTGCGGACTGAGTCATTTAATATGTAGTTTGACTATGGACTGTGTAAGCAAGTTTAACCTAAAGTTTTGAAGCAATATTTTTAGTTGGCAAAAGAATGTCTGTTTCTAATTTTATTTACAGTGTAAGTACCACGATTTTTTTCAACCATATAATTAAACCATGATGTTTCTAATTCAAATAATTCGAACCCATTTTCTAGGTTTTAGTTCAGTTCACAAAAGTTAAACAAAAAATAATATCCAATTGTTGATATTTGTGTGATTGTTTATTTTATTTTATTTTATTTTTTAAAAAAAAGAAGATGTAGTTGTGTCCCAGATTTGGTTTTAAAAATGTCGGCAGGTATTTTTCAGCCAAGAAATATAATTTCATTGATGAAAAAATATTATTTTTAAAGACAATTTAAAACATGTTCCTATTAGTTGTCGTTGAAAATGATTTTTTCGGTGGAAAGTGAATCGAAATAATAAATGAAAATGTATAAACAAAAAAAATTATAACTACTAAAAGAATGCATATAAATAGAAATAATAAAATCATTGTTAGAATCAATTTAATGCGTGGACTATATTAATTGAAGCATATTGCAGTTTTTGGAATTTATCTTCAACTTTTCTTTGTACAAAGTTTGAAGAACCATGGCGAATGAATTTTTAATATGATTTAAGAAATCAAAGCAAGCATTGTTTATGTTAATCTCATATTACTATACTAAAAAGGATATATTAGTACAAACTTAACCTTTTAAATTATATTTGTCTCAAATGAGAGAATTTGTAGAGAAAAGGTAGAAAGCTATAAATACCAAAGAGCAAGAAAAAATGCATAAAAAGCAGATGGGTAAGAAAAATTATTGGAAGGAAATGAAAAGAAAAGTGTATAAGAAGAGAAGAGGAAGATGATTAACAATACAAAATAATCTTTTCTTGGTTGAAATTTCTTATAAATATAAATAATAAAAAAATGTTCTTATTCTTTGTTTGATGTAATTACTGAAAACATTCATCAACTTAAATACAATTCAATTTAGAAGACATAAATACATCTATTTTAGTCCTTAAATTAAAAAAAAAAAAAAGTTTGATTGTTTTAACTTCAAAAACATAAAATTTTAGTCCCCATACATAAAAAAAAAGAAAGAAAGAAAAAATTTCTGGTTTGTTAATATTCCGTCTCCTAATATCTACATGCCCAATACCTTACCTTAACCAAATCTACGTGTCTATCAACTTGAACATAACTCAATTGATTAAGAAATATAACTTCGCCCAAAAAGTCGAAAGTTTGAATCTCTACTTTCACATGCTATCAATCTATGTGTCTTCGATACCATGTCCGTTTCACTTAAAAGAAATACAATGTCTATAACAATACTTGTTACTAATATTCTAAAGCCATATTATCTATTTGATAAATACCTTAAGAAAAATAAATGGGAAGGTTCAAAATAGTTATATATTGTTTTATTCAAATATTAGAATAAATTTATAAAAAAAGTTAAAACAAATTAAACTAAAAAATTCAACAATTAAAATAAATATGTTGAAAATTCATAAGTTAAAATAAAATAAAATCGAAAAATTAATATGAATAGACCTTTCATTTAAAAAGTTGAATATGATAGAATGAGAGAGAGGACATTAAATAGAGGCGTGTTTGAGTAGAGAGTAGAAAAAGTAGGTTGTTGTCTTTTTATATGGCGATGATGCTTATTGAATTGTCTTTTTAATTTAATTATTCTTAAAAAAAAATTAATTTAATTTAATTTAATGCGAAGAAAAAGAGTTTCATAAGATAAGTCCAAGACCCACCTTTTCGCATTTATATTTCCAATGTCCCCACCACGTTATCATTTTCCTTGATTGAAATTTACATTCATCTATATATATATATATATATATTTTTTTTTTTTTTCTCTCTATCGCTCTTTCTTTTTCCTTATTATCAAATCCAAATTCAAATTGGGTCGTCATCACCTTTAGATTATTTTAACAATAGAGGCCAAGGTGAACAAAAGTGCACTTTTGTTTGTTTTTGCCAATTTCTTCCCAAGAATCATTCAACTCAACTTTCTCCCTCCAATCCAAGAGTTGTGACAAAATTATAATCCTATGGTTCATAATTATATTCATATTTGTCTTTCACTTTTTAATTATTTGCCACCTTTCATTTAATGCTACGGTGTGTATTTTTAAAATGTTCATTCAATTCTGGTTTACAAATTATTTCACATTAGTTTAAGTTGTTCAAAAATATCTATTATAGATCTTATTAATTAGTTGACGAAAAGTATTTTATTGTAGATCTACTACTAATGATGGACAATGATTAATATGATAAAATTTAATAATTGATTTAGTTAACTTTGAATTCTCTCTTCCACTTCAGTACACTTAATTTGTCCAATAAAAGAAAAGAGACAATACAATAAAAATCTTTTTTTTTTTTTATCAACAAAGAGTTTTGTAATCTTTGCACATTAACTAAGAGAGAGAGAAATTATTGAAGTAACTACTATGCAACCGATTTATGAATCTATATCTAATAGTTAAAGTGGGGTGGACCACGTATTAATATGGGTAGTATATTAATGAGGCTATTTAATAGACTTTTTGAATTGATGTATAATTTAGTGATTGGATTTTCATTGAGTATGAGGTACATATTGAGTGGATGCCCATTTACTCTAATTAGACAATGAGAGTTTAGAGAATTTAATTTAATTTTTTTATTTTTTAGTCCAAGGATAGAAGAGAGTGTATGGTCTCTCATATTAAATAGAATATTATTTTTTATTATATATATATATATATATTTTTTTTTTTTTTTGAGTTCACAACAACATGCAAGGTGAAGATTCAAACTTCTAACTATCTTTTGGTTAATGATATGTGTCTTAATCAATTAAGTTAAAGCTCGAGTTGATTAAGAAATTTTCTCATTACGTGTGTATTTAAAGATTGGTGCTTATAAAATTTCCTCATGAAAATTATTTTTAAAATTTTTTTTAAAAAAAAGTGTACTTAAAAGGTAAAAAACAATCAATAATCCTTTTAATACTCGGACAAACTCAAGAATTTATGCATGCACCATCAATCAATTAATATGAATGGAGAAAGGATGAATTTTAACCCTAAACTCGATAAAGTATATCAATTTTTATTTTAAATTTTAATTTCATCAAAATTGCACCAAACTTTTAATAAATGTTGCAATCTTCACTTCAAACTTTAAAAAGTGTCGCAATTTATAACTTAGGTTGGATATTAGTTTGAAGAATTGTTGAAAATAATATTCTCACGTGCGATGAACTATAAAACATATATTTGGTATGAAATTGATAAGATTAAGACAAAAACGACATTGTAATTAGATCTTTTTCAATTGAAATTTGTAAGTTTTAGTAAACTTATTTAACGGTCGATTTTGCACATCAATCAAATTTAAATTTGTGCTAATGAGTGAGTTTTTTTTTTGTTAAAATTAGTTAGTGAATTAGCAGAAAATGAATGTATGGACAAAATTATAACACCTATCTATCTAAGTCTAGAGTCCAATTTAATCCCATCTAAAGTCAAAACTTAATTTTTTTTTTTTTTCCCATAAGAACTTAATCAACTGTAGTCAAAATTTATTTCCATAATCATATCATAGATGAAAAGGGTCTTTTGGCCAAAAAGTTGGGCCAAAAGTCAAAAAATCAAATGCACGTACATAGTGACACAGCACCTTTCTCCAGTAATTGGAGGAGGAAAAAAAAAGAAGAAGAAGAAAAAACCCTTCTCTTACTTTTTCAGTTTTTCTCCAATAAGCAAGAAAAGGGTTTAATGGCATTAAACACGTCGACATATTACCTACTCCACTAAGGAAAATATATATATATATATATATGCAGTACCTAATCCTCCGCTTAGTATTTAACGTCAACAAAACTTGGGTTATGGACTTTCTCAAATCTTAATCGTTACATAAATATATATAAACTAATGTTTATGTAGAGGAAGTCTTGTCATATTAATTGTCGTAATACGGACAGTTGTGGAAGAAACTTGAAAGAAAGAGGCAAAGAAATGAAATAAAATAATGGTAGCATCAAAATTTTGTGTGAATGTGATTGTGGGGTTGGCTACAATTAAAGCCAAAAGGTGAAATATAAGAGAAGCGTTAATATGGGGTGTTGGATGAGCCTAAAGAGGATAAGAGAAAGTGTTGTTTGTCCATGATTGGTGCCGTTTGGACAATCCGTTTGTTTGAACTTTAAAAGCTGAAAACAGCTCTGGACAGTGCCTTTAATGGCGGAAGTTGGACATGGTCCCATTTTCTTCTTCCTTGGCTTTTGTGGGTTCTGTAAAACAGTGCCTTTTCAAATATATCTGCAAGCATGCACCGCATTTATTAGGCCGGTTCCTAATTCTTTGCATTCTCAGATAAGGTCTCAATCTTCTCTCCACCACAGAATGAGATGGCGAATCCAATTCTTTCTTTTATAGAGTTAGAACTTGTTAAAGACATATACCCTCAATAAAAAAGTTAGAGATTTTAGAATTTTTACCCTAGCCGTTGAACATAACTCATTAGTTTTCAGGGTCTAACCACGGAGGTTGGAAAATTAGTAAAAATATATATTCATGTAATTTATTTATATATTTTGACTTAGTCATATATATATATATATATATATATATATATAAAATCAACTCCTTTCGAAGAATCAGCTTCTCGCAAATTGCCAATAGCGTGTTCTTGTCTCCATCCACGTTGATGACTTTTCTGTTCATAGATGAAACTAGTTGATATCTTTAATTCATGGAGGCTGAACAGCAAGAATTGGCAAGTAAATTGGTGCATTGATTCTTTCTCCACTTAGCCGTCATTTACTTTCCTTCAATCGGAATCAAAGAATGAGAATAAAAATTTTTATTTTAATGTTTACTAAAATTAAAGAATGAAAATCAAACGTGAGACCTACCCCAAATTTAAGAATAGCTCCCCCCAAATAGGACAATCTTATTCCCTCAAAAAATGTGATAAATCTCATTCCTTATTTCGTAGGACCCACACTATATTTCGTACCCCAAATTTAAGAATAGCTCCCCAAAAATGACAATATTATTCCCTCCAAAAATGTGATAAATCTCATTTCTTATTTCGTAGAACCCACACTATATTCAATAATTGTTTTACACATTTTACCACATTTTCTTTCCTTAATAATTGTCATAGCTTTTTAATTAATTATAATACAAAAGGTTATTTTTGTAATCTCATTTATCTTATTCCGATTCCAGATGAAAGTAAACAACATGAATGAATTTCTGATTCCGATTCTAGACAACTCCTAGTAAACAACATCAAAGAAATAAAATTTATATTCCAATTGATTTCATTCCGATTGATTTTCATTTCGATTCTTTTTCATTCTAATTGAAGGGAAGTAAACAGGGTCTTAAAGAATTTTCAACCTTAGAAGATGCTATCAGAGAACAAATCAAACCGAAAGAGATAGGGTTTCTTTAAGTTACATTCATGAGATTGATATTTCACCATTTCCACTGCTTTTAAGCATCTACAACATTACAAGCTTACAACATTTCATGCAAAATAACTTAAAGGATCTGTGTCTCCAATTCCATCCAAAGTGGGATGCTTTTAATGCAACAATCTTGATTTTTCATAGCCTCATCTTCTATTTTGTTAGAACTCTACACTGCCTGCAGGAAAGGAAGACACCACAAAACGAAATCACTATATTACAATGGAGGCAGAGGCACTATAACAGAAGTCTAAACATAAACTCAAAATCCAGGAATTCTATAATTTACCTGAGCAGGGGTTAGCTGAGGAACATCGACTAACCTCTCCAACATTTGCAGTTGATCATAGGGAGCAATCTACACATTAAATCAGGTTTAAATTAGAACTGCTTTATAAAAACTCGGTTTAGATCTTTTTCCTTCCTAATCCTCAGGATGGTAATTTTTAGCAGGCTACATATTTGAAATGATTTGTTCCATTCTTAATTTCAACCAAACTCTCTGTCTGCTCGATAGACACTGGCAAAATAGAATACAAATTCAATAGAAGCGTTAATGCGTTTTCGTGTTCCTACCTGCTTCTTTTTAATTGTCTTTGCCTTGTTAAAATTCTTGTTATTGAATAATCCTCACCGGCCATGCCCCAGTGGGAGGGACGGGGTGTGCAGTCAGAAAGTGTCAGAAGCAAAAAAAAAAATTATATTTAGAATTTTCCAATAGAACAATTCATACCTAGACAGTAATCACTCTAGCTACCTGTCCCCAGATTTTAAATTAGTTTGTTTGGAAGCCAGTCAGTACTCTTCGCATTTATTTGTGGCATCAGTGTTAGGTATATGTTATAATGCTAGAGATCTTTCTCTTTGTGCTTTTCCCACTTGAAGATAGAGATAAGGTTAGTTATTGCGCTGACTTCTTTACTTGATATTTGCATATCAACTAATAAGCTTCCAACGTGGAAAAAAGCCCCATTTTGTATGCCTCGGCCTTTGGGAGAATGCCTTATCCTCGGCCTCCCCTATTGCATTATTTTCCTTTTAATGAATCCATTTCTAACCCAAAAAAACAAAAAGAAAAAGGAAAAAGAAAACTGACCCCTCCTTGAACATCTATACTATGGGATTGATCTTGTCAATTATCAATCCAAATGCAATTTTGCTCACCTGGTTAAATCCGTCGGGCCAGGTAATTGTCACAGCATAGTTTCCCATGGGCTTTATTTCCTCAGGTTGAATGTCTTCTGGAATATCAGTGTATTGCAATTTTTGCACACCGGTCCATTCGTCCTGTTTTGGGCAAAAGAAATCAAAACCCTCAAGTCTTAAGCCACCGAGATAATTAGAGTCTTAACGTCAATCAATAAATAGAAAAATCTTAATTATGACATTAATCAACCATGAAAGAAGACTGATCAATGTTCTTTTCCCACAAGAAAGATATCGTTTTCTTTAATAAATTGAATCAAGTGATCAAGCAGAACGTTTTGACTGCCATCCAGTAATCATGCCATTTATTTATTGCTATATCGACCAAGTCTCAATCACTAGAATCCTCTTCACACCTATATTTGACGAGGATACATGTCAAATCATGGCTGTGGAGGAGCTGGGTTTAATAGCTTGATTACATTTCAAAAGTTTCCACCTCTAAACTACTGTGTACTAGCCAAGCTGATGTATCAGACAAGGATGAAACTGACTTGCCAGCCCCACGGTTTTCGTTGACCGCTTACTATTTCTTATTATAAATTTCCAGTGGCATCCTAAACTTCAAGATAAGCGTAGAGATACAGTAAAAATTAAAGTACAATTATCGTTATATCATATATTCCCAAATCCCTCGAAGTAATATTACGAGAACAATTATCTTAATTATCATTCTGAAAATTCATCAAAACTGCTTCATCTGTAAGTGCAAAAACTAACAGAAAAGTGAATTCAATTAGCCAATCAATCTCCTACTGACCACCATTAAGTTTTTGATAAGTAGGAGAGACAGAAATCGAGAGAAAAAGGAGAATTTTTTTTGTTTTTTTTCAAAAAAATAAATAAGTGTATCAAATTTTTAGCAGTAAGGGAAGTATTATTCAACATTGAATGAAACGAAGATAGGAATACCATTCCTGAATTGCCTATTACGTTTAAGTTTACACACACAACCATGGACCATTGTGTAGGCTCGTTCAATAAAAGGACACTTTCATTATCTCCTATCAAGTCAACAATGAAAAAGTAATACATAAATTAGCTGGTAGAACGTTTCATCCATTAGTTAGTATATTTATGTATCAAAAGAAAGAGCTAATCTAAACATAGCTAAATTAGTTAAGACATAAATCTTTGATCAAAATGTCGAAGATTCGAATCTCTACACTACATGTTGTTGAACTAAAAAAAAAAATCAAAATCAAAAGAAAGAACCAACCAGAAAATGGTTGGTTGATGGTGCAATCTAATTTCTCAAGGAAAAACATATCAGCACCATTGTATTTCACCCAGGAAAAAAAATTAATGAAAAGAAAAAACTAGAAGAGAATGACCCGAATATATGCATGAAATTGTAATATAGAAAAGATACAGTCAGATGCATGGCAAAATGCACTTGATTTATTTGCATTGATTGAAAATATGGCCGGCGGTTCCAATTGCCACTCTGTTCCTGCCTTCTTTGGACAATCGTTTCTTTTGAATATAAAAAAAATCATTTGGATCAAAAATATAAATACAATGCGAAACTTCTGAATCTGAAATATATGGTCGTTAGCAAGAAATATAAAAAATCATATTATTCTTGATTTTTAAATTATAATTTCTGATAATAGCACATTTATAACGATTGAACAAATGAAAGAGAGTTTTTAAAATTTATTGGAAAAATAAGTACTCTATCAAAGAAATTCAATACTATAAATCATATAATAGGCATCAATCAAGAAAGATTAATTGCATTAACCAGAGAACAATTAAATAGAGAGAAGATGACCTAAGTCCTAAGACCTTACTTGTTACTCACTACCTTTTTCCTCCTATTACAAATAACCCTATTCTCATGAGACTGACAGTTCCTAAAATAGAACTCTTTCACACGCCTCTAACTGACTCCCACCCCCTAATTTTCCCTCGTTGTCCCTCATGTATGGGCGTGTGACGGGAGGCCTATTAGTAATACTAGACAACTTAAAAGGTAATTATTCTTGTTTCATATCAATGCAAGCTTTGATGACAGAGATAATATTCTTCAACATTTGTCATATTAATGAAATTAGATTAAAAATTCCGTAGCTTCATCTCGACAATACCCTGGTTTACAAAGATATTATCTGCTATTAAATTTTTAATATTTAAACAACTAAGAAATATCTATCAAAAAGCTTGTTCATATGCTGATAAAAATTGCCCAGCCATATAAAAATCTCCAACACCACTTGCTTCTGCCACTAATAGAGCAACCTGTTATGACACTTGGCAAACATTTCACCAAAGATTCTACTAAGAGGTTTAAAGTGGCAGGTAGGCCACTACATTACTAAAGCATCTAATTGTTTTGTAGGATACGATTGGATAATGTAGAAGGAAAGGTTGCATTTAGGACATAACGGAAGGAATAAACTAAAATCAACTACCAATAACGAACATACCACACTCTGGGCAGAGCGGTCATTTCGTCTCACGGTTGCAGGATGCAGAAGGAATTCATCATCAGAGTCAGGTACCTTCACCCTGATTGCTCTGATCGTTCTATCATAGGTAACAGCTGTTGATACTGGCATTTAGAAAAGTTCATTGAAAATCAGCATTCATTTTGTGGCATGAACAAACAAAATTGTGCTTGAGCATGTATAAAGAGAGCCTTAGTATAATACCAGCACAAATTTAAAAAGGTGAAAACAGAATACCTTGTTGCCGGATCTTGGCACACTGTTGCACAACACAAACCCCAAGATCCTGAAATGTCTTGGCGACTTCACCTTGAGGATCCGCCACCGCTTCAGGTATCCCACTATCTCCTGATGCTGATAGCTATCCCCAGACAAAAGAACAAACTTTGAAGTGATCATACAAAAAACTTTGGTACTACAGAATCAGAACACACGAGAATAAAGGTTGCGAAGGGAATCTATCATAACTCATAATACTTACAGTTGGTCTAATGGGAAGATCAAACAAGTGAGGAATTCCAAACTGCTGGACAACCTGCAGTTGACACTACAGCTGAGTAAAACGTTTCCAGTTTAACTTATTCTTCAAAAGAATTCTCAGGATGTTCTACGTGCCTGAGAACCTGAACCTCTACCAAATGGATAATAACGTTTTCCATCGGCATCAAAGTGGCACATGTTCTCGACCACGGCAACACAGGGCACCTAGTGTAAGAGTGGTATCTTAAAGTTAAAAGTATGTATGTCTGATCATAAGAACCTTTTGTCGGTTCTTTCAAGGATTTCACGATAAACAAATTGACATAATAATCAATGATAATTGCACACCTTCAGTTTTGAAAACATGCGAACTCCTTTTGCAACATCAATGAATGATAATTTTTGAGGTGTGGTAACAATAACTGCAGCAGTTAATGGGACCACCTGGAAAATGCTTTTAATCAAATCACCGATAATAAATAATGGAATCAACAAAGCTTCAGAAATAAGAGTGAAGAACCTAATATATAAAAGAAAAATAGATTTTCAATGAACCCTTGCGTGTTTATTGGAACAGGCTTGAAATATTATATTGAGTTCAAACAAACCTGACAGAGTGTAAGTTGAATATCACCGGTTCCAGGGGGCATGTCAATAACGAGGTAATCCAACTCGCCCCTACATTATTTACAACTGATTAGGATTAGATGATGGTTACAAGTTCTTACACTGATAATAGGTAGACCCTCGTTCCATTAGGAGGTAAAAAAAATCAAATTCTTGTGTGTTAGATGAGAAAAAAATCATATTCATTATTATAAAAACTGCAGTCTGCAAGCAGATGGGGAAAAAAAGGTAAAACAAACGTGGGCTCCTAAGACCTGATAAGCAAATAAGAGTCTAGTAGTTATCTCTCTTCCGTTTTTGGTCATGGAGAGGGGGCATAAAGTGATTATAACATTCTAAAAAGGTAACCAGTATTTTAAATGTGCTCAATAGATCAGTTTAAAAACTCAAGATTTAAGGTTCAACCAAGCCATCTCCTTTTTCTGGTTGTGCAGAGGTGGAAATACTGATTATAACCTTCAAAAAAAAAAACTGGTAGATGAAATGTACCTACTAGATTAATTTAAAACATAATACATTGGGTTCTGTGAAACCATGTAACAATTAACCTAAACTAAACCAAAAGAAGGGAGAACTTGAATACTTTTATAAGTTTGTACATTTTAATATCATGTCTCTGTAGTTTGATCTTTCAAAGATATATTTGTTTGGGCATGAGAGGAAATATGCAGAACATCTCGTCATTTCTTTTTGCCTTGAAACTGCTCTTGCTTTGTTTCTTTTTTCACAAGTCTTAGGAGCATCTATTTGTGAAGAAAAGGGTAGAAATGTGATGAAAATAAATTAAATGATTAAACTTTCTCTAGTTCAGGAATTTAGTGGTAGTTGATACATATGGTATTAATATGTTTTCTTTATAATATATTCGACTTCAAATTTGTTTACCAAGAGCACAAACCATTCAGTAGTGGTCAGTAGCTGATCAATGACACCAGAAACCATTGGACCTCGCATAATCGCACGACCTTGTCCTGCAAATCCAAAGGATACCAACTTGACTCCCATGTATTCAGTTGGAAGAATGGTTCTCGTCTCTGGGTTCTGTAAAAAATTTAGACAATTATATTCTACCATCACTGACTGAAAGAAAATTTCAATTGAAATGTTGAAAGGTTACCATTTCTAGCAGTCTGTTTTCAGGGGAAACCATAGTGGGCAAACTTGGTCCATAAACATCAGCATCAAAAATACCAACTCTAGCACCCATGCCAGCCAAAGTATATGCAAGATTTACAGCTACAGTTGATTTCCCTACACCTCCCTGCATAAATAGTTAGCTATCTTCCTTAACAGGCAAGAAAAAGAGAACACAAAGAATTTCTTGATGCAAAAAAGGACATGAAATCAGAAGCAAATTTTGTTTCCTTAGATGAAAAGGCAATAGAAGACAGTGTTTCATAATATTTTCAGATATACCATGAAAGAATTTACAGAAATTATGCAACAAACTTTTTCCGGCAAAGAAGTCAATCTTGGAAGTTATTGATCTACACTTGGATAGATATTCATATCAAGTAAATGGGATAAAAAAGGATGAAAGGAAGCAACCTAGCTACCTTGCAACTAGAAACTGCCACAATATTTGAAATTCTCTGCAACCCAGCTGGAAGTTCTCCAGAATAAATAGGCTTTGCTGGTTGTGCTGACATTGTCACTTTGACATTTTTAACCCAAGGAAGTGCTGCTACTACTTCATTAGCACTCCGTTCAAACTGTCATGCAATGTATGTTATTACCTTTTAAACTATGACATTCAAGCAATGGATAATCCATCAAGGCTTCAGAGAAGTGTTTTTAAAAGAACTGTAGAAGAAATTTATCAGAAATGAACCACCAAAATATATATCAACTAATGAATTTGCTGCAGCACCTCTACAGATAAACATCATGAAGAGTACCATGGCGGAAGACAAAAACTCAGTTCCATTTCTAAGAAACTTGTGGAAAAAAAAAACCAAAAAGTCTACCCTTCCAAACATATGTCAGTTCTTGTTCAAACAACGTGATTGGGTCATTTACCATGTCCTTGACTGGACATGCTGGTGTAGTGAGCTCTAACCGGAAAGAAACCTGCGATCCAAAAAACCATCAAGTTTAATTAACAAGGGGACATCACAGAGAAAAACTACCAATTCCATGTTCTCAATAAACCTCTCCTAAATCCTCATCAATGAGAAGGTCTTTAACAAAACCACATGAGACAATATCTGTTCCAAAATCTGGGTCGATAATTCGCGATAAGGCTTTTAATACATCAGCCTCAGCCGTCTCAGTAGATATCACAGAAGCACCAGCTACAATTTACAGAAAACAGAAGATGTAATTTGGCTATAATATGATTGATGAAGCAACTTGATTTTCTGGTGACTGATGTGACAACTTTGCTTTGCTAACATACAAATATGAAATCATTTTAGGATATAAGCATGAATATCGGCTGGTGCATAGCTGATAAACTGGACTTCATTATACAAAAGGTATGCTTCTTCATTCTCAGTTTTTGTTTAAGTCTCACATGCAAAGTATACTACCACAATATTAACTTATTCCTCAACAAATTTACAGTATAAGCTACAAATTTAGAATACCTCGTTATTTCACCCTCGAGAAATATTTTATCAAGTTAAAATGTAAGGTGATGACCTAGTTTCATTTCCTTAGCCTAGATTTAAAATTAAACATTGACAATTGAGTGTATCAGTCAATATTATTCTTTTAACAGTTATCTCTTCAATCTTCCACGAGTACCTTTTTTCTTTAAAATCTGTAGAAAACACTTTTTTTTTTTTTTTGTTTCCTTAATTCAACATAGGCATATTGAGAAAATTAATTCTGAAGCAATAGGGGATGGTGTTAAACGAAAATCCTTAGAAGCTGTGAGTCACAAACTTGTAGATTCGTACTCTATTAAATTTCGAAGTTGTTAAAACTCTAGATCATTATATATATGTATTTGAAGAAACAATAACAACCAAATTTAAAAAAAAAAAAAAAAAAGTAAAATAATAGAATTTAACGAAGTAAAATTTCATAAATTTTAGAAGTGTGCATTCCATTCATAAATTATAATACAAAAATTTATTGTGAACAACTTCAAATATGCAAAAACTAAAGATCGCATAAATAGATTAATGGCTTAAACTTTTTTTTTTAATTACTACTCGCACGTGCCACATATTATTTAAAATTATAATCAGATTCTGCTACTCACCTATGGGGAATTTCACGGCGCTAAACAAAATTGCCAACTAATCAAGTTTCTTGCCTCGGGATTCCAATACCATAACGAAATATCCAAATTCAATTTAATAGGAACTCGCGATGTGGCGAAAGATTAACAAGAGGACCTCAATAAACCTATCTACATGAATGAATGGAGGTTTCGCACTTGTACAAGTGGATTTAGAACAATAGAAGCAATAAACTCAAACTCACCTTTGATAGAAGCAGCAGTTCTAGTGAGTGAGTTGGGAATAGACCTTCCACGTAACACGGAAATCGACCTTTCAGGTCTTTGGCTCTGAACCAAAGACTTGAAAGCCGAAACGAGGAGAACATTATCTGAGGAATAGTGTGTACTAAATTCAGAGACGAAGAAAACGATTCAGCCTCAGCATACGAAGTGAATTTGGCAGAAACAGGGGAATAGAAACTTACCTGGTTTGGAATGTGCCTTAATAATCTTGAATGAGAGACATGGAGAGGATGGAGAATGAAGAAGCATTTTTAGAGGGAATGGAAGCAGAAGTAGTGTGGCTGTGGCTGATCTGATAAAATTGCGAGTGAACTACTTCAACTTCCAGTTCCTTCTCTTGCGGTTGACATGTAATCTTCTTCCTAATCCACCCGATTTCCCTACAGCTTCAACGATGTCGTTTCATCGATTTCAAAATTCTCACGGTTCTTTATTTATTTAATTATTATTTGCGAATTTGTGATTATGTCTTTTGCTTCCATCTTTTCGGACTTACAGCGACCGGTTGCAATGTTCCACGTGTAGCCATGGCATTAGTTCATAAATTCAATATTATTAATTATCGATAATGTTATTAATATTGGTAGTAAATAGTGATCTTTTGATAATTTAACAAACCAACTAGAAAAGTACACATATCTATATCTTTTTTTAAAAAAAAAAACGTGAACAACCTCCTCTTAATTTGTAGAAAGGTTTTTCTAGGATTTTGAATGACAAACTAATGCATCTATTATCATCTCATATGTGAATTGCATCGCCTAATTTCCCATTAGAGTCGCTCGTGAGGCCAATTCTGAAAGGTCAATATCCTACTTGTAGGGCCAACCCATAGGGATTGGCCTATTTTGTTGGGCTTACCTGACAATCCCCTTCGACCTCCCCATTTAAGCTTTGGTGGTCAATTATAAGCTCGGATGAGGGTCGGTAGTCTAACCCATGATATTAGTTTTTTTTAATTCAACAATACGTAGGATGGTGGATTTGAACCCATGATCTTTTAATAGTGAAAAATATGTTTTAACCAATTGAGCTATACTCGGTTTGACACTGATCAAAAGATTTACTTTACATAGTTTTTTTTTAGTTCAACAACACGAAGGTTAGGGATTCGAACCCACAACCTTTTAGTTGAAGAGATTATATCTTAATCAATTGAACTATGCTAGATTTGGGTATAATTCTAATAATTTTGTATTTATGATTTTTAATAGTTGGAATTTAGTCTCTCTAGTTTAGAATTAGTTTTAATTTGATCTCTTAGTTTTAAAAGTTTCAATTTGAGTCTATGATGGACGAGTATACTGTAAGAATTTTTTTTTATCTTTTCTTTTTTAGTTCAATAATATTGAAGGTGAGAATTTCAATTTTCGATCTTTTTTTGTCGAAGATATATGCTTTTGTTTGTTAAATTATTTTTGTCAACATGAGCATAACTTAACCAATTATGGTATATTTTTCCAACCAAAAGGTCGTGGTCATCTTGTTAGCTAAAAAAAATCCAAATAATTTCGTTTTTACATATCGTTTACTTGACAGTCCTCGTCTTTTCTTTCTCTGTTAGAAAACTTTTTCAACTTTCTTTCACACTTTGGGATTGGGATGAGAAGGTGAACCAATTCTTGACTTCTAGAAATGCATGTTGTGTACTAAACTGCAAGACTACTTGCCAAACTAAAAATACGACTACCTTTTAAATTCTCCATTGTCCTCCCTAAGAAACCAACCAAGACAAAGTTTCATTAATTTACCAGACAAATTACCAATCGGTACCACCTTCAAAAAAAAAGAAATGAAAGGTAGGAGTTGAGTAGAGTAAACAAGATGACATTGAATAATGAAAATTCAAGATTAATTTCAGTTACCTTCTTTGAATTGGAAGAAGGCAATGTCAATATGATAGCTATTACAAATTATCCTCACCGACACCAAGTACTCGACAAATAGTTCGTGCCCCCTACAAGGTACCGGCCACCACCAATTGTTACATTCTAAGAAAAATTGAGTAATCTGTCTCTGCAATCAGCATCCACTTTCTTTGAACCGGACGACATAGTCCGAGATATAAATGAATCACTTTGATGACAGTGATCGAGAAAAAATGCCTGTACAAATAACGGCAGACCAATAAAAGGAGAGTAGCAGAGAACGGTAAGAGAAGTACAGAGTTAACGGCGATTTCTGCATATGAGAGTATGCTAATCTAATGCCAAAGCTTACTGCAGAACCCATTCCGTGGCTTCTTGCAGGATATGATATCAGAAAAGGAATCGACTAACTGTCCAGCCAAGCTACTAGGATCATCAATCAGTGTTTGGATAAAGGTGCTGACTACCCTACGTTCTTGCTCTGTTGATCTCAAGCTAAACCATGTTAGAAGTTTCAATCTAAATTCCTGTTTAATGTGACCCTCGCATTCCAGCCATCGAATTATCTTTACACAATACTCGAAGTTCTCGTCCAAGAAACACGAAACGTTCGATATTCGGAGTGGCGATCCATTTATCAAAGTGCTGTCACAATCATTCGGCTCTTCGTTTGTGCTAGCTGCCCTTTTCCTGCACAACCCTGTACGGGAATCAACAGCCGGCACCTCTCCATTTGGCCCACAAGTCCAGATCTGAGAATCGCCACTACCGTGTGATCTTGCCAAGCCATTTTTCTCCATGTCATGCGAAGCAGCATCTTCGTCTGCCTCAACAGCCTGCTGCAGGGTGCAGCCATTACCTTCATCCCTAGAACACTCGAAAGGAGGAGTTAGTTCTTCATTTAGATCAGGTACTGAAACTACATTTAAATCAAGTCCATGAGAGACAGGGGGTAGCTGCTCTTCTTCCGGAGTTTCAGGCTTGATCCCGTTCATCACTCCACAGCAATTTTTTACATCAGCACTGCAAAACCTCTCGTGGCAGCCTTCTCCTTGAGCCCAAGCAAGTTGCAGAATCTTTCCAAGATCTCGTACTTGAAATCCCGAAGATGAACAGATAATGGTTGTATTATCTGGACCCCTCTTGTGGATACAACTCTCTTCAATAACAGGACTTTTTTTCTGGTGATTTGAAGGGGCGGGAGAATGAGAGTGGTTGTGAATTACTTCCACACTCTTTGTAAAACACTTGGCCTCAGAGTGACCAACGTCACCGTTCTCTGAATATGAAATAATTCTGAGTGTGTATTCAGTGCACGGTTGTAGATTGGATATCAAAACCCTTCTCTGAGCTCTAGGAAATACACAAATAGGTTCTTCTGTGTATGCTTCTTCTCTACTCTTACTATACCATAGCTTGTAGCCTTTAGTCTCGTTAGATAATGCATTCGAAATTTCAATTAAAGTTATCACAATTGAAGAAGATTTGATGTCCTCAAAAAGAAACTTGCAAGCAGCCGGAAGCGAATCCTCTGTCAAAAATGAAGTAAAGGGAAAAGATATAAACAACAGAAAAAGCTTATGAGATTTATTTAAAGTAGTTGGAGGCCAAGAAACATAATGGTCATGAATTAGACCTCTGTAATTCAGATTTGTATTAGATACAGTAGCCAGCCATTGATCTGCTTTTTCAATTGCGAGAGAGCATAGCTTCTGCACATCACCAGCAATAGAGAGCCTACAGACAATACCACGAGCCATCTTGGCAGAAATCCCATTTACTGGACCCACTTCTGTTTCTAGCTTGGCCTTTGCATCTTGAATAATTTCGTGCAGTTCTTTAAACCTTGAAGTCCTTTCAAGGAGCCGGTAACTTAAATAAATCCTATAACAGAGAACATCAACACGGCGTGCATCTCTTGCTATAGCTAGCTGCTTCTTCCAGCATCTGCCAGTATTGAATTTCACAATCTGATCAGGCCGTAGCTAAAAGAAGATCGCTGAAATAAATAAAAACCTTACAGCAACACCTATCTGGAGCTTGAGAACGCACAACATGCAAAATATGAGAATTAAAGGAAACATTGGATTAGAAAATTACTTACTCAAGTATCCCAGAAACTTTCCCACAAGAAGCACAGCAGTAACTACCATCTAGCTGCATTAATTGCCCAAGATCAACAACCCCCACCTTCTCACGCTGCAAGGCACACTCAATATGGCAAGATAATCCGCAGGAATCTCCCTGTTCAGATTCAGTAGAGCACACCAGCCAGAGACTAGGATCCTTGTTGTCATCAAATAAGTGACAGATACAGCAAGAGCACCTCTTGCAAAATGTATCATTTACTGACAAAAGAGCCCTACAAGCAGAATTTTGGCATACCCATGTACTTGAAATTCCAGAATGTAGAGATTGCTCAGGATTAGCCGGTACTCGAGTTGGGTTTTCAATCTTCCGGAGCTGCTTCTTACTAGCAGACCGATTATTTGAAGTAGATGAAGTTTTCTTCATCTCCAGTTTCTTAACCATTCTACTGGTCACCTTTGGAAGTTCAGACATTTAACTACTAGAATGATCAAGTCCGGCTTCTCCTCGTTAAGACATGATCAGAATGTTGAACAAATTCATCATTCCAACCATGATTTCAGGAACCTACAGAAAAGTTCTTGACCTGTTCAAGCATCACCTAAAGGTTCATTTTCTCTGGATCTCTACACAACAGGGCTTTGAACGCCAAAACTGGATAGAAAAATCTAAACAAGTTACAATAGGCAATAAAACAACATGACTTACTATACTTAAAATACGACTATTTATTTATCCCTCCCTTTTCGAGTTTCAAGCCAAGTACACATTCCTAAAATGTAGATCCACCAACTATTAAGTCCTATACATGACCATGTCAGTGTGAGCTCAATTTCTTCTGGTCATGGTTTGAAAGGGAATAGATGGACTTATATAATAGCACTGATAAAAGACAAACAATGCACGATAACAAAATAATTCATAATCTTCTTACCAAATTCGCAAGGCAAAAGATTCCTTGCCATAATACCATCCAGTGAAAAGGAATTGAGGGAATAAAAAGCAACCAATTAACATAGTACTAACTGCTAATTTTTCAGCGCAAGAAGTTAATGTTTGCCTGTCCCAGAAGTAGAGATAAAACAAATTGCTTATTTTGTTGTCCATGTGTACGCGCATCGAGAAGATGAAACTAATCCACAGAGATCTTCATCATAACAATGAAATGTAAGCTAATTTTCAAAAAGTCTAGGGAACCCAAAGAAAAAAAAAAGACATTTCTTCTATATGCGTATGCAGGAGAAAAATCTCCATGTCCATCTTTTTCTTAACATTCTCCCTCCCAAATGCAGCTCGTGATTTTCCCGAAATGAATCGAGTAACAGAGAAATGATTGATTCAGCATTACAGAACTAACTATTCCTGTCGAGTTCCCAGAGGAAAAATAAACAAAAGCAAAAAAGCATTTCCCCCCACAAAAGAATCTCCTTTCCGCCATTCTCACTAAATCACTGTTGAATTACCATGACAATCGACATTACCTTCACCAAACATTCTCCCCACCACTTTATATGACATGACAATAAATACATGAAAGAAAATACGGGAGGCCCAAGCAGCGAAGTAAAGTTGAAAATAACGCACGAGAAATTTTTTACAAACACATTGTGCAAATCTAGAAGAAGTAGAAGAAGAAGAAAAAGCCCAACCAGAAACATACTAATTACTCTGATTACAGAGAATTAAACGGAAAGAATATAAATATTGACGTTACGAAATACTAATACAATATGGATACATAATTTTCAAAACAGAAAAAAAAAAAAAAAAAAGAAAAGAAGAAGAACACCGAGAAGAAAGGTCGGAGAACAACGGATCTGCCACAGAAAGAGGCCCAAAGAGCCTCGATGAAAAGAAAAGAGAAATATTGGGGCCGTACCAACGAAGAATGGGGACGAATCTAGGGCTTCGATGCGCCGAAACCGAATAATTCGTTCTGCGGGAGCATGGAGCCGATGAAGAAGAGGAGAGAGAGAGAGAGAGAGTTTTCGTAGGGTGTTTGTTAGTTGGCTTAGTTAGGGAGAGAGAAAGCTTGTACGAGATGTTCACGTTATGGGACTTGGGACCGAGAGTGGAAAGCACGTACAAATGAGGCGCGTCAGAAATTGGCCTTACAAACGAGCCGCTAATAGAACATAAGGCACTGCGTTGAATTAGGATTTGGTGAATGGGGAGTGAACCCCGCTCCCACTTTTCTGCGCGTGGCCTTTCATCCACTGAAAACGTTATTTTAATTTGTTTAATATATTTTTGCTTTTATCAAGTTTGTTGGAGTCTGGTGACCCAACGTGAAAAGACAAAATACCAGTCTCATCATCAGCGTCCCCACTGGTACCACCACGTGATCAAATTCTGACCCTCCGATCCGATGACTTCGGAATCTTTGACCCTCCTTTACTCGTAAAACAAAAATGGGGATTATATAATATAAAGCCCCAGTTGGATGTCCCTGTTAAAAATAGGCTCTGATGATCCAGAGACCTTTTTCTTTGGTGGTTGATTAACGCAAAATTGCACTTTTTATTGGTATGTACCCTGTAATCGTGTTCTTTCCCTTTGTTGCCGTATTGGTTAAACTTAGGCGTGAAGTTTGACAAATCGGTGGGCGGAAGAATGGATCCCACTTTAACGGCGGCTAGCTTGACAAGCGTGTTGTGCTGGAGATAGATGGAGGAATTGGCCGCGTTTTGCGACTCCCATTGCGTTGAATTCAATTAGGTGGCATAATTATAGACAAAAAGGGAAGATAATTTTAGTTGAAAATAAGGAAAAGAAAGATAAAAAAAAAATAAAAAAAAAAAGTAAAGGGAAGAAGAGAGAGAGAGAGAGAGAGAGAGAGGTGGGGGCATGATTGATTGATAAAACTGGTGAATGGCAATCGGAAAATTTTGGTGACATCTTTTATTGGGGTGACAATTTAGACATCAAATAAGAGCGTGACATGTAATAGTGGATTTGTCTTTGGGAAAGAAAATTAGAGGGAGGGGCGAGGGGCTGGTGGCACTCCACTTCCAGTGCCTGCGCTGTGGCTGTGGCCCTGTGTAAGGGCACTATAAAATGGCTACTTTGGTGGTGCGGTGGGTTGGATTATTGGGAAAAGAAAAATGTGGGAGGAAATGAATGACAAATGTTGATTGCTTTTTTGCCAATCTTTGGTCCAGAAAAGTTTTGGCCATACAAGAAAGTGCATGTCGACATGTCGACACACTTGGAAATTCTCGTGCATCATAACAACAACCTACATAACGTTTCTTTCGTCAAGTTTTAAGTTTCATGATGTCGGTTGAAACAAGATATGTCCACCAACATGTCTACACAATTTTCGGAGGTAATTTGATAGGGTTTTTTTTTTTTTGTTTAACCTATAAAAAAAAGATACTAATGTTTTTTTTAGTTCAACAATAAGTAGGAGTGGACATATGTTCAAACTTTAGTTGACGATATATATCTTAACCCGCTAATCTATGCTTAAGTTGCCAAATACTAACACATTTGATGGTTGAATTAAATTCAAAAAGATCATATCAATATTTAGATTAATTATCAATTCATGTAAACTAATGTTAGTATGATTATAGTTAACCTAAACTAACGACTTACATCCCATGAAATAACACACTTATTCAATATCATTGTTAACGTTAATAAATGATTAACAATTTGTTTAGAAAAATATGTTATATTCATAATTATGTTGACTAAAAATTTAATTCCTAAACTTTCAAGATAGATACCTATTAGACAAATATTTTACAAGGAGAAAAAAAAAACTCTAGAAGTTGGAAGACAACACCTGTAATCCAAACTTAAATATTTATTAACAATGTTATTTGTAATCCATTTATAATAATACATACCTACAAATATTTAGAAAATGAAACTATCAGAACAAATTCCTCCTAAAAATATGAGTCGATTTTCGTTTGAAGGTACGAAATTGATTTTCTTCAAGGAAACATCATATTTAGCAGTAGGTCCTCCGACCATAGATTAAAAAAATGAACCCTAATATTTAAATGTAAATTAAAACTTCTTTTTTTCACTTTGAATCAGTAATAGCCCTCCAAGTGAGAAGTTTGACCTTTGTATTTAAATCAACAACTTGCCCATTAAAAATTACATTGGAAGGTATCATTATGGAAGAGAAGCTGCTCAAAAGAAGACGAGACAACCGACAGCAGAATTTGCAAGTCGTCCCCCACCATTCACCAACAAAAGAGAAAAATAAAAAGAAAGACCAAAGTTCGAGGGAATAAAAATGCAGGTCAGCTCATAATCAAGGGCTAAACATATCTTATTAAAAGACAGTAAATCCAGAACTACAAGCAGCTAGCGCTACAATAAGCAGAATTAATATATACAAAGTAGAGGCTGATACACAGCCAGCATAATTAGAAGGTTCACATTTTATTTTAAAGAAACAACACCTCGTAATGTCGATGATACATGCATTATCTACTAGGTTCCTTCTATGCTTGAAGTGAATGAATGCTCTGCACAAAAACAAATAACCAATTAAATAATAGATCCAGTGCGAGTTGGTGATTCTGATAAATGCAAGGTATTATATAATTCTGCTCTTTAAGAAGTCAAGCTATTAAATATTAAAAAGCAAAAACAAACAAAGTTGAGGAATCTACTTTTCTGCATAGAAATCGAAAACTAGACAAATGAAAATTCACTCGTTTCTTTATGAGCAATAATGAAGATAGCTTGGTATCACAGCATTGCCTGCCAAACACATTAAAGAAATACAGATCCAGCAAAAAGATTCCTGGTAAAAGGTATCTTGGGGATTACAAGAAAACTTTTGTAGATCCTGAGAAGACTAAGTACGCTCGGATAAAATCCATGTCATATATATGGCCAACAATGCAAGCAAATTAAAACTATTCACTCCCTCTCTTTTTCTTTCTTCTATCAAAGATGGAAGTGGGGGAGACTTAAAAAGAAGGGAAAGAAAAAGATGCATAAAGTTGGAAGTTTTTGTGGTAGACACAGAATCGTATGAGATATAGTTTGTTGCTTCCCACTTTATATATGAAGAAGAATCTACATCTTCCCCAGCCCGGTTCAAAATATATGAAGAAGCCAGCTACATCTTATTCGGCCTGGTCCAGCTAGCTTCCAGTATGAATTTGTACTTCAATCTTTAGAAATGAAATTTTGGATGATTGATGACCGAAGAAAATCACCCTAACAATGTAGTTGTAGATAAGGTTGCCTTTACGACAATGGAGGAAATTGATATTTTTAATAGCAATAGACTTCAGTCCTTGATATATGAATTTGAGCGTATAGTTGTAAGACCGTAGCATGGAAATGGAACATCATTAATCCGAGGTATTACCAAATCATTCAACCTTCGGAAAGATACCAAACAAAATGGAATCTTTGGAAATAGTAGCTTCAAAGTCAAGAATCATACCAACTACAGAAAAAAATTTCAAATGCTACTTCTAATTTTATTGTTTTGCATCACCAAGAATTCAAATTTCAACTTTCAATTGGATATCTCTCTCCTTCCCTTTTCTTCTTCTGCTAAAAATCAGCTTTCTATCAATTTTCTGTATGCAAATCCTTGATTCTTTCAGCTTACTAGCAAAGCATCTGTCTGAAAATTCACAGGTGACATGGTAATCTTCTTAATAATAAATACTATGTTGTCAACAATGAATTATGCTAGCCTTCTGGGTTGGATATATATATATATATATATATATTTTCCTAATGGCAACTAATTGACCTAAAACAGAACTTTAC
>JAOANK020000022.1:7133309-7152075 GCA_026257165.2 Telfairia occidentalis | reverse complement strand
TTAGGGCTTGGTCAGATAAAATAATTTTTTTATTTTTTTTAGTTCAACAATATGAAGGAATTTGAACCCATAACGAGGGAGATATGTCTTTAACGGACAAAAACTTTTTGGCATATAAAAAGTAATGATTTGTCATCATTTTTTTAATATACTTTTTTCAATTTTTTGGTTGCTTAATAAAGTGTATGGAAATGGAATTAAGGAGTTTTGTAATAAAACTGTCTCATGCTGAACTTTGAATGTTGCCATCTGGGGCAGTTGACTTCGTAATTTCACATAGCAAGGAAGGTAAAGCCCTTAATCAAGGGAATGGATTTAATTCTGCGCATCGTCCTGCTAATGAACGGCTTAGATTGAACACATCTCACAATCGAACGAACGCCACGTCATTAGATGGTCACTGACAGGTGACGATAACCTCGACCCCATTTTTGGTGGGCAACTGACAGTGGTGCGTCCCAGCGCTGGGAACAATCGTTCCGACCCGTCTTCGAGTTCTAATCCTGACTCTTCTCCTCCTCCACCGCCCTCACGCATCCGATCAGATTAAATTAATTTCCAAGTAATTTACAATTGGTTTTGTGATGCTACGACTCGATCCTATACAATTGAGGGAATTAAATGCCCTTATCTTATTTGCATGATCAATCACGCGGATTTCAGCATATCATTTGTTTTTGTTCTTTTTGCAGAATATTTTGATGATTAGAGTTAATTAGGGTTTAGTTTGTTTCAATTTAAAGCTGGAGAATTGGATATATATAACCGTCAGAGCTGGGGGCGAATCAGTCTCGGTCGCACAGAAGCCCGTCGGCGGCTCCATCTGTCCAATCCGGCGCGGGAATCTGGTTCTTTCTCCGATCTAACAATGTGCCTCCTACCCATACGCTTGCTTACCTTGCCAATATCGAATCTGTGAATCGGCTTACGTCTGATTCCCGACCAGCTGCTGCTCGTCCCTCTCCAATGGAACAATCCACTGCTCATTCTTCCAATTCTGCGCCTCCTGAAGAGCCAGAGTACTTGGCACGCTATTTGGTCATCAAGCACTCGTGGCGTGGCCGCTACAAGCGGATTCTATGTATTTCGGCCGCCTCAATCATTACATTAGACCCTTCCACACTGGCGGTGACCAATTCATACGATGTCGCTAGTGATTACGAGGGTGCCGCACCGATTGTTGGGCGAGATGACAATTCGAACGAGTTTAACATTAGTGTTCGCACGGATGGGCGCGGAAAGTTCAAGGGGATGAAGTTCTCTTCCAAATACAGAGCCAGTATTCTGACGGTGTTGCACAGAATTAGGTGGAATAGGTTGGCCCCCGTTGCAGAGTTTCCGGTTCTTCATCTTCGGCGACGAAGCTCGCAGTGGGCTCCCTTCGTAAGTTTCCTCTTTTGCATTTACCTAGAATTGAGTGGCGGGCTATTTGCTATTTCCCGATTTATTTATTTATAAAAATAATTTGTAACCATTGCGATTATGTCCATGAACTCTGTCTAGCCTAGTGTACACCGCTTAGGCTGCAACTACTGGCTAAGAATCTCAGATATAAGAAGTTACAAGGAAGTCGTGTTGCCTTGCATTTCACCAAAGAAAAAAAATTAGATGTTTAACGCCATCTAGCTTATCTTGTACAACATTTTAGTGCTATTGGTATATTTCTTTGCGCACGTGCATATAAATTCTCAAGTATCTACTATTAGGGATTTTATATTGTAAAATGATTATTAGTTTTGTTTCTGTTAAAGTTTTTGTTATATAGTTAACTTGTTAGTGTGGTTAATTTTCAATTAAGCTCTATTTAAGAGCTCTCTGTATTCTAAGAATTGTTATCGTGTATATAAATGCTCAAATATCTACCACTGTCTTTATATTTCTCTGTTGAGTTTAAAAATGAAACCAAGAGTTGACAATCAGAAGGGCTGAATAAAAACTACGACTATGGATTAAAGCGCTTTTGTCATGACTACTAATAATTCCATTCACACGTTCAAGCCTATTGTGTTGATTAGATGCAGTTGCTGAATGGTTTTGGCATTTTGTCTGCTTGCTTTCACAGAAATTAAAAGTTTCTAATGTCGGAGTCGAACTTATAGATGTGAAATCTGGAGACCTTCGTTGGTGCTTGGATTTCAGAGATATGGGCTCTCCTGCAATCATAATCCTACCCGATGCTTATGGAAAAAAAAGTACTGAATATGGTGGTTTTGTTCTCTGCCCTTTATATGGAAGAAAATCAAAAGCCTTTCAAGCTTCTTCGGGTACTTCTAACAGTGCCATCATCTCAAATTTGGTAGGTTGGCATCTCAGATTGTTAGCAGTTTGGATATGAGGTTTTCCATTAGGGAGAAACAACCAAAACTATTACTTCGAAAGGTCTCACATTTCTAAGAATTTCTAATTTAAAGCACACTTTATTGTAGACGAAAACTGCAAAATCCATGGTTGGGTTGTCACTTTCAGTGGACAGTACACAATCTCTCACTGTGACAGAGTACATAAATCGAAGGGGTAAGTCGTTAAACCATTCTGCATTTTATATGTATTTTTTCCATCCTTTTTTTAAATTCCAATTGTTTATATTATAGCTTATTTGGAAAAATATATTAAATCTAGCTAAAGAGGCTGTTGGAGCTGATGAGACCCCATGCGGTGGCTGGTCTGTTACAAGACTACGGTCTGCTGCACATGGAACTTTAAATGTTCCAGGATTGAATTTGGGAGTTGGACCTAAAGGAGGACTTGGTGAGCATGGTGATGCTTTGTCTCGTCAACTTATTCTTACAAAGGTCTCAATAGTTGAAAGACGCCCAGAAAATTATGAAGTAAGTGAACAAATATTTAGCCTTTTATTATTATTTTATCATGAATTTGAACTGTTCACTACTAATTTCTTGTACTGATATCTTGCTTATTTCTTATGGGTTGTTTGCTATGACTTCACCCTAGGGAAGTCTATCAAATTGTACGTTGGGATTATGATTACCATTATTATGTTGATTTTGCTGTGTGAAACAGCTCCTGCTAAATTGTTGAAGGTCTTTGAAGGAAGGTTTCAAGATGTTGATTATGTAAGAAATATGGTGAAGTTGTTTGTTTAGCATTGTATTATAAAGATGATTAATTTCAATTCTTCTCCTCCTGGCTCTTTCACCGATGGATCTTTTTAAATAAATTAATTTGTCTTAGTAAAGAGGATAATGGCTCCTATTTTCCTAAAAACTTTGTAATCTTTCCCTCCAGTTTAAGAGATATTTTTCTGATTAATTTTTGTAAGGGGTATACAAATGCTAACAAGTGTAGGCATAAAAAATTATATTGGTGGAATAAAAGCATAATCATTCTTTGAGTGTAACAATTGTATCTTCAACGACAAGCAGCAATGTTTTAATAGTTTTTATGATTCTCTCTCCTTCAATTCTCTCACTTGGTGCAAGTTAACTCCACCTTTTTGTTATGACCTTACATCTGACCAATTGGATGAGCTTTTTGTAATCTCCATTGCTTGGTGCACCTTCCCTTTTTTTTGTAATTTCATATTATCTATGAAATGAATCTCGTTTCCTATTAAAAAAAAAATTATTTGAGATCCTTTACTGCAGGACAAGGTTTTTTTTGTCTATGAGGAATCAAATGGATTATTGGATTATTTTTCTCATGTTTAAGGCTCATTTTTTATTTTTTAATCTAAAGGAATCCTTTACCCTAGGAATTCGATTTGGCATCTGATTACTACCTAGCAGATGGTTTACAATGTTTTGGGAAATAAACTCACTCAAATACGTAGCTGCTATTACACTTCACTCATTCTCAGCCGAGGCCCATCGTTCTCCTCACCATCATCAACTTCTCAATCATTGAAGAGAGGTTGCATTCAAAAACCCTCGGTGTTTGATGCACTCATATCTCGGATGCCCCTTCTTTTTTCTTGGTATTGTAGAGCTGTTAGAGTTTTAATAGGGTTCATATTAGTTGTGGCATAATTGTAATTACTTGGTAGTTTGTTAGGGCAAGGTGGTTATAACTAGAGGGAGTTAGGAAGTGTAGAGGTTAGGCATGTTCAAAGCCCCATCCACAATCTGCTCATTTGAAGTCTCTCCCCCTCGATTGTGTGTTTAAATGCCCCACCAAAAGGCCTTCTCATCGTGTTATTTGAATCTCTGCTGCCCTGGACTTTGGTCCCCCCTCTGTTTTGGAGCGCCTCACCGAGTTACTGGATTTTGTCCCCTGTACATTTTCATTGGAATGCCTCTTAATATGCCTGCTGATTTTATTTGTTTCCTTAATTGAATTGAGTTGATTGATAGTAATAAAATATTTTAATATTTTAATTCCTATTTCATTTGTAAATATTCTAAATGTGAAGTAATTTGAATTGATTTGTTTAGCTCATTTAGAATTGTAATTGTTTTAGTAACTAATTGTTTTGTAACTTACTTGAATTATAAATTAATAATATTTATTGATTTGATATATCAATTGTTTAAAAAATTGTTCTAATACAGGTTTTAATTAATTAAATACATCTTCAGATTCTTGATTTGTTTTCCCAGTCATATATGATAACATGATAATTGTAGATATTGAATTTCCAAATATTCAATTCTTAGACAACTTATACCTATACCCATCTAAGAAAATCTTAAACCAAAGGGGATTTCTTCTCTTCTTATCGTCAAGAGGGATGTGAGAGGCAAATAATTCAAATAAATGTGAAGTATTGAATGAAGTTCTTGTGAACAGAAATATTAAGGCAACCATTCAGCATGATTGCACATATATCTTGCATGTTGGATGAAATTTTGTAAATCCTCGAAAATTTTATGTACAGGCTGTTATAGTTCGTCCTTTATCTGCTGTCAGCTCCCTTGTGCGGTTTGCAGAGGAGCCCCAGATGTTTGCAATTGAATTCAACGATGGATGTCCTGTTCACGTGAGCTTTACTTTTTAAATTTTCAGTCTAGATTAATTTTCTTTTAAGAACTTCTAATGGACATGACGTAAATAACAGGTTTACGCCAGTACGTCTCGTGATAACTTACTTGCAGCCATTCGGGATGTATTGCAAACAGAAGTAGGTAGACGGTGTGTTTGTCTTGAATTTGTGTTACTATTGAGTGTGCATAAATGGATAGCTACATTTTGGAGTGATTGGTAACTTAATCTTGTTTATTTTCTTTTTTGCTGTTTACCCTTTAGGGTCAGTATCCAGTACCTGTATTACCTAGGCTAACAATGCCTGGTCACCGTATCGATCCACCTTGTGGAAGAGTCCACCTCCAATTTGGTCAACAACAATCTGTCATTGATTTGGAGAATGCATCCATGCATTTGAAGCACTTGGCAGCAGCTGCTAAAGATGCTGTGGCTGAAAGTGGTTCTATACCTGGATCAAGAGCTAAACTTTGGCGTAGAATAAGGGAGTTTAATGCATGTATACCTTACAATGGGGTCCCTTCCAATATTGAAGTACCAGAGGTGACCCTCATGGCCTTGATCACAATGCTTCCAGCTGCACCAAATCTTCCTCCCGAGTCCCCTCCATTGCCACCTCCTTCACCTAAAGCAGCTGCAACTGTAATGGGCTTCATCTCATGTTTACGTCGATTATTAGCATCAACAAGTGCAGCCTCACATGTGATGTCATTTCCTGCTGCTGTTGGGAGAATAATGGGTTTGCTCAGAAATGGTTCTGAGGGTGTAGCATCTGAAGCCGCTGGACTTATTGCAGTGCTTATTGGTGGTGGGCCTGGTGATTCAAATGTTGTGACAGATTCTAAAGGAGAGCGGCATGCTACAATCATGCATACCAAGTCCGTGTTGTTTGCTCATCAAGGTTATGTGATCATTCTTGTCAACAGACTAAAACCAATGTCTATTTCTCCTTTGCTTTCCATGGCTGTCGTTGAGGTTCTTGATGCAATGATATGTGAACCACATGGTGAAACAACTCAATATCCAGTTTTTGTTGAATTATTACGCCAAGTGGCTGGCCTCAAGCGTCGCTTGTTTGCACTCTTTGGACATCCAGCCGAAAGTGTTAGAGAAACTGTGGCTGTGATAATGCGCACAATTGCAGAAGAAGATGCAATTGCAGCAGAGTCAATGCGTGATGCTGCTTTACGAGATGGTGCTATACTAAGGCATTTATCGCATGCCTTTTTCCTACCCGCTGGTGAGAGATGTGAGGTTAGTCGGCAGCTGGTTGCTCTTTGGGCAGACTCGTATCAACCAGCATTAGACTTGTTATCTAGAGTTTTGCCTCCTGGGCTTGTTGCATATTTACACACACGATCTGATGGAGTTCTGCATGAGGACTCAAATCAAGAAGGATCATATAGTAGACGACAGAGGCGCTTACTCCAGAGAAGAGGACGTACAGGTAGAGTGATAACATCTCAAGAGCAAAACTTGCCACATAATAATTTTGAGATTGGTGATCCCTCAAAGCAGATAAATGCTGGTCCAGTTTCAACCATTCAAACTTCTGTTGCTCATCCTAGTGACAGTGTCATTGGTGATGTTGCAGGAGTAACCCAACGTGATCAACCTACTGTTACTTCTTCGATTGATGTTCCAATTAGTAATGAGCCATCAGAACCTAATATGGACAGTGCTGATGCTAACATGATCAGTTTTCAGGATTCAGGAATTCCTGCTCCTGCTCAGGTTGTTGTGGAGAACACTCCTGTTGGATCTGGCAGGCTACTCTGTAATTGGCCTGAATTTTGGCGAGCTTTTAGCCTTGATCATAATCGTGCTGATTTGATTTGGAATGAGCGCACAAGACAAGAACTACGAGAGGCGTTACAGGCTGAGGTTCATAAATTAGATGTTGAAAAAGAACGGTCTGAAGATATTGTTCCTGGGGTTGCCCCTGTTGGAGAAAGTTTGACTGGTCAAGATAACCTGCCAAAAATTTCTTGGAACTATTCGGAGTTCTTAGTTAGCTATCCTAGTCTGTCTAAAGAAGTTTGTGTAGGTCAGTATTATTTGCGATTGTTGCTTGAGAGCAGTAGTACTGGCAGGGTTCAGGATTTTCCACTCCGTGATCCAGTTGCTTTCTTTAGAGCACTTTATCATCGATTCTTATGTGATGCGGACACAGGACTCACAGTAGATGGTACCATTCCTGATGAATTGGGCGCATCTGATGATTGGTGTGATATGGGAAGACTGGATGGTTTTGGAGGAGGTGGAGGCTCTTCTGTTAGAGAGCTTTGTGCAAGAGCTATGTCAATTGTCTATGAACAGCATCATCAAACAATTGGTTCATTTGAAGGCACTGCTCATATAACAGTTCTCTTGGATCGAACAGATGATAGAGCTTTGAGGCATCGTCTTCTTCTTCTTTTGAAGGTGCACAAATGCTCATAACCCTTCCCCCTTTGTCCCACTTTTCCTGCCCACTTGAGTGATATACTTATTATTATTATTATTTTTTTGTGGAAAGACTAAATTATCAGAGGGAAAAAAAAACTCCGTAATTCTAGTTTATTCAGTTTTTCGGTTCATTTGCTCCCTCTAACCAAAATTATGGAATTGACTGTTATGGATCCTGTGACTAAGCTAGCACGGAACGAGTTTTCAGGATAATTATTATCATCTTTAGATGCTATAAAGATATTTCACTTATATTGACTTTGCGTGCAGGCATTAATGAAGGTGTTATCAAATGTAGAGGCGTGTGTTCTGGTTGGAGGATGTGTATTAGCTGTTGATCTGCTGACAGTGGTTCATGAAGCCTCAGAGAGAACTGCTATTCCTTTAGAGTCTAATTTGCTTGCCGCCACTGCTTTTATGGAACCTCTCAAAGAGTGGATGTTTATTGACAAAGAAAATGCAAAAGTTGGGCCATTGGAGAAGGATGCCATTAGAAGGTTGTGGTCAAAGAAAGCTATTGATTGGACAACGCGTTGTTGGGCCTCTGGAATGCTGGACTGGAAAAGATTGCGTGATATACGTGAACTACGGTGGGCCTTAGCTGTTCGAGTTCCTGTTCTCACACCAGCTCAGGTAGTGATATGTATGCCTGTTTATTGTCTGCATATATGTTGTTAAAGCTAAGATATGGCTATATCACACATTAATAATCCTTTTGTTACATCATTCTGTTTTTCTGGACCCATGGCCACTTTTCAGTCTTCTTGTAGCATACCTTGTGGATGTACACTTGTAGTTCTATTCTTTTTTTTTTTTCCTTCCCAGTGATTTTTTCTTTGAGATTATTTCTTTTTTTCTCTGGAATAAATTGGTGATTCATGGAAATTCATTGTCCATTCAGTGATAGATTTCTAAATGAAAGACTGTTTTCAGAACCTAACAGGATTTTTAGGCATCGTTCCCTCCCTCACCATGGATTCTCCAGAGCTCTGTGGTGTTGGAAAAAATATTGCAGCCGCGAAGAGCACAATAATTTTTCCAATTGTTGGATCTCTCCTGACCATATAAAAAACAATCCTCCTTTTTTATTTCCCTTTTGGAATTTAAGCAATTAATCAAGGGTATTGGTGCTGCTTGATCATTTGTTATTTACTCCAACTAAGTATGGAATATATTTTGCAACCTCTTTCTTCCACTCCACCCATATCTTGATATAATGAGTTTGTTTGTCTAGATTGGTGAGACAGCATTATCCATTTTACATAGCATGGTATCTGCACATTCGGACTTGGATGATGCTGGAGAGATAGTCACCCCAACCCCTAGAGTAAAAAGAATCTTGTCCAGTCCAAGGTGCCTTCCACACATTGCTCAGGTGAGATCTGGAACTCTTTTCCTGTCTTTCTTTTACTTAAGAGGAGAAACCTCTGGTTAACACTTAACTAGACGTGAAGGTGTGGTTGGATAAATGCATTAGTTTTGTATGCGTCTAATGGTGTTAAATTGTGAATTATGCAACTTAGTGAAAACCAAGAAAGTTCTAGTTGAGTTTCAGACATTACTTTTCAATGAAAAAATTCTAGGAAAACGTATCTCAAAAGACAAATCGTTCTTAAATAATATTAACAATTATAATGTAGTGATTAAATTGACTTGGAGTAACTCATAACTCATTTTTTAATGAAAATATTTGTAGGAAAAATATCTAAAAAACAAGGAGTATCCATTGCAAGTATGGTGATCCTTTTTTAAAATTTAAAAAGTACTATGATTATTCTCATGTGTGGTGATGGTACTGCCCAAATCTATCACATATTCCAGTAGTTTCTATTTTGTATTATCGCATTACTAATAAATATTTGATAGGTTCATTTCTATTTATTTTTATTGGCTTACCTACATTTTGAAATCTTAATGCTGAGTCTCTATTTGAGTTCTCTTGCCGTCTTTCTTTTCTTTTTTTTTTGGCCTAGCCATGTAGAATGTATGTCAGTGGCTATTGTTTTCCCTTGTGGTGTGTAGGCTATGCTTTCTGGGGAACCAAACATTGTGGAATATTCTGCTGCATTATTAAGAGCTATTGTCACCAGAAATCCCAAAGCCATGATTCGTCTTTACAGCACAGGTGCTTTCTATTTTGCCCTTGCGTATCCAGGATCTAACCTTCTTTCAATCGCACAACTCTTCTCAGTAACTCATGTCCATCAAGCATTTCATGGTGGAGAAGAAGCTGCAGTTTCTTCTTCTTTGCCTCTTGCAAAGCGTAGTGTATTGGGTGGACTTCTTCCTGAATCCCTGCTCTATGTATTGGAGCGCAGTGGCCCAGCTGCATTTTCTGCTGCAATGGTTTCTGATTCAGATACTCCTGAAATCATATGGACTCACAAAATGAGAGCAGAAAACCTGATTTGTCAGGTGCTGCCCCCTTGCTTTGCGTCTACTTTTGTCTACTTTTGTCTACTTGTGCTTCCATAATGAATTTGTCTGCTTCACATTCAACGTAGACATCCAAACCTGAAACTCTTTCTCCTTCTCTTTCATTCTCTTTCATTAGGTCTTGCAGCATCTTGGCGATTTTCCCCAAAAATTATCACAGCATTGCCATTCTTTATATGAATATGCTCCTATGCCACCAGTGACATACCAAGAGTTGAGGGATGAAATGTGGTGTCACCGTTACTATCTAAGGAACTTGTGTGATGAGATACGATTTCCTAATTGGCCAATTGTTGAACATGTTGAATTTCTTCAGTCGTTACTTGTTATGTGGCGAGAAGAATTAACACGCAGACCTATGGATCTCTCAGAAGAAGAAGCTTGCAAAATATTAGAGATATGTCTGGAGGATGTGTCAAATGATGATGGTAATACGAGGCATTCTTCTGGAAATAGTGGCGAGATTGGCATCTCCAAGCAGGTTGAGAATATTGACGAAGAAAAGCTTAAAAGGCAATATAGGAAACTTGCAATGAAGTACCATCCTGACAAAAATCCTGAAGGGAGGGAAAAATTTCTTGCTGTGCAGAAAGCTTATGAGCGCCTACAGGTAGGCCTCCAAAGCATTTCATTTTGATGCCTATAACATAATCTTTCTTCAATAAGTTGATAATATGACAAGTAGCATGTATAAAATTAGGATTTTGAGTCCTTTTTCAAAGTAAGCTCTAATGTAAGTCTGTGCATTTACCACTTTATCTGTACATCAAAGTCTAAACATAGTGTTTATGAGAAAATAAAAGATAACAGAGAAAAAAAATACTTGAATATTTTGACAAGCGTGTCTCATTCAATGTTATGGATTCCAGTGGACTCATTCAGCTAAATAGACGCACCTCACATACAAAACTTCGAAAGTCTAGCAAGTTTCATAAAGAGAAGAAAAAAATGGCACAAGCAAATAGAGTGTACACGCCATGTATAGAATTTTAAGAGTCTGGTAAGTTTTCATAAAAGGAAATAGAAAAAAAGGAGTGAGGAAAAATGGGATTGAAACCAGTCCTTCCATCAGTTTTTAACGTTATTGATGCTTGAGATGCTTATGATGCCCAGATTCTGTCATATGAAGGTCTTGTTTGTTACAATCTTCTGTGAAATCAAATTTAGAACCCCTTGTCATTAATATGATGACCAATGACGTGTAGAATGTAGTTCATGAGTGCACATGACACATTAGTTAGAGCCTCTCCAGAGCGGGTATCATTTTTTTGTTACCATCAAATGACAACCATTGGCTGTGTATCTTACAAGCCAGTCACACATTCTTATGATAAACACTTGTCTAATATCCTTCATAGGCTACCATGCAAGGGTTGCAAGGTCCACAACCTTGGAGATTGCTGCTTTTGTTGAAAGGTCAATGTATCTTGTACAGACGCTATGGAAATGTACTCGAACCATTTAAATATGCTGGTTATCCAATGCTGCTAAATGCTGTAACAGTGGATAAGGAAGATAACAATTTTCTTGCATCTGATAGAGCACCACTCCTTGTAGCAGCATCAGAACTCTTATGGCTCACGTAATTGTTCACTATTTCATTATTCTTTTTCACATTGTATTTTTCGTTTGTTTCTTGAGATGGATAAGATGAACCGAAATTTCTTCTTTGATGTATTAGGTGTGCATCATCTTCATTGAATGGTGAAGAACTAGTGAGGGATGGTGGAATTAAACTTCTTGCAGTTCTTCTTTCTCGTTGCATGTGTGTGGTGCAGCCAACTACTTCTGCAAGTGAACTGTCTGCTATCATTGTTACGAATGTCATGCGAACGTTTTCTGTTCTGAGCCAGTTTGATAGTGCAAGGGTTGAGATGCTCGAATTTTCTGGTCTAGTGGACGACATAGTTCATTGCACTGAACTTGAGCTAGTACCAGCAGCTGTTGATACTGCTCTCCAGACTATTGCCCATGTTTCTGTTTCCTCTGAATTCCAGGATGCCTTGTTAAAAGCTGGGGTGCTATGGTATATGTCTTTCTTATCTAATTTATCCCTTTGTATCTTTTTGTTGCTTTTGACCATGATTTTGGGTTACGGTTGCTTTGTTGAGTTGGTTCAATTGAAAGCTTAGTTGGTTCAATCCATTTATCTTCTGATGACAATGTTCACAAGGAAAAATTTGCATTAGTTGTTTTAATCCATCTACTTCCGGATTGATGGTTCAATTCATAACTATTGACTATTGAAGCCTGCAATTGTTGCAATCAGAAATAAAAACTTCCTAATCCTGTTTTCTCAACTTTCTTCAACTTCTTTTAGGTACCTTTTGCCATTGTTGCTTCAATATGATTCAACAGCCGAGGAGCCTGACACAAAGGAGTCACATGGTGTTGGTGCCAGTGTTCAAATTTCAAAAAATTTGCACGCCATACGTGCTTCTCAGGCCCTCTCAAGGCTCAGCGGTATGTGCAGTGATGAGAGTCCTACACCCTATAATCAGGCTGCAGCTGATGCTCTCCGTACATTGTTAACTCCAAAACTTGCTAGTCTTTTGAAGGATCAAGAACCTAAAGATCTACTGTCCAAAATAAATGCTAACTTGGAATCACCTGAGGTACATTCTGGTTTGTTAATTTATTTTTCTCTATTTTTCTGCCTTTCTACTCTTAGATATTAAAAGGCAGACTTGTTTGACATGCATTCCATCAGTAATAGCATATAGGCCATTTTACAATTTGGTATTAGATTCTTAAATTATAATTTTTTCCTAAGTTTTTTTTATATGAATCCTGTAGATTATTTGGAACTCTTCAACGCGAGCAGAACTTCTAAAGTTTGTGGATCAGCAACGCTGTAGTCAAGGTCCTGATGGATCATATGATCTGAAAGATTCTCATGACTTTGTGTATGAAGCACTGGCAAAAGAACTCTATGTTGGCAATGTTTATCTGAGAGTTTACAATGATCAACCAGACTTTGAGATTAGTAGTCCAGAGACTTTTGGTGTTGCTTTGGTTGAATTCATAGCATACCTTGTACATAATCCGTACTTTGCTGATTCTGTTTCTCAGAACAAACCTGTTACTAGTGACAGTGGTAGTTCTCAAAATGAACTTGATCTCAGTATTCCATCTCCCAATTCATCCGAGCATCTTAATGATGAGGCTTCTGGATCAATCAGTCACCAGAACGAGTCTGTTGATACTATGTCAGCATCAGATGGACAGGGTACAGAAAAGGAAGAAGCTTTATTGGTTAAGAACCTTCAATTTGGATTGACCTCCTTAAAGGTATGCTTCTGATTCATATTTATCACATGAAATTCACTCAATGGGTTTATTATCTACTGGATTTGTAGATAATACTGAAAATGCCAAGAGTTAAGTTGATGTTTTTACTTGGTTTAGAAGCAATTCAACATATAATGACACTCTTATCCTTCTTTTTTATTCTTCAGAATTTTCTAACACGCTATCCGAATCTGGCCTCCATCTTTTCTACCAAAGACAAGCTATTACCTCTTTTTGAATGCTTCTCTGTTCCTGTTCCATCAAAATGCAACATTGCTCAACTTTGTCTCGGTGTGCTATCACTTTTAACTGCATATGCTCCCTGCTTAGAGGCTATGGTTGCTGATGGATCCGGTCTTCTCCTTTTATTACAAATGCTTCACTCCAATCCACAATGTCGGGAAGGCGTTCTTCATGTACTTTATGCTTTGGCAAGTACTGCAGAACTTGCCTGGTCAGCTGCCAAGCATGGTGGTGTTGTATATATTCTTGAAATTCTCTTACCTGTGCAGGGTAACTATCTGTAAATTAAATTTATCTTGTTCCAACTATGGATTATGAACAGATAATTTTTAACTTATGTTATAAAATATAACATGCAGATGAAATTCCACTGCAACAAAGAGCTGCTGCCGCCTCTTTGTTGGGAAAGCTCATTGGGCAGCCCATGCATGGGCCTAGAGTTGCTATAACTCTTGCGAGATTTCTTCCCGATGGCCTAGTATCAGTTATCAGGGATGGTCCTGGTGAAGCAGTAGTGGCAGCTGTGGACCAGACCACCGAGACTCCCGAGCTGGTATGGACATCAGCAATGGCAGCCTCATTGTCTGCCCAAATTGCAACTATGGCCTCAGACTTGTATCGTGAGCAGATGAAAGGTCGAGTTATTGATTGGGATGTGCCTGAGCAGGCATCTACTCAACAAGAAATGAGAGATGAGCCTCAGGTATATAACACGAACTATCTGCCATTTTACATTGTAGACCTTCATTGCTGCAAAACTCAGCAGCTTTATGTTCATGCAGGTTGGAGGAATATATGTTAGACTGTTTCTAAAAGATCCGAAATTTCCTCTAAGAAATCCAAAGAGATTTTTGGAAGGGTTGTTGGATCAGTATTTGTCATCTATTGCCGCCACACATTATGATACACAAGCTTTTAACCCTGAGCTTCCTCTTCTCCTCTCTGCTGCTTTAGTTTCATTGTTACGAGTGCACCCAGCACTTGCAGATCATGTTGGGTATCTTGGATATGTACCAAAACTTGTTACTGCCGTGGCTTATGAGGCCAGACGAGAAACCATGTCATCAGATGAGACAAACAATGGAAACTATGAGGAGAGAACCCATGAACCTTGTGATTTATCAGAACAGCCACAAACTCCACAGGAACGTGTGCGTCTCAGCTGTTTGCGTGTCCTACATCAACTGGCAGCTAGCACTACATGTGCAGAAGCTATGGCAGCAACTAGTGTTGGAACTCCTCAGGTACATTTTCTTATATTATTTATATAACACTGCAAAAAAAATTGTTCCTATTCCTTGGCCATAGAAAGAAAACTTATTTATTCTAAGGAAGATTATTATTAATTTTATATGAAAGGCATTTGTGGGATGGTAGTTTTGATTAAAAAAGCTGTTGACGTGCTTATCCCACTCTAGGTTACTGTTGAACCATTAAGGTTTGCAGTGCTCTGCACATTGGAATTGCTTGTTAGTATCTAAAATCCCGGGCCATCAATCATCTTTAACTTGCTCTGATCTCATCAATCTGTACTATTTGACTAGCATTCATCTTTTTCTAGGTTGTTCCTCTTCTAATGAAAGCTATAGGATGGCATGGTGGAAGCATACTAGCACTTGAAACTCTAAAGCGTGTTGTGGTTGCTGGAAATCGAGCTAGGGATGCTCTGGTTGCCCAAGGACTTAAGTGAGTATCTTATTTAGTATATTAAATTTTACTTCAGGACTCCTAATGCTGTACTTAAGCAGAAGAGCCTGGTACATGATACATTTGCCGCACATGATTTTTTATATTAGTATATCAGATTTCCTGAACGCCCTTAAAGATGAGCTATACAGGATCATGTTCAGTATTGTTGAAGAGGCAGAAGAGTTGTCTAGAATATTGTCTCTCATATTAGTCTCTGCCCTGCATTCTAAATGCCGCATGCTTCCTTTGTCTCTCATAAATAATGTCTACTTAATGCCAATTGATTTAAGTACCTGAACTGCAAATTGTCATGACAGAAATCTTTTAATAACAATTCTAAGATTGATTTTATACTTGAATAGTAGAATGTATATAAAACACACATCACACGCGCACACACACTCGCACTCACACTTGCACTTTGCGCGCGCACACACATACACTTTGCCCTGATCTCTGCATACTTTGCCGACTGCTTTCTTCTCTCCCCTACACTTCTTTCAGCCATTCCTCTAAGGTTAGCACCTATTATCTACAACTAACTGTCTTCAGGAACTCTCCCGCCATCTAACATTTGCTCTACCTTTTAACCTTCTGCTTCGTAGTATGGTTTGTCAAATCCCCCCAGCGCCCTCCTGATAAATTGGCATGGTCCTTGAGGTGAAAATGAGGAAAACTCCTGTGTCCACTGATCCATGGGTTCTCCAATTTCATTTTGAGGTGCCATTCTGTTCTGGCACCAAAACCTCGTGAGACTAGCCCATATTATCAAAATTGTCATAGGCTCCATTTCTATTAACAGCTCAAAGGACAAGTTGCTGCATGAACTGGAAGACATGGAAAACTAGATGAATGGAGCAATCCTTCGGGAGTGTAGCTTATTTGCACGAGTCCTACCTTCTCTAAGAGGCAAAAGGGGCCGTAGAAATTTGGAGCTATCTTTTGACATTCTCGTGTGGCCACTGAAACTTGAAGTTGACAATAAGGTTTGCGCTTCAAATATACAAAGTTCCCCACTAAAAATGGTTTCCTTGCACTTCTCTTTATTCACTCTTCAGCATTCACTGTTGGGCTTAGAATAAATGCCCTTTTATCTCTCTCAGAATATATTCCTTTTGATCAGCTATTGGTCGAGAGTTGAATTGCAAAGAAGTCGTGTAAGTTAGAATGGGAGGTGGTTTTTGGCCATGCAGAACCAGAAAAGGTGTGTCATGTAGATGCTAGTGATATGAAGTGTTATAATAGAATTCTGATCAAGGAATTTCTTTTGCCCACGTCCTTGGTTTAGCCACAGTGTAAATTTTTGGATCACCTATATGTCACCTTTATGTGACCATCCATTTGGGGATGGTAAGCAGTACAAGTTGTAAGACTGTAATTGTGACACCTCTTTAATGAACAACCATGCTTTCCCTGGTTGAATAAGGATTTTTAAGGGGTACTTGCACTTGCGCAGGTCATCTATCCTTGTATTAAATCCAAACATGTTTTTCCCAAACTTGGTCGGGAATGGCAAGGGTTGAAACCTACCTGCTGGACTCAATGACGTATACAGAGCTTGCTGACAAACCAAAACAGCTGCATATTGATGCATTCTAGTTTCTGTTCCTCTGCAATAGGAATACAAGTGAGTGCAGCCAGGGAGATTTTGAGTCTTCTGATCTCTCCTCACCTTGCTGAATACTTTCTCTCAGCCATTCTTCTAAGGTTGCATTTTACTGTCTGCAACTAACCACCTTCAGTTACTTTCTCTCCACCTTACACGTGACAACTAGCCTGGCCTTTTACCACTTCCCTTCCTGGTATTTGTACACTAAATTGGGGGGCCATCAGTATCATCTTAACTGATTGTGCTTGTATGTATTATAATTTTACAGATAGAAGAGTCCTCCAGATGTGTAATGTGTCTAATTTGACTCAACAAACACGAAGTTCTAATGCCAGATTAGATGCAGTATGTGTCAAGTAATTAACCATAATGTTCTTCTGTGTACCATTTTCTGTGCTTGTCCCTGTAGTTAGATACCTTTGATTCTTGCTTATCTCTACCGTTGTTTGGTAAGAAGTCTGATGGAAACTTATTTTTGGCACTATTGACTAATTTTATTGATCTACATATACTGTAGATCTTTGAGATGAACAACCTTATGGATTGGGCATGATTTTGATAATTGATTCAAGATCCCTTTGATCCATTTTTTAATGTTGAATATCTCAGAAGATTTGGGACTGTCAATTACTGCACGGGTAGTTCTTGTTAGGATCTGATTAAATAGAAATGTTGCAGGATTTGTGTGCTTAAAAAAAGAGAAACACAAAGTACAGTTGGAATTTTATTTTTCATATGCTTTCTGTATTCACACTGCATTGCCTTACGATGAAGGGTTGGCCTTGTGGAAGTACTTCTTGGGCTTCTTGATTGGAGAGCTGGGGGAAGGAATGGACTTTGCTCTCAAATGAAGTGGAATGAATCTGAAGCCTCTATTGGCAGGGTGCTTGCAATAGAGGTACGTAGTTCTGATTGCCTTTTTGTTGTTGACTGTTGTAGTTCTTATTTTTAATAACTTGATGCTGCTGCTGCTACTATTCCTTGCCCTACAGTTTATGCAATTTATGAATGACTTCTCTAGGAGGGACTTCTCAGAAGATGAGATTTTTCTGGAAGGAATTAGTCAGAAAATAGGATAATAAACTTATTTTAATTGAATTCATTTCGAGGAATCGGAATTGAAATATTGTGTAGTTTTGTTTCCTTTTTTGGAATGAAACATGAAAAATGAAGAATTTTTTATCTGATTTTGTTGGAATTGTTAATGCATTCAAGAATAACTAACATAGTTTTAAATATACGGTAAAATATTAATCTTATTAAGCTGATATTTTATTAAATGGATTTCTCAATAAATAAGTTAGGTTAAATAATAAAGCTTTTAACGGAAGGACGGACTACAATTTTGACTTATGAGAGAGACTTTAGAAGAAGAATTATTAGGTGAGTGAGAAAGAGATGAAGCTTTTGGAGGAAATGGTGGATGTGGTTGAAGAAATGGATTGGCGGAGGAGAGTGACGCCAACCTGTTAGGATTGTGGGGAGAGAGAGAGATTTAGTTGGAAAAGGGACAAGCGTGGGTTGATATTGAATATATCCTTGAAGTTCTTATAGAACTAAGCAAAAAACCATTACGTGTGCTTTTCTTCAGATGTTTTGCTCGATATTGGCTGAAACTTCTATGCGTTCCTTTAAACATTGCCCACTGCAAAATAATAGTATTTCCTAAGAAATGGGACCTTGTAAAGTTCCGTTGTTTAGCTTCTTTCTCGCCGAGACAAATGAAGAGTTTTAACAAGTTGGCTTTTATGACAGTAGGGGCTTTCTAATTTAGAAATGATATATGCGTAGGAAAATGTTCCTCTAATGTAAGATTATTAGATATATAAATTTTTTATTTTCATGTGTTTATCCAGGTTTTGCACGCGTTTGCCACAGAAGGGGCCCATTGTTCTAAAGTGCGGGATATTTTGGATTCCTCAGAGGTAATTATTGACGGATAGATAAATCCTGGTGTTTCTCGATGATGGGTTTCCTTCATGCTGCTTTAAATGTCCCTGAATTTTTGTCAATGTTTGACATGTCAATTTTTGTCATGCTGCTTCGTATATAGATATACGAAGGGGGTGTCGTGACTTGTGTGACGTAACATGTGCAATATGGTTTTGTGCC
>JAOANK020000022.1:7063912-7094848 GCA_026257165.2 Telfairia occidentalis | reverse complement strand
AAATAAAAGTTAAAGTTGAGAGACTAAAATGGAACTTTTGGAAATAGATCAAAATTGTAGGTAAGCCTAAAAAAAACTACCCTATCATATCCCTCTAGCAACTCTCTCTCACGCTTCTTGATCTCTCTTCACGCATTTCTTCTTCAAATTCAATCTATTTTCAATTTCATCCAGGACTTAATTCGATAAAGATGATGAATTTTACAGAGAAATCAAGGAAGATTGTAACATTACATACAAATATGGAAGATTGTAATGCCAACCTCAGCATAACTCAACTGCTTAAGTCATAGCTTTTAGACCAAAAGGTCGTGAGTTCCCCACATATTGTTGAACTACAAATAAAAAAAAAAAAAAAAACTAACACTAACACATGGCGCTGACTAAATCCATAAACCATGCTCTATAAAATTCAAACAAAACAATAGAACCAATCTAGACAAGCAAGAATCTATAACTTGTACTACTTTTTTTCTCTTTTTTAGTTTTTCATTCTTGGAAATCATCTTTGTCGTCGATGGGAATTGGCCTGTTTCTCCAGAAGACTGCAAGAGCACTGCCACCAAGCTGTTGGGAAGATAGCAAATGAATAACATAAGCGTTTATGCACAAGTTTCTCAACAAATCAATTCATTTGGTGACATAAGGAAACCAAATAGAAGCAAGAACAAAAACAAACGAGAAACTCATACCGCCATACAAACGACACTAACTGCAGATGGGACCGCGACGAGGGGGTTTTTGAAATGCTTTTGAGCTAGTAAAAACCCAAGTGCAGAGCTCTACAAATAAAGAGTTATTACAGATTAAAAACGTCGGCTATTCAACGCGCTCTCTCTCTTTCTCTCATGAAGCCAATAGTTACCTGCATCCCACATTCTATCGAAATCGTGCGAGAGGTGGATTCGCCAAACGATAATTTTGAAACCCAATAACCTAGAGCAAATGCAGCACCATGGAGGATGGCAACTGGGAATACAAGTTGTGCTCCTTGAGTTTTCAAAACTTCTGCAACTTGCCCAATCTTCAGCATGAGAAACATTGATAAACAGACATTACTACAAAGAAATGGAAAAAGGGAATGCCAAAACTCAGTCTAGGAACTTACAGGGCTGGCACAGAGAAGGGTAGTGAGAATAACTCCAATTAAAGGTGTCACTGTGATTATCTTTGCAGTGAATTTGGGGAAGAATTCATTAGCTAAAACTGCCACCAAAAGCAATGGCGGCTGACGATGAATTAAGCATCTTTCGCATATAACTAATTTGAATATTGATGTTATTCTATAAGGCAAAAGAATAAATAAACAAATAAATAAAAGTTACCTCCAATAACAGTTGGAAGCAAAACTACCTGAAAAGTGCTGATAGCAAGACCCTGCAAGAATAACAATGAAAAGAGAGACAGCCTTAGGCCAAAAAAATGGAGGGATAAGACCAGGAAATTCTAAACTCTTAAGTTGAAACAGCATCGCATCATCTCTTGTTTCTTAAATTTTTCAACTAAATATATTGACAGATAAATATTTATTTTTTTCAGTTCCTCGACTGTCAGTAGCTTTGATAGCGCCTTCGTAAATTACACAGACGAGTCCAACAGCTCCATCCCTTTCATCAAACTGGTTCTAACTTCTAAGAACTAGAGCTTTGATGGATTTTAGATATGTCGCATACAATCATACAAGTCGAGCTGAATTAGGGAACAAGAACCCCCAGATTACTTTTTCTAAGGGAACCTCTGCTTTTGGTTGTTTGATTGATATATGATCATTTACAAGATCAAACAACGTTCAAGTCAAATTTTGTGGAACCCATTGATGCGATGCTCCTGCCTCAAGCAACGTATTTTAGATAAGCCTCTGAAGTTAAAGATCATCGGTTGGATTAGATCCAAGCAGCTTAACAAATGGATATTAGGAAAAGTTATCTTGTCTGAACTTACAGCAGCATCCACTGGAACTAATTGACCAGCAAGAAGTTTGGTAAGCAATGGCGTCATGATGATGGCACCAATAGTCGAACACCTATATAAATTCCAAGATAGGTTTAGTAAAGGAAGAAGCTGGAGGGTTCCAGGACAACCATGTGCAAACAAAAATCAAACTACTGGTAAAATTATAATATCAATGAGCAAAAAATGTTTGCAAGAATTGGCTCAATGGAACATTGAAACAGGGAGTATCTTACTATCCAAATGGGTCTTACGTTGTCATGAGAACGGAAAGTGCGACATTTCCTTTAGATATATAAGTAGCAACATTTGAAGCCTGTCCCCCAGGGCAGCATGAGACCAAAATAAGACCAGTTGCAAGAGGTGCAGACAGTTTGAGAGTCTGAAAATACATATATTGGTTGTTATCTTTGTCTGTTCTATCATTTCAGCTTGATATTGAGCTATAACAATCTATCATGAAAGAGAATACCAGTAGTAATTACCATGGAGATGGTAAAGCCTAGCATGGGCTTAATTAAGTATTGAGCAAGAAATCCCACACCAACCTGCAACGAGGAAAGGAAATGTTAACCAACATATATATGTTTTATCAATGCTCAAAAGCAAACGATGCCTCTTACAGTCCACGGATTTCTTAAACATCGCTTGAAATCCTCAAACGTCAACGTCAATCCCATCGAAAGCATAAGAAAACCCAATCCCAGGGTAAAAAGATCAGTCTCCAACCAAGTTACCTGCAAGGAGACCCTGATGAGTGCTAGTTGATTCACCAATCATCAATCAAGAAGAATTAAGAATGAGCAATTACTGCAGCGGGTTTATAGATGCCGATAATGGTTCCAAGGATAACCTGTTGACAGATGGAAAACTTGATCTTAGAAGGCAATGCTCCAGAACATTACAAGCTAATAACTCCAAATCATGAAAAAACAAAACTAATAAACATACCCAAAGAGGAAAAAGTGTTGTTAAAGTTTCAATAGTTCTTTCGTACAGGCTTATTCCACTAGGAGAATTACCAGGGGCATCTCCAGATACATCATTTGCAACTTTGCATAGAATTTGGAGCTTCCTGAGTTGATAGTTCATTCTGTATTATTATATGGTATGGTCTCCAATAGAATAATATCTAACTAAATCAATGAACAGAACCAATAAGCATCAGGAAGGACCACTTTGTCTGGATAAAAAAAGGGGGGAATGGGCTTCAATAATATTCATCCAAAATCAAGAAAGAAAAAAGGAGCAAGATATAGCTAAAGAGTTTAAGCAGTTTATGCCAAATGCTGCTCGCTTAGAATGATATGTTTATCAAAACGAATGAGTAGTTGAAAAATGCGTTGTCCTGAAAATCAGCAAAATAAAAGATTGAATCCAATACAATCCATAGCCATATGTTCGAAAGCATACCTTCTTGAAGTTTGTCCAATTGCACAAGGAGAAGCAGAAGAAACGATCGGCCTAAGCATCATGCACTGGATTACTAACCTTTTCCCATTATCAGATAAACAGAACTTGCCCCTTACATCTAAATCAAAAAACAAGGACAAAAGGAAACTATAATTCAAGCCGTGCACCATATTTATTCAGCAAACAAGGACTCGTATCTTCGGGAAACTGTAATCTATAAGCACAAAATAGAGCACCCAGATAGAGAATCGCCCTAAACTATAGGCATATAATATAACATACCCACATGGGCTCGAAGCTTCGTAGCGGGGGAAAAATTTCTTCGCCTGCAGAGAGCATCGAATTTCTGTACTCCACAATCTTTGAAAGCGAATTTGGAAATTAACGCCATAGTAATTGCTATTGGAATGGCAGAGTCGTAGCTGAATCCAAGTAGAGTGGCGTCCAATTAGGAGTGGAATTGAACAGGGATTGAGCATTGAGCTTTTCAATTGGAGCGTATTACCGAAAATGGAAAGGATTGAAGCTTGTGTGCTTGTGTGCTCGGAATTTATCCACGGGTCATTTCAACTTTCTACACCCGAACGGCAGAAAACGAAGCGGAAGTCAATTTTTATCCGATTCTACAAATCAAACAGCCCTTTTTTGTCCTTGTCTTTTATAACACCCCACAAAAAAGGGATGTCAGAAGTGATCAGTATTTAAAAAAAAACCAAACAAACAAAATTATGATTTTTTTAACTTGATTAAATTAATCAGTTCCTTAATCTTTAAAGTTTGAAGGTCCCTTTGCTATGTTCCCGTATGTGATTGTGAAGTGATGGTGTTTAAAAATGGTTCAAAGTTCGAATTGGAGATCGAATAAGTTGTCCAGAAGTCCGACAGTTTTTTTGGACGTAAAAAGTTTGAATTCTCATTTTCACCTAAAAATATATATATATAAACTTTTTTTTTTTTTGCCTATATTTTCATCAATTACTTTTTCAAGTATGTTTTGTTTTGAAAAAAATATTACATCAATGCGTGGAGGTCGAACCAATAACTTCTTAGATAAAACTTAAGCATGTTTTTTTTAGTACAACATTAAAAAAAAAGAGAGAGAGAAATATGAATTAAGTTAGGTTAGATATATTGATGTGAGTAGCTCGCATGATCCATGGTTGGTATTCTTCCAACCCGTTCATAAAAATTTGATGTCTCCTAGCGTGAGTGGCTAATGCATTTGCCATCTCATTATGCTTGCGGCTGACAAGAATGAAGTCGCCCACGTTCCTGCTTTGAACATGCATTTTTATCTTTTCGACAATTAATGGTGTTTCATTATCAAAACAATCATCGCCTTGGATAAGCTTCCATACCATTTGAGTGTCAATTTCGGTCCAAATAAGTATGTTTTAATCGTGAAACTATTCATTAATTGTTTTTTTAAGAATGATTTAATTTAATTTAAATGTGTTAAAATTTCACATTTTCTAAATTAAAAAAAAAAAAAAAAAGAAGTGGTGAAAAGCAGGGGTACTCAAAAAGAAAAGAAAAGCAAAAGGTAACATATATGTTTGAACAATTTTTGAAAACTAAAAAACAGTTTTGACGAAATTAGCTTACAAAATAAAATTTTAAAAATACAACCAAACAACTGTTTTTTGGTACTCAACAAATATGGAATAGAAAATAATAAATACAGAAGAATTTAAGATTAGAAAAAGAAAAGTAAACGAGAAATGAGGCTTCGACTTTCGCGACATACGTATATAATTGGGCCATATTGGGCTTTCAGATTGGGCTAACTAGCGTTGTAATGGGTCGGTTAAGGTCCAATTTATGGGCCTACTCATGAATAGTGCTGAACTCCGAACGCAAGGTTTAACACTAATCAAGTTTAAGGTGCAATATTATCAAATTGTAAAAATTGATTTTATTTATTATTATTATTATTTTGTAGTACGAGGATGAGAATTCAAACATCTAAATTCTAGGACAGATACATAATACCTTAATCATTTAAGCTATGATTAGGTTGGCTTAACCATATTTACGAATATGATATATAAATAAACTCCTTAAACTTACCACCTTTGTTATACCTTTATTATTTATATGTTACATAAATCTAAAAATTAATTATGCGATTTAAGTATAATTTAACTACATAAGGTAAGATGTTAGTTGTCTTAGTTCAAAGTCACTTATTCAAATCTCAAATATGATTCAAGAATGTAATGGAATAAAAAATCATAAATCAAATATAATCTAGGTAGCTTTAGATTTTTTTTTAGTTCAACAATTACAGGAGTGGAAGATCAAATAAGATCAAACCATTTTTATAATTAATTATTTTACATTATTCAAATAGAAGTTTAACTAAGCTTCTCCATTTGAGTTACACAAATTTTAGTAAAATTATGAATTAAATATCAGTAACTTAGTTTAAGTTTTCGAGCCAACCCAAGCATAGCTCAACGAGTTAAAAGCATATCTCTCTAACTAAGAGGTCATGGGTTGCAATCCTCCACCCCACATATTGTTGAACTCAAAAAAAAAAAAGTTTAAGTTTTCAAATATAGTAACAATCTTTGTTAGGGACCATTTTATAATATGGGAAACCAAAAAAAAAAAAGGACTACATATTTCAAACGTAGAGTTGAAATTTCATATATACGAAATTATAAGAAAAAAAAAAAAGAGAGAAACAATCTAACCTAAATCATAAAAACAACTAAATTGTGTTTAGTAGACTAGGGACTCCATGATCTCTTATGCTTTTTGCCTCGTTCAGCCTAATAAAAAAAATATAAAAATATAGGTTTAAATCTTACTTTGGTCTTTAAACTTTTAAAATATTCGTTTTAGTCTTCAAACTTTAAAAAAATAACTATTTTATTTCCTTTTTTTTATTTTTTTAAATAAATTAATGACATAGTTTCAAATATATGCATAAGCATATTAAAGTGACCATGTATTTAAGTCACATAGGTTGAAGACGAGCATTAAACAAATAAATATTAGGGCAAAATACACTTTTGATCATTGAGGTTCAAAGTTAGTGTCTCTATTTGGTTACAAAGAATTCAAACATCTAAATATTAAATCTTTTGTCACATCAGCAAGTACAATCATCAACTTTTAATTGACACATCATCTTTTTTTAACCATAAATATTAAATAGACATCGACTTTAAATCTCAGATACCAAAAGTAGATTTTACCCTCAATATTAAATAACAAAATTATATGGCAAAGACTAAAACGATTATTTTATATAAATTTAAGGACCAAAATATGGAACAAACTTATATAGGTATATATATATATATATATCCATCTAATTGAGAGCGAAGACTCAATAAAAGTTTATGAATCAACTCATTCATCAAATCACTCTGTGGAAATGTTAAATAATAGGAGGAACGAACTTTTCACTTTTTTTTGTGTTGGCTTTAAAGCAGCCTTTGAAGTTGAGGGAAAATATAAAGAAACCGCCTTGGTGAGATGTACGGTTGGGTAATTCAAACAATCAAATTGTGTACTTTGTTTGTTGAAGCCTATTTTGGGCGGCAAAAGGCAACACGACGGCCGTTTTTGCCAGCGGAGGAGCGTCAGAATTTAAGGCCTCTATTTGGGGTTGGTTTTGAAACTTTGTTTGTTCTTTGCATGCAAAAAAAAAAAAAAAAAGAAAAAAAAGAAAAAAGCTGGTTTTCTTTATTTTTAAAGAAATATGACAAATTAAGATGCATATATTGTTATAACGGAAGAACATAAACATGTGTGTGTGTGTGATAATGTTTACATGACATGAGAAGCTTCGTCCAGTGGTAGTGCTTTTAATAATTGCCTTTTGCAGTTTGCAGGCCACGCTTTGATGAACCTGGAGTTTCCAGCTACTTTATACACCACATTTACATTTTAAGGGGAAAAAAATATATATATATTTGGTTGCACTACGGAAACACTGGTATGTCGCCAAGTATTTTCCTTAAAAAAAAAAATGATATAAACAATATTTAGTTGCATACGAGTGTGTGGAGTCTTCCTTCCCTACACACACCACACTTACATTTAAAAAAATATATATTGTTGGTTAGGCTATACTACCTTGATATGTAGTCAAGTGTTTTTCTTAAAACAAAAAATGACATAAACAATATTTGGTTGCATACCTTATTAGAAATTTGACAGGTATTTAAATTTTTAAGAAATTTTTCTACCTGTCAATTTTTAATGGTGTTGTGTAGAAAGATTCGTACACGCTAGTATACAACCAAGTATTCGGTGAAAGTTGGTTGGAAGAGGGTTTCAACTGAAATTGATGTAATAAAAAAAAAACAATTTCTTTTACTATTGAAGAGCAAGAAATTGAACAAGTTGATGGATAGGGTTAGAATGATGAGTTTTCATATATTTCTATAATGATACGATATTGTCTAATTTAAGTTAACTCGACACATGTAAAACTTTTTACTTTACCCAAAATGTCCCTTATCAACCATTATAAATCCAGGATTTTTCTCTCTTCTGGTTGCCCTTTTGGGGTTTAATATCAACCTTACATTTGGTTTCGAGGATTTGTAGGATGTCCAAAAGATCCAAAATGAAGTTGAATCTGAAGGCGTCTGAGAAACAGGAGGTAGGACTAGGCCAAATGTACATCCTCATAACAATCCCAAAAAATGAAAGTACCAATTATTATAAGTCCATAATTCATTTTTCGAACAAATTAAAGAAACATTGGCGGGATATGGCCATATGGGTGGGCTTCAAAAGTCGTCAGAATGTATTCAAATTCACGTGGACTTCCCTTATTTTCCAATATGCAAACAGCCAATTACCCAACCTTTGATTATATTCCCCTTCTGGCTTCCTCATTTTTCTTCTCATTAAAAAGGTTAATTTTTCTCAACGACTTTTACAAATGTAATCCATTGGCTTGACTCTTCTGATCATCCTCTCATGACCCGTTAATTTGTTTCCTCTGTCTGAACAAGCTTCAAAATTCTTCAAACATGACATCGCTTTGTTTTTAACATTATATTTTTTTTATGGGTCAAATTTTTTACATGAAATCTAGCCTTAGAAGTAGAACAAAACAATGGCTTTTTTTTTTTTTTTTGAGGGGGTTGGAAATTGGGGCGTGATTCTGATTTTACCGACCAAAATTGGCATTTAGGAGAGAGAGAGAGAGAGAGGAAAAACAGCTCAGCCGACCAGAGAGAGAGAGTGTAACTTACTGAGTCAAAGTTGCAGGTTGCAGTCTCGGCGATATCATCAGCCATCAGAATGTGTCCCAAACGCCCATTATGTGCTCGTGATTTTTTCAACCCATCTTCTTTTAACTCTTCACCTCCATAACCAAAAAAAAGAAAGAATTAATTGCATCTCTTTTCTTGTTCTTGTCATTACTTTTTCTTTTTTAGGTTGAATTTCACCCGCATTGGTGAAATTCCTATGGAGACGAAAAAGAAGAAAGAAAGGGTATTGGTAGGACAAAAAAAAAACTAATTGATTAGAATTGAATTGATATGTTGAAATACAAATTAAATACCTAAGAAATGAACGAAATCCACCCTAACTCAATTGGTAAAATTTTTTGACTAAAAAGTTATGGGTTGGAATACTCACTTTCAAATGTTGTTGAACTTTAAAAAAAAAAAAACAAAAGAGATGCAAAAGAGAGATATGTGAAAGAAAAAAGATATTTCTCACGTATGTTTTCTAGATTTTAGGTCAATTTAAAAAATAAAACCAACATTTTGAGACTAATTTTTTAAAATTAAACTCTAGTTTAGAACCCAACAATATTTTATGAAGTAAAAATAAAAATTTTCAAAAAAAATTGTTAGTTAATATGCATGTTTTTTACAAAACAAGAACTTTATCTAATGGACCATTGAATAGTCAAATTACAATTTTTATTCACCTAATTGTTCAAATAATTGAAACATTTTATTGATGGTCTTTTAGGTCTTCATCCTACCATAATGGCCGATGTCTAGCTTTCAAATAAATTTAAGTCTTAATGATAGAAAAAATAAATAAGGACTAAAGCAACTTTTTCATGCAAAATAAAACATTAAAAGTTTTGGACCACACTACGGTTTAAAACTTTATTTTGTACCAAAAAGTTCCTTTGAAATAGGTAGAACTTTTATAATAAATAATTATATCAAATCTAACAAAATATTTCTAAAGAGATCGTTTAAATAAAAATATTTAAACTTCAATCCACACTAATATGACATATATACTGGACATCACATAATATTAATTTAATTTTTCACATTGCATCGTATAAACTCTAATGTAAAACTGTACTAAAAAAAACTCCAATGTAAAATCCCACGGAACTGGGGCAAAATCTCTTGATACATCACGAGTCAATAATTATCCAATTCTTTTATTAAAAAAAAATGTGAGTGCAATAATTGAGATTTGTTTGTGTAAAACATTTCCATACCTGTGATTAAATTATAAGATTCATTTTTGTATTTTTTATTATTATTTATAATTCATCATTAAAGAAATTCTGTTCGATCTCTTTAATTTTAGGTGTAGATACCTTTTCAAAAAAAAAAAAAAAATCATTTGCACCACATATATTATAAAATTCTAATAAGGAAGATCTAGACAAAGTTCTTACAAGAATTTGGTATAATAATGCAAGTGCTTTAAATACTATTTTGATTTCTAATTTTTAATATCATTTTATTTCGGTCTTGAACTTTCAAAATATACATTATGGTTGCTAATCTAAGCGTAGCTTAGTAGATAAATGGTTTGATCTCACAACCTCGTAATTCTTGAAGTTAAAAAAAATATATACATTATGGTTTTAGAACTTTTAGGTTAGTTCTATATTGGTCCTTAAACTTTCAAAATATCTATTTTAGTACATTTTTTTTTAATAACCTTTTTAGTTGGAAAGAAATCAATTTTGATTCCTAAACTTGTCAAGTTGTAACAATTTTAACCTTGAACTTTCAATTTCATCAAATTGATCCTCAAATTTAGATAAGTGTTGCAGTACTAACTTTAAACCTTTTTTTAGTACTAATACTAACTTTGAACTTAAAAAGGTGTTGCAATATCTACCCTCTAATAAGTTTTTGCTCGAAATATTGTTAAAAAAAATGTTCTCATATGAGTTTAATAAATTATAAAAAATATACATGGAACAAAATTGATACAATTACAAAAAAATGACATTAGAGCTAATTTTGTGCAACTTTTTGTTTAATGAAATTAGTTTTCACACTCTTTTTTTGTTAAAATCGATGGGTAAATTAGTAAAAATTAAATAGAAAGTTAAAATTGCAACAATTATCTAAATTTAGGGTTCAACTTGATAAACAAGTTTATGAATATAAATTTATTTTTCCCTTCTTATATTTATTTTAATTTTAACAAATTTAAAATATACATTTGAATATGTATATTAACTTGTTAATATCAACATATACTAAACACTGAGTACTTGATATGAGTACTTGATAAAAGGGATTTTTGGCTGAAAAAAAAATATAGCAGTTACTAAAATAATTACATTTAAAAAATTCAGATATTAAAATAAACATGACGAAAGCTCATAAATCAAAAATTGTATTTTATAAAATTCGGAAATTAAATTGAATAATTTAAAAGTTTAGAAACTGAAATATAAAAAATCTACAAAGTTGAGAGAACGAAAAAAGAAAGGAAAATAAAAGCTAATAACTATTAATATAGTCTAAAAATATATAAAGTAAAGAGGAGGGTACGGAAAAATAATAGAGTTCTGAGAATATTACCTCCGAGTCTGGGGAGAGGTCAGAACTCTTTGTCCATCGGCAGTGGGGCCCAATTACAGGTCGCGTAGCCCACCATAGCACAGTATGGCGCGTCCGCAGGCAGCATCGGTTTTAGAAAATGCCGGGTGGGTCCCACCGTTTCCTTCCTTATCATCGCCCCTTGCATACCTATCTATCATACATGCATGGCAGCGCTTCCCAAACCAAAGCACCTGTCACGCGCCAAATTCGCGACTGAAAAAAAAATAAATGAAGCAAACAAACCTAAATTATCTGATTAGATTCACTTAAAAGAACAATTAACAATTTAACATCAAAATTAAAATAATTAATTTTAATTTTTGTTCTCCAAGCTCTATTTTAGCTTCCAAACTTTAACAAAATAATTGTTTCAAACTTTAACAAAATAATTGTTTTTGAGCTTAATCTTTAAAGCATCTAGTATGGTATTCTTTAAAAAAAAAAATCATTTAAGTTTAGTCTTTTCAAGGTTATTTTCTAGCTTTATAGGCATATGCTTACTCAATACTTGTCAAGACTTTTTTTTGAGGTTAGAAGATCAAATTTTCAACCTTAAGAGCATGTTAAGACTTAAGTATACATATTTGAAGCTACTTTAACCCTTTGTTAAAAAAAAAAAGAAAAGATAAAAAATGACCAAATCAAAATAATTATTTTTTAGAAGTTCAGGATTAAGTTAAATATTTAAAAAATCTAAAAAATAAAACAGACGCTATATAGGGTTGAAGGATTAAAGTAGAATAGTTTTAAGTATTTTAGAATAAAATAGATTTAAGCCTTAATTTTTTTATTAGATAATGTAATAACATCCGCGAGAGCCTGCCGCGGCCTGCTTGTGGTTGTCATCCAGCTTTTTGCGTTTCTTTTTGCTTTTGCAGCAGCCTGTCGATATGCCCCCTCCCTCCTCCCTCACTCTTCTTCACTCTCTATTTTACAGAAATCACCATCGTCTCTCTCTCTTCTCTCTCTCTCTCCTCTCATGGGTCATCGCCGGAATCCTGGTTTTGTCTCACCCCACCATCACGAACCGCCCCTCAGAACCAGGCTTGTTTAGAAGGAGACAAAACTAAACAACCTCTCCATCGTTGTTTTTTCTTCTCCTCATTCTTCGTTTGTCCAGTTCCAGTGTGTTTGCTAATGCCCATGGCTTCCGTTTTTTACTTCACCAGGCGCCTTCCCATTTCCCCAATTTCACTTCCTCTTCTTCTTCTTCTTCTTCTTCTTCTTCTTCTTCACCCAGCCCAATCGGAGCCTTCCGCCGACAAGGAAGCTCTTCTCGATTTCATTAACAAAATCCCCCATGAGAGCCGCCTTCAATGGAATGCTTCTGCTTCTGCTTGCACCTGGATCGGAGTTGTCTGTGATGAGACTCAGTCGTTTGTTTTCGCTCTCCGATTACCCGGCGTTGGACTCGTCGGCCCCATTCCGACTAATTCTCTCGGCCGCTTGAATCGTCTCCGAGTTCTGAGTCTCCGTTCTAACCGAATCTCCGGAGCCCTGCCCTCGGATTTTTCCAATTTGACATTTCTTCGCAGTCTTTATCTCCAGGACAACGACCTATCCGGCGATTTCCCGGTGAGTCTTACTCAATTGACTCGCTTGACTCGGCTCGACCTCTCGTCCAACAATTTCTCCGGTCCGATTCCATTTTCGGTCAATAATTTGACCCATTTGAGTGGACTCTTCCTGGAGAATAATGGTTTTTCGGGTTCGCTCCCCAGCATTCCCGCTATCAATTTAACGAGCTTCAATGTCTCCAATAATAACCTCAATGGATCCATTCCCGAAACCCTAGCGAAATTCTCTGCCTCTTCGTTTGCCGGAAATTTAGCACTCTGCGGTGGTCCATTGCCGTCGTGTAACCCGTTTTTTCCCTCCCCTGCTCCGTCGCCGACGTCCTCCGTGAACCCCCCACAAATTCCCGTCGAGAAGAAGTCCAAAAAGCTCTCCACCGCCGCCATTATCGGAATTGTAGTCGCCTCTGCTGTCGTTGCGTTTCTATTGCTGTTTTTGCTGCTATTTTTCCTCCGAAAGCGCGAGCGTAGTAGTGGACAGCCGGCGAAGCCGCCGAGTACGGTGGTTACTACTGGTCGATCTGTGGCGGCAGATGCCGGTACATCGTCTTCGAAAGACGACATGACGGGCGGATCCGTGGAGGCGGAGAAAAACAGATTGGTGTTCTTCGAGGGTGGGGTTTACAGCTTCGATTTGGAGGATTTGTTGAGGGCTTCGGCGGAGGTATTGGGAAAAGGAAGCGTGGGAACGTCGTACAAGGCGGTGCTGGAGGAAGGAACCACCGTTGTGGTGAAAAGATTGAAAGATGTTGTACTGACGAAGAAGGAATTCGAGACGCAATTGGAGGCTCTGGGAAATGTTAAACATCAGAATGTGGTTCCTCTCAGAGCCTTCTACTTTTCCAGAGATGAGAAATTGCTCGTTTCTGATTACATGGCGGCCGGTAGCCTTTCTGCTTCACTTCACGGTATAATCTCTCAGTTCCATTTATCCCAACATTGTTTTCACCGACATTCTAAGTTATTTAAATAATCTTCCAATTCTAATGTAGGGATAGAACGTAAGAATTTGAACTCGAGATCCACTAAATTGCCCTTTCTTCCCTATTTTTGGTCTCCCTTGTGTTCATGAATTTGACATCAACTAGATTCTTGTGTTTCTTGGAACCTGATTGAATTTGCAGAGTCCATTGCTCATAACTACCCTGCCCTGTTTCAACCATTTTTTTTTATCATTTTCAACTGTACCTCTTTCTTTCACGAACAGGGATTTCTTTTTACTCTTAATTTTATGTGGCAAAAAGTTAAAGGGAGACTGTTTTTTTTTTTTTTTACTTATTTTCTGGTTTGCTTTCCTTCCTTTTAAGAAAACCCTTCTTTTCTGAATTCTGAGTTCTGAGTTCTAAGTCAGTGGTGGTAATAGTAACTAGTAAGTGGGAAAGGAAAAAGAAAAAGAGTATCAAAATTATCTGGCCAGTGTGGTGACCTAAACTTCCGGTGACCGCAGGAAGCAGGGGATCGGGCCGTACGCCACTTGACTGGGACAACCGGATGAAAATCGCATTAAGCGCAGCAAAAGGCCTGGCTCACCTCCACGTGTCGGGAAAACTCGTCCACGGCAACATCAAATCCTCCAACATCCTCCTCCGCCCCAACCACGACGCCGCCGTCTCCGACTTCGGCCTAAACCCGCTCTTCGGCACCTCCACGCCGCCCAACCGGATCGCCGGCTACCGGGCGCCGGAGGTTGTCGAAACCCGAAAGGTCTCCTTCAAGTCCGACGTGTACAGTTTTGGCGTGTTGTTGTTGGAGCTATTGACCGGAAAATCGCCAAATCAGGCGTCGTTGGGGGAGGAGGGGATCGATCTTCCCCGGTGGGTCCAGTCGGTGGTCCGAGAAGAATGGACGGCGGAGGTTTTTGATGTGGAGTTGATGAGGTACCACAACATTGAGGAAGAGATGGTTCAGCTTCTACAAATTGCGATGGCCTGCGTCTCCACCGAGCCGGATCAACGCCCGTCGATGCAGGAGGTGGTCCGTATGATTGAGGATTTGAACCGGGTGGAGACCGACGACGGTTTACGGCCGTCCTCCGATGACCCGTCTAAAGGTTCGGAAGGCCACACGCCGCCGCAGGACACCAGAACCACCCCTCCCGGAGCCGTCGGACCACCGTAAAAAAACAAGCCCAAGATTTGTGCACAGTGCGTAAATAAGGGATTAAAGTGCGCGGCCAAATGGGTTGTCGTCGTCCGTGGCGAGCCTCGGCGGCGGCGATGATATTCCGATTTGGGTATTTTTGGAATTTCCTGTTAGTTCGTTTGAATATTTTTTGGGCAGGACTTTTTACAGCTGGGAGGATTTGAATTGTTTATTGGGTGAGTGGAGTGGAAAGGTTCCATGGTCACATTGAAATTGACCATATGATTGATTCACATTTTTCTCTCTTTATTCTCTTTTCTATTTTTTAAATTCATGGAATCATAGATCGTGAAAATTTTCTGTCTTTTAACTCTTGTCGTACTTTCCTCCTTAATTGTGTTTAAGTCCTTGGACAATTTTAAAATTGCACTAAATGCCCTTTAATAATTAAAAGGGCAAAATGAGGAATCTAGTCTTGGTGAACTACCAACAACTTTTGCGTCATGGACACCATCCGAAGTCTTTTTACTTCAATCAATAGATGGAGTGAAAACTACAATATTAGAAGGAAAGTACCAATATGTCAACTAATTAAGTTATACTCTAAAGCGATTCTTTAAATGAGGTTAGTAATGTATTCACGAGCTAAATCATGTTCAAGTGTAATACATCTTAAAGAAAATAAAATTCCTCAATAGAAATTAATCTTAGATATTTAGCATTTAACATCAAAATTATAAAAAAGAAAGAAAAATTACAAGACCATAAGCAAAACAGACACCATACCTGTGTTGTGTGCATCAAAGCAAAGTCCATCCGAGCCTATTCAACGGGTTAAAACGTCTCTCTTCGATCAAACAAAAGTTGTAAGTTTGAATGATCACCTTCACCTATCTTAGAACAAAAAAACAAAAAAATCTTGTAAGAGAGAGCGTGGGTGAGTGTTTTCGAATGAGAAGCAGACATGTGTGGATGAGTTTGGGAAGTTGTCGTATCTGTCGAGCTGTCTCGGCGTAACAAACGAGGCGCCTTGTTTGGTTGAGAATTCAGAATCAGAGATCAAACGGCACCGAAAGTGTGACGCTTTGAAGGAAAGGAATTATGGTCAGACGCCAATTTGACTTTTATTTATCTTTTACTGCAGAGTAAACCTTGTATTCTATGTAGTTATGGGCAGTTGTCAGCACATAATCTCAGATTTGTTTCAAGTAATCTCGATGATGTCAGAACACTGCTCCAATCACAGCCGTCCAATGAATGAATATAAACTTATTACTATCATTTTATTTAAAGATAATGTAATGGCCCATACGCCACACCCATAGCAATAATTTCAATGAGTCCAGTTACCAAAAATTTGAGGGAAAAAGGAAGTCCTAAAATGATTAAAAACTGGAAAGAAAGCTGAGATGAGAATAATAGAAACTATGAAATAAGGGGAAGGGCAACCAACAACTAGTTGGTGGGGATTTGATTGCACTTTATTTATGGATTCCATGCAAAGCCTTAATGATGTTTCTTAAACACCATTTTCCTCCATGCCCAGCTGGATACTTTTGCCTTTGCCTAATCCACCCTTTTTTGGTATTCTACGATTTCTCTTTTCAGTTGAATTTATTAATTCATGAAATAATCATTGGATTAAGCTTGAGAAATTTCTATTTATGTACTGTCACAATACATGTTGACAGCAAATAAGTGTGGTTATGATAATTTCATCAAATTAATCCCATTTTTTTTGTCTTCTATTAGTTGAAGAATCCTAAGGCTACTAGGTACGCTAGCTCTCTTCTTTTCTTCTCTTTTCCCTTTTTATCTCGCCATATATATGAACATTTCGGATTGAGGGGAGTTATGAATATATAATTAAAATGTTTAAAATCTTTTGAGATGAACAATTTGTACTGTTAAGATTTTACATTGTATGTTTATATTTACCTTTTTCTTTATATATATGTGTGTGTTATTTGCTACCAAATCCCCAACTTTATTTCTACTCTACAACTAAAGGTTTTGCATGTATAAATGCCAGTCACTTTAACTTTGAAATGAAATCAAACCCCATTTGGATGTAACAGGGACGAAAGAATCCTACAGAGTTACGACTTCAATGAAAGCAAGTTTAACTAGATACAGAAGAGAGAGAAAGGGAGAGAGACATACCAACGAAAGCCAGGAATGTCTTTTCCTAAAGTAGCGCGGTCTCCCAGTCTCTGCTGTCAAACGAAATAAGGTGTGAATAATAATAACACGTTGATGCCCACTGAACAAAATGTAAAAAGAAGTCATTTCTTCATCATTTCACTTTCCTTGGATAGTACGAATCACCCAAAAAAAGAGAAAAGGGTCAGTTTTATTGGGTCGTTACTCGTTAAAGCATAGGATGCTTCACTAAAAGACTTGGAAGAATGCATGTATTAATGATATCAATCCAAATTAGGTAAACAAACACATGTTCCAGGACCACATCTTCAACTTCATAAAATAAATGCCAGCAAAAATATAAATACTACAACAAAGCTAAGAAGCATCTCTGTGTTTGTGTCCATGACAAAGATTTGTAAACCTCAATGTACAGAAATGGGGGAGGGAGAGAGAAGGAAAAAGAAAAGGCCATTTGAGATTGTACAGGTGTCCTGAACTGAATGATTTTACTGATATCAAAACCTGGCAGTTCCCATAAAACTTGAGTGTAGTAAACTGACTTGGAATATAGTTGAACAGGGAACAAGAAATGAGAAACAAATAGCATATGTTCACAGGTACTAACCTGACAAAAGCAAAAATATTGATGTTTTGTACTGAAATATCATTGCATAGTGCCAGTACGATGAACTGAAATTTCGTCGCATAAGTCTCGCTTCTCAAACACCATATAATCAAGTTCGGCGGGGTGCATCCTCTTGGCTGCTTTAAAGGAAGATAAAAGCATCCAGTATAGTGCATGATGTATACAAGTTAACAATCTTTATTATTTAAACAGAAAAAAGAACGAGCATTTTAGGTCAGAGTTAGATATTTTATTCAAAAATTTTGATATGCAGATCTCGCAGAGAAAAATTTCGCACCACATAGAAGTTATGCAGAAATCTTCTATGCTTAGGTATTTTCATATAAGAGACCAAGCTGAAATGTTGTGTTTCTAATGGACAGTTCAATTGGTAAAAGGGATCTGAATTATTATACAACGAAAGATAAATCAAAATTATCTACAGGGTTTACAAAAGAGACCAAAAACCTGAGTTTGGCATGAGTATCAATAAAGAAACTAGAACAGCATGCTAAAACAATTCACCACAACTTGACACCACTGGTTCTCTGCACTGCATGTCATTATTGACAATGGTAAAATGGAGTTCTTGAGCACTGCGCAATTGGTTTATCTTCTACCTTGATTTTTGACATAGCTAAAAACAAATCAAAAAGGTTTCAAATCACTCAGAACAGGAGGAGCTGTTGCAGTGGAATACTCTCATCAGTCATCATATTAGTGGAATTCCCAAACTAGGTAGCATTTTAGCCATCCGAAAGGAATAATAGTTCAAAGACCACTCGATAATTCAGGGAATTCAATGTTCAGGGTATAATTTTCCACGCCATGTCACAGGTCGTTAAAGAGTTGTTGCAAGTCGGCGTGAATGAACAGCAGTCTCCAAGTCTGTGAGGCCTCAACATACTCAGAGAAGGCCTTTAATCGTTTAAACCATCATTATTTTCTCGATTTGTCTAATGCGAAAGGCACATGCATCAACCTGTACATGGCAATGAAAGATAGCATCTTAACTGATCACAGGTATCCTGTGAACTGCATTTCCATTCTAAGGAGTGCCAACATCATGTAAATTTCCTTGGTCATGGAGTGTGATTTATCTCCAGCGGAAAATACATGTATTTCGTTTAAAATTTGAATCCAGCTATGCCCAGGAATCTTCCTTAGGCCCCTTTCTTTCATCAGACACCTCACTCTTGATGCCTCATTCCACTTTCCCGTAGAAGCATACGCATTTGATAATGCCACATAGTTTCCTGAATTATCTGGCTCCAATTTCAACAAGTGTTTGAATAAACGTTCTCTGAGTTCAAAGTCAGCATGCTCTCTGCATGCAGCAAGTAAAGATGCAAATATAAATGCATCGGGCTCAAAAGGCATTGTTAGAATAAGTTTTAAAGCTTCGTCCAAGTTCTGACACGTGGAAAGAATACTAACAAGACAGCCATAATGCTCTGCATGTGCAACTATGTTGTGATTAGAAACCATATCAATGAAAAGCTCTATACCTTCTGTCACAAGCCCAGCATGACTGCATGCAGAAAGGATACTCGCAAAGGTTATGACATCTGGTTCTATCCGTTCCTCTTTTAGACGTCTAAAGAGCGAAAGAGCTTCCACTGCTTGACCATGTAATGCGTAGCCAGAGATCATTGCATTATAGATGGCCAATTCCTTTTTCAATATCATATCAAACACCCTCTTCGCTTGATTTATACTACCACATTTAGCATACATGTTCACTAAGGAACATAGGACCGGTGTTGATAGTGAAAGTTCATGTCTTGTGATGTAACAATGAATTGCTCTTCCATCTCGCAGAGATGCCATAGTTGTGCAAGCTGAAAGTAACGAGCTAATACTCATGCTGTTGGGTTTAATCCCAGATTCTTGCATTTGCAGGAATGTCAGGAATGCTACATTGCCAAGACCATTCTGAGCGAGTCCAGATATGAGAGTGGTCCAAGTAATTAGATTTGGACAGACACCAAGAGACTGCATCTCCAAGAACATATCTTTAGCCTTGTTAACTTCACCTTTATTAAGAAACCCCATAATCACAGAGTTCCAAGATATCACATTTGGTGGCAGACCTTCTAACTGCATCTGATAAAACAATTTTAATGTTTCACCACTCTGACCCTGCTCTGCATAGGCAGCCAATAGCGTATTCCACACTATAAGATCTCTCTTCATAGTTGAGTCAAAAACTCGCCTTGCGCATTCTAATTTTTCACATTTGGCATACATATCAATTATGCTACTTGCAACAGCAACATCAGACTCAAGGTTGTTTCTAACACAAAAACAATGCCCTTCCTTCCCTAATTTCAAATTCCTTGAATCAGCAGCAGCAGCCATTATCGAAGCAAGAGTCACAGAATCAAACCTCAAATGTTCCGATTGCATTATGTGACATAAACCCAGCGCCCGATCAACCAGCCCATTATGCACATAACCAGAGACAAGCAAATTCCATGTCACTACATCTTTCTCCAACATTTCACTGAAAACCAGTTCAGCATCCTCAACTAAACCAACCTTGGAATAAAAATTTATGAGCGAACTACCCAATATGTTGGTTAATTCCAGTCCAGATAAAACTGCTAAGGCGTGCCCTTGATTACCCTCGTCAATCGCACTTAAATTAGCTGAAGCAGCAAGAAAGCTTGATAGAGTTACTTGAGTAGGTTCAACGCCTTCCATCCTCATGTCATAAAACGTCTCAATTGCTTCCTCATTCAGTCCATTCTGGGTAAAATTAACTATCATTGAATTCCAAGCTACTATATTCTTCTCAGAAATTTTATCAAACACTTTGTTTGCATCTCCACATAACCCACATTTACCATACATATCCAGTAGACTACTAGCAACATAGATACACCCACCTAAATCCATCTTAACTGTATAGCCATGGAGTGCTTTGCCAAACCCAATCCACTGCAGAGCACCAGAAGCTTTCAAAGCAACTGGAATGACAAAATTGTCCAGGAGTAGTCCATTTTCGTGCATCTCGCAGAGACACACTAAAGCTTCTTCGTTAAAGCCGATTCTACATTTTAAACCCATAATGGCAGCCCAAGAAAACTCGTTCTGTACCCGCAGATTGCGAAACAAACGGTTGGCAATCTCTGACTCGTGGCATTTTGAATAGAAAATCACCAATTTGGTTTCGATGTACTCATTCTTTGCAATGAATTCACCGTTCTTGAGAATTCGACCGTGAATTTGCTGACCCAACGAAAGAGCTCTCTCGTAAACACAGCCCTGAAGAAGTTCTCCATATATATCGGGCCCAATTGTGATATTCTCTAATTCCATATCAGCAAACAAGTCGACAGCTACTCGAAGGTCGCCTTCTTTGCAGAGAGAAGATATCCGGTTCAAATAAGATTTATAAGAGATTTTAATGTTTCCTGCATTTTCATTCAACTTCGCAAAATGGGTCGGCGAGTTCTGAAATCTTCTGGTACTGTAGAGAGAAGCGAGCGGATTAGAGGACGTGGCAAAAGGAAAAGCAGCCATACATGGAGGAGAAGAAAAAGGAAAATGAAGCAACAGCAGAAATTAATATCTGTATCTCTTCGTCGGCGGGCGAACGCTTTTCCAAAGCCAACTCTATTAACAGATTGGGTGACACTGAGACCCAACCTCCCATTGCGCGCCTTCCCCTGTCTAAATTGTTTCAATTGAAAAAACAATGATAATGTTGAAAACGACGTTTAATACTTAAAACCCGAGGCAGGCAACATATTAAACATTAATTAGCCGAATCTTAAAAAGGTGATTAGACAACATTGAAGTACTTTGTTATTCAAATATAAATAATCTTCTCACTTTCATGTAATGGAAACACGAGAACAACAGGAGGGCAAAAAGCAACGCTGTGTCATCATCTTTTCTGAAAGTTCAAGGACTTCGTTGAGTAAACAAACACCAAGACGAAGAGCGAAGTGAAGGAAACAAGAGCAACTGAAACCACCCACAAAAAGTCATATCTAAACCCATAATATTGCTGCATAAACTCAGCCACTGTCTCTCCTGTGTCAAGCTTAGTTTGTATATCTGCATATTGGGAAGTGACCATTCCATACAAACTCCAAGAAACAGGGCAAATCCAAGCATACCATCTCCACCACACGGAAATTCTCTGCAGTCAATAAGCACGGTAACTCAGTTGAAACTTGATGGGAATCGTGAATGAAAAAAAGGAGATAATATAATGAGCCATTTACCGTTCGGGGGATGACAAAACCGGTGAATAGGTTCCACACCGAGTAAAAGACCCCCGAAAGTACAGCAGCAGTTGCTTGATTAGGACTCACTGCTATCACCATCATACCATAGTATATGAAATATAGAACTGTGATGTACATGAAGAAGAAGTTGAGGAAGAACTTGCTGGCTGTCCATTCATATCCCATCATTGCATAGACTATAACCGCATATAAAGCTACCTGAAGCAGGGTGTATGGGATTTCAATTGCAACCTGACAGTAATACAAGGCAAGAGATGTCACGATAGTAAAGATTTCCAACCAATTTCATAGAAACTTCATTTTTTAGCAATGCAGGTAGCTGTCATCAAACCGTCATGTTTGCATTTGCCTGGGCATCTCTTTCTTTTGTAGTAATTAACTCTCACATTAAAAAATGTTAGTTCAAAGATGTTTTGATGATATTTGTCGATCAATGGACTCTGCTTGAAAGAAATGAAAAGATGTTTCGATAACTATTATAATTGCAATTAAAGGAATACCTGAGCAAATGCATGAGGCAAAGCAGAATACATTCCAGCAGCCCGCTCCCTGTAGTAAACTGTTCGTTCAGTGATGATCACAGGTTGCACTGTAAGAGCGCTTTGTGTCCCCATGAAGTTAATTGCAATGTACATAGCACCTATGCTATTGAAAATGTCTTGTTTCGTGCTCCTGAGTTATTAAAGATCGCATATTTGTATCTGGAAATCTAAGTAAAAGAGAAGTGTATGGACGAACAGTTTGGCCTATGTACCTCTTGCTGCCGAGCCCCAAAAAAACAACTCCAAACATAATGCCCATTGAAACACCGAACAGAATCCGGACGGCAGTGTATGCTGTGTTCCTGGAATATGATTTGTGCTGTTTCCATAGGCAGGCTTTGAACTGAGTCACGTAGGATTGTGGGTACTTGGAGGGAAAATGAAGAGCTTGAGAATCTGGAAGAGGTTTGCTCAACTCTTCAATCAGAAGTTCATTTCTTCTGTGTTAATATTAGCAAGGGATTATCATCTAGGGCAGTTAAAGATGCAACAATTCTTCGGTTGATTAAACTTGAACAGTTTGAATGAATCAGTTGACTGACCTAAACAGATCAGATTTCTTGTATATATCAGCAAATTTAATGCCTCGAACCACTTCTTGTGCTGTTGTTGTCATATCTAAAACCCACGTTGCTGGATTATATCCATCCCTTATGCTATCAACTCCAAGGATTTCCTTTAATACCACAGAGAGAAAAACAGTGGAAAACACTTACTATTATATATTACATGCGAGAAAGAAAGTTATGATTACGGTTTGGGCCTACCTCAAAATACTTGATTAGAAAGCAAGACTGTGGCCCCAAAGGACCCACATATATTTCTTCACCTCCTCTTGTCAATAAAAAGAGCTGTCGTTAGAAATTGGAAATATATTAAATTTCATTAGAGCAATGGGCATATTAAGAAGTTTGTTGTGTTGTGTCAATTTAGTCTTATGTGATACCTCATCAAATGATTCAAATATATCAATACTTGGCTGGTGAATTGTGCATACTACAGTTCTTCCTGTATCAACTGTATTTCTCACTGTTCTCATTACGATGGCAGCTGCTCGGGCATCTAAACCCGAGGTTGGCTCATCCAGGAATATTATTGAAGGGTTAGCAACAAGCTCAACAGCAATGGTTAACCTTTTGCGCTGCTCAATGGATAATCCATTCACATTTGGAAATCCAACCAATGAATCCCTTAATGGCGTTAATTCAATTAGCTCCATAATCTCTTCAACAAAAAGCTGCACTTGATGAATTTTGGAAAATACAGTCAAAAGAACAGTTCAGAGAAAGGTTTTACTAAAATTCAGAATAAGATAATTACATTCACAAACCTCTAAAGTCTTTGTGTCAACTTCTGAAGGCAACCGAAGCCATGCTGAATATATGAGGGACTCATATACAGTTACATAGGGTGAATGAATGTCATTTTGTTCACAGTACCCAGAAACTCGAGCAAAAGTCTCCTGTTTTTTAGGAAAGCCTGAGATTCTGATGCTTCCTTCAATGTAACCACTGTTTTTTCTTCCAGCCAACACGTCCAAGAGTGTTGTTTTTCCTGCACCACTGACACCCATTAGAGCTGTGAGAATTCCAGGCCTGAAGGCTCCACTGACTCCCTTCAGAAGTTCCAACCGACCCCCAGATGCACCTTGAACTTTCATTGCCTACAAATTCCATGATTATGGCTCTTCAAGCTATGGTATATATAAGCAATGATAGATCATTGTATTTTACACCACAAAAATTACCTTTGGCATATCTACTGAGTATTTGACATTCTCGAACGTAAGGGAGAGAGGCGTGAATGGAAGAAGCATCTTTTGATTGTTATGTTTGTCAACCCTGGAATCTGTGAATGGTGAATGGTCTAGTGAGCACATCAGAAAACATAAAATTTTAGCCAATGGGAACCTTAGTAGCCAATTAATGTGGCTTACTTTTAGATGAGATATCAGTATTAGTCCTGATTGAGCTTAGTTCAGTGTCCCCTGATACATGAGCGTTTTCCTCTCTTATTATGTCATGGCGTTTCTTCTTCTCAGTCTTTTGGTAGGGGAAAACTGTTCGAGATTTCCCATATTCTGCAAATATCAATTAAAAATAGTTAAGCACTTTGTCAATGTAACTAGAATGATACATGCAGAATGAAAATTGTTTGGATGAATGGAAATTTTTACCATTAAGAAATGCTAGAGCCAACGCAGAAATTCCATTGAAAAAGACTATGAATCCTATCAATGCAACAAGACAAACCCAATACCAGTTTGGATTAAGGAACAGCCCACGTGATTTCAGGACCAAAATCCCCACGGGCTCTTTTGATCCTTTAAGAACCTAAAATTCGGTCTCCACATTCAGAATCCTCAGCATTTAAGCATGCTAGATTTATATAAGTAATATCAAAATAGTAAAGCAGAGTAAGTGACAAAGATCTCTTCCTGCTTTGACATGATACATACACGATTCCAAGCATTGCTACGAAATTCATTCGTCGAAAGTGCAGTTTGAGCATACATCAGTGGCGAGGTCCAGTAACCCCAAGCCAACCACTTCTGCATATTATCTAAGTAAAAGAATTCAAGTATTGGTTATTTTGACTACAGGCTCCAGCAAGTAATCTGGTCATTTCAGTTTCTAGATCGAATCATACCATGAGATAAAATGAATCCGCCAAATATTAGAAGCCATAATACAGCAAGGCATCCTCCTGTATTTGCAACAACGTGATCCCTGGCCAGTGCTGCAATGCATCTGAATAGTGAATATGACATTTGTCCACTCAATGTGTAAACAAAAAATTGTTTAAGCAACCTGGAAAGAGAAACTCAACAAAGGGTTAATTTAAGACTCCAAGATAATAAAGCTGAGAAATACAGGACGCTAGGATCAGCTTACGACCTTGTGAAGCTAGGATCAAATCCTACAACATAATATGTTGTGGCAACCCAAAGAGCTACTTCAATGAAAGACATGGGAATTCCAAGGATGGATGATGGCAGTGAGAATGCCCATGATGGATAGAAAAGGAGGTCTCTTTGCTTATAGAATATAGGGAGTTTGTCAATTGTCAATGGAAGTTCAAAAAATCCGGTAAACGTTATTGTGTTGAGTCCAAAATAGAGAGCTCCCAAGTAGACAATTCCATCTTGAATACTATCGTGATGCTTTTTGGCTTGAGCAAACACAGTTGCTACAACTATAGCAGAAAATTCAAGCTGAAAGAAAGGATTTCAAGTCACAGTTTGACATGTCAGAAGTAGGTTACAGAAATGTAAACAGATATTCAAAACTAACTTGAATCATTTTGAAAATGTGCAAGGATGCACTCCTCTTCATTAATGTAACTTCCCTAGACAGGCACGCCTTCATTAATTCTTTCTTGGTAGCTCCATATTTAGTTCTTGTTAAAGCTGCAGGGTGGCTGTTGGACTTTTGAAATGGGATAGCAAGCTCATGTTGTATGGCCCTGCCTATCCAAAATGACTTGAAAGCCTCTGCAAACTCGTCAACAGAAATATAATGATGTTGTATATCGTGATTCCTCCAATATTGTCTCTGATCCTTTCTGGATGTAACCTAAATGCAACTACAGATTTCAGATTCTCATGTTATAAGATGTCAATAAGCTTGGTTATTTATGTTAGTGAATATACAAAAGAGGTGGTTTTGTGTTGTGTATCATAAGTTAATGTAGAAGAAAGGAAGCTTTGGAGATTTAGTATATATAGATCATGAAAGCCATGGGGGAAATTAGTAGATTTACTTCCTGAAGGTAATCGGCTACACCCTTCCTCTCAGGACATCTGAACCCCATGGATTCAAAAAACTCCAGAACATGTTCCCGTGGGCCTTGGTACACAATACGACCTTCTGACAGAAGAATGATATCATCAAATAGCTCAAAAGTTTCGGGTGGAGGTTGAAGAAGAGAGATCACAGCAGTCTTGTTGAAGATGTGAATAGATTGACGAATTGAGTTCACAATTTGGAACGTAGTTGAACTGTCAAGACCAGTAGATATATTGTCCATGAAAAGCGCATTGACAGGACCAACCAGCATCTCTCCTTGGGAACACAATTTTTTGAAAATTCAGTTATTTATGCAGCTGAGATTTTACTCTACTTCAAGGCTAGATTGGCCATTTATTCTCTACCTGTGGTCACTCTCTTCTTTTGTCCTCCTGAAATGCCCCTTAACATCTCATTTCCTATAATGGTATCAGCACAAACGTCTAGACCCAATATCTGAGGAGCAAAATATTAGAAATTAAGGAAACCTTTTCCTTTGTTACATTCAATAATAGGTGTTACATATTGGGTTTCACAACATACCTTGAGTATATACTCTGTGACAATATCTTCCTTCTGCCCCATCAATACTGATGCCTGTATAAACAGAATATCATATCATGAGCCAGAGTAGTATTCAATTTTATTTGGATAATATTCGTTCATTTTACCTTCATCAATGCATCAATATAAGGATCTGGCTTGATATTCATCTCCTTTTCCCTCCTCAAAAGCTCAGTAAGCATGTCTACATTGTTGATGAAATCGGTTTCAGAATCTAATATTAAAACTTGTGAAACTGTTTCAAAGTGAAATCTAAACAGGGGTTTCAAACCATAGCCAGTTCCAACTCCTTGACATCTTGCCGAGAATGCTAAAGTTTCCCTTACTGTCATTAAAGGAATATGGATATCATACTGGCTGATATAAGCAGCGGTCCTCTGAGGGACAAATTCCTTCATTTCATGTCCATTATAAGTTACTGTCCCAGAAAACTATCATAGAACAAGAATCTACTGTCAGTTTTCACGACAAAAATGCCTTAATTCATTGATGAGATAGGTCAATTTTTTTATGAATAATTCTTTAAAGCAAAGATGTGTTAACCTTTAGCTCTGATTCAAGTTTTCCAGACAAGGCTTGTAGCAAAGTTGTCTTGCCAGAACCAGGAGGTCCGAGAAGCAAGGTCATTCTGCAGAGAATTTGAAGTGCCAATGTTTCAGTAATGAAATTAAAATATTTGGACCTTGAGTTTAACCAAGAAGGAAAAACATAAGGTATATGGACAGCTATTACCTCACCTGCCTGGTTTAATAATTCCACTCACATCACGAAGGATTGAGAATTGCTGCTTTTGGCTTGAACATAAATGAATGCAGTTTGCTGCACCCTATGAGAAGAGAAACTCCAAGATAAATATGATGATTTAGGGAAAAAAAAAAGGAAGTTAATAGTAAGATCTTACAAAATGATGATATAACTGAGATTATTAAAAAAAAAAAAAATCAACCTTAAAAAATACATTTGGTCTCTATACTTTCATAGAAATGATAATTTAGTCATTGAACTTTCAGATGTAACTACTTAGTCCCTGTAGTTTCAAATTTGTAACAATGTAGTCCTTGAAATTTAGAATGTAATAATTTAGTCCTACCGTTTAAAATTTGTAACGATTAAGTCTTTGTTGTGAAAATCTTGTTAAGTTGAAATGGAGTTGCTGGTGTATGTAGATTGACAAATTACTTAGTGACTAAAGACATTTCTAAACTACCTGAGCTAAATCGTTAAATATTAAATTATTACAAAATTTAAATTACATAGACCATTAAGTGTGTATAAGTAAAGAAAATATCTCTACAATGATATCTAAGCCCACAGACTTTTTCTTTTAAATCTATAAAATACAGTCGAAATATTTTCTTTACTCACATATACACAATTTCTCACTTCTAACCGATGTGGAATACTCGGCATCCCTAACAGTCTTCAACTATCTGATTCCAGTATACAATATTTACCTCTGCAATGTTTAGAAAGTAGTTGACGATTGTGGGCGAAGCTCTTCCGCCCAAGTATGCTTCAGCATCGACGTTAAGATTCTGGAATCGCACTTCGATTGTCGGTAAACGAAGGAGAACTCTGATCAAATATACCAAAAATAGGTCAGCATTAAACTCCAATAATGAAGCAAATGCACTAAACCGAATCAATTTGAGAAAACTAACAAAGTAACACATAACAAAGGCGGTTTCAGACCTATCGATTCGGTCCTTGAGTTTCAGCAGGAATTCCTCATTGCTTTCAACATTTCTCACCACTCTGTTTAAAAGCTCTTTCGTCTCTTGAAACTCAAGCTTCTGAAGATCGATTTCCTTCAACTCTCCTGCAATGCAATGCAACAAACCATCGACATTTTGAGAAACGAACTGAAAGTTTAAAGCTAAATGAGGATATGAAGTTGGATGAAGCTTAATAGAAAATGTATCAATATTAATCAGAACATCGATTAGTTTTTCACCTGCAACTCCATGCAGAATAGCTCTTCGTGCCCTTTGATACGTGGGGAGCCTTTCAAGAGCGGCCCACCTGAGAGCAGCTTCTCCTTCGCCGTCTTGTCTAAAGCTGCCTATGCTCGAGCTCTCCAGCGCCATTGCTTACTGTTCTCTGTAAATCGATCGGCAATATGAGACTGAGAGTCTGAAACATATATACTGTGTCAAGTATGAACAGTATTTGTAATGAAAGAAGTTTAAAGAGACGATCAGTAGCTGTTTTAAAAAACAATTAAAACAATATTTTGTTTATAATGTTTCCTTAATTAATGTTATTACTAAAAGTTAGACTTCTCCTCCGTCCTAAGCCATGACTAAAAGGTTGTAGGTCTAACTCTGCACATACTTATTGTTGAAATGTTACGTTACTTTTTCGCATACATTTTTTTTAGTTGTCAAAATTTTAATGGTAATATACAGAAAGATCTATACATACTGTATGCAATCAAATATTCTTTTTAATATAGATATGAAGAATGCTTAGTTGCATACCACTATTAAAAATTCAACAACCAAGAAAAAAAAAATCTTAAAAAATTAATTAAGTGGGTGCATAATGGTATGCAGCCCAATATTTTTCTATAAAATATTTTACTGTCAATCTGAATATAGCTTAACTAATTAAGACATATATTCTCGACTAAAAAGTTATAGATCCAAATTCTCACGGTTGAATTTAAATATTTTACCTTATTGTCCTCTCGTTTACCCTAAAATTTTACAATTTTTAGAGGTTGAAAGCCCCCATCTTCTTTTTCCTTTCACGTAATGCATCCCTCATATAACTTAATTCATACCCTTTATACCTTGTTTACTTAGCATCTCTTTACGTAACTTAATTCATATCTCTTCTATCCTTTTCTTTAATTGCGATGATCTAAAAATTTGACAGATATATATATATATTCCAACGAACATACAATCCTCACAAAAAAAAAAAAAATCCAATTGTTTGAGTGAAATTTTTTCATTCAAACAAGAACCAGTTAGATTTTAAAATCAAATTGGGTGGGATTGGGCCAATAATTAGTTATATTAAATATATTTTATTATCCTCTTATTAATGTTAAAAATACAACCCCAGGTTATGATTTGTTAGTTTTTTTAATTTCATGCATGCAAAAGCTCGATGGCATTATTTTGCGGGTAGTTGAAATTTGGAAGGCATTAAATTGGGTTTGATTTGATATGTTTTTTCGTGCATGACATTAATATACATTACATGCACGTGTCGGTGATTGGATTTTATTTGATGGTCTACGGCCAGGTTTGTTGGGATATGTTACACGTCCGTTATTTGTCCATCTTCTGAAACATATTTTTAAAAATTTTCAAAAATGGTTTCCCGAAAATCATACACGTGTCACGTATGCAGAAAATTTTTCCCTTTCTTTGAGGTAACGTTTGCAAAGTTTTCAAACATGACATAAAAAGTGAACTTTCTCATTTTAGTTTTAAAAAATAAAAAATAAATTAAATTTAGTTTTTAAGAATTTTAATAGTTTATCGAATATTGTAGATTAAATATATGTTTCGATTCTTAATCGGCATCATTTTTTATCTCGATCTGACATAAATTTAAGATTTTAATTGATATGATATAATTATTCTAATATTAATAAATCGGCATCATTTTTATTTCCATCGCATATAAGTTTATCTTTTAACTTTTATTATTAGCCCACAAAAAGACAAAAATACATTTACAGATTTCAAAATAGGTATGTTGATTTTGTAAGGACAAATATGGAAAAAAGTATTTTTGAAATAAAATTATTCTTTTTAAAAAAAATTTAGAAAATCATAAAACAAAAAAAAAAAAAATCACAAATAAAGTTATTCTTCACTTAACATGGATTATTATCAAAAACGATTTAATCATGGAGTGATGATTAATCCAAATTACATCCTAAGACAAATATATGTATATATATATACACATATATAATTACAATTGATAAAAATGATTTTATTTTATTTTTAAAAAAATAAGATATAAATAATATATTTATCAACGAAAAAAACCTTTGTACTAGGAAGTGGAGGGGTGCGCCAGGCCCAAGCTATAGTGCAACGATTGGGCGACGGTCAAGAGGCCCAGTAGCAAGCTACCGAATGGGCCCCTCCCCCTAGAAAAATAAATTTAATATCATGTGGGCCGATGGCCCACGTATCAGATATTAAACTGATAAGAACAGATA
>JAOANK020000022.1:7036092-7047038 GCA_026257165.2 Telfairia occidentalis | reverse complement strand
ATCACCATTGAAAGGGGGACAAAGGGGCTTGGTCTGATCTGCTCTGAATGTTTTTCTTCTTCCTCTTCTTCTTCTTCTTCATCATGTCTCTCTTATGATGATACAGTTTCTTGGGAGATATTATATATATATATATATATATACACACAAATAAAGTTGCAAGGTTTCACTAAGTTGGGGGTCGCAAAAATTTGACATGTGTGGCTGCTCTAACAGGGGGCCATTAATGGTGTCTGGTTTGTAAAGAACAGTGAAACAAAGAGATAAGACAGAAATGCTGCTGAGGGAATTAATTAAGGGGGCTGTTAGTTTGGTGCATCCGATTTTCCCCCTTACTTTGTTATGTGTAGTCTTAATACCTGTCTGCTTTTCGCACTGTAGGTGAGCTTTGGGATGAGTTAAAGCTCCTTTTTGTTCGCTGAAAAGAGTTTGTATTCTTTGCCCATCTTACAACTTTGTCCTCTTCTTCCTGCAAAACCACTGGGAATAAATAGCATTCCCTTCCCACCTTTTCCATTAGGACCACTCCCTTCATCAACCCTTTTTTTTTTTCTAACTTTTCTTTTTTCCCCAAAACACAATACTTCTACCATTCAATTTTTCATACCATTTATGGGAGAAATTTCACTTGTCTAAAGAGGTGAGGTTTGTGTAAGATGGGGTCGAATATTATGTTTGACCCACATGATCTAATTGAAATACGACAGCAGTAACTTCACTTTGTTACTAAAATATTAAGACCAACAATAATGCATTAAAAAACCCTATTGCTTTTTAAATACAGAAATATAGAATTCAGCCAAATATAACTGTGCTTTCCTTAAAATATTACTGTTTTTTGTAATTCTGAAGGACTGGTTTTGGTTAGCCAACTAACCAGGTTGATATGTATGATGCGAAGGCACCACTTTCGAAGTTGGGGAAGATGAAAAACTTTGTTCAGCTTATTTGATTCCATTTCTACTGTATATATAAAGCTTTGGAGAATAAGTAGAACACTGTCGAGATATGGTGCTATTTCCTACTCCCTCTCTCTCTTCTCTTTTTTTCTGATAGTTTTTTCTTTATCTTGCCACTGCTAGCATGCTAGCTGCGTTTCTGTTAAACACCACACCTTGAGAACATGGAAATGGCTTCTTACACCAACGAAAATCTTCTCCAAGTTTTCTTTCGTCGGCTTTGAATTCGTCAAGCGTTGTGCTGAGTGACGAGTCTGTGAGTAAAAAACGAAGAAAAATGCCATACATGCAAATAGAGCCAGAAGAGAAACATTTGATACCATCTTCTCCAATGGTTATGACATCCCTACATGGCTCAAAGGATGCTGAGAAGACTAGTTTATGGAGAAGGAAAGGAACGAGGAGAGCAAAAGCACCTACCATGGAGGAACTCAAGCAAGTGGAGCTTGATCCAAATACGGAGTTTCCCTCTTCATCTTCCTACAAAAGCTTAACATTTCCTAGTCGGCCAGACTTTGGCCAGCTGGGGAGTAAATGCTTGGTTAAAGCCAATCACTTCCTAGCAAAAATACCTGAATCAGACATAAGTCATTACAATGTAAGATTAACAACTTAAAGTAATGAGCAGAAGATTTTTTCAAAGATGCAACATGAATATGAAAGTTGTGTATTTTGTTGAGCTTGCAGGTTATGATAACCCCAGAAGTTACTTCTCGTAAAATGAAGAAGAATATACTGACCGAGTTAATCAAACATTATAGAAGCACAGAGCTGGGGATGCGACTGCCAGTTTATGATGGAGGAAGAAACCTGTACACTGCCGGATTGCTTCCTTTCACATCAAAAGAGTTCACTGTCATTTTGGCTGATGAGGAGGGGGCAGCCACTCCCAGGCAATTATTCTTTTTACCTCATATATTTTTGCTCTTTCTTTGTTGGAAAACTTTTGTTTAATATGGGTTAATCATACCAGGGAACGAGAATTCAAAGTGCAGGTAAAGTTTGTAACTTTGGCTAGCATGCACCAGTTACGAGAATTACTTGCTGGTAAACAAATTAATAACCCTCAAGAAGCTTTGACCATTCTTGACATAGTCTTGACGGAGCTTCATGCTCAAAGGTTGGCATCTAACTTTTTGGCCCTCGTTTGCTGGTTTCATATCATCTGGCTTGCCATTATGTTTTCCATTCTGTGGTAAATTTCAATCTGGAATTATAGATATATATCAGTTGGGCGATTCTTTTACTCTCCTTGCATTAAGAAACCTCAGCATGTTGGGGGTGGTTTGCAAGCATGGCGTGGCTTCTACCAAAGCATCCGACCTACTCAAATGGGATTGTCACTAAATATTGGTAGGCATATGAACTTCATTCTATTTAGAGTTCTCTTTACCCATGCTTCTCTGGCTGTGTTTTATAGTCTGCATCGACTTCTCTTTCACTTTTCTCTTTGAAATTGCATCTCGTATTTCAGACATGTCATCCACTGCATTCATTGAAGCAATCCCTGTCATTGATTTCGTCGCCCAAATTTTAAACAAAGATGTGTATTCAAGACCGTTGTCTGATGCTGATTGTATCAAGGTATCATGTGTTTTTTGGACACTTTCAGCTTCTCAAGCAAGAAATTCAGATTATTATATAACAGAGTTGAAAGATTTTGCACTGAACAAGCAATAATGCCTTTTTGCTAGATTAAAAAAGTACTCAGAGGTGTAAAAGTTGAAGTTACACACAGGGGAAATGTACGAAGGAAATATCGAATTTCGGGACTGACATCACAGCCTACAAGAGAGCTGATGTATATAAAATATTGGCCCCATTTCTCCTTATTCTGCATTTCAGACTTTCTTTTGCTCTTTTATGTTGTTTCAATTGAGTTGTTTTGCTACAGTTTCCCTCTTGATGAGCAGATGAACATGAAATCTGTAGTTGAGTACTTCCAAGAGATGTATGGATATACCATTAAGTATACACATTTGCCTTGCCTTCAAGTAGGAAACCAGAAGAAGGTTAATTATCTACCCATGGAGGTCAGTTCTGCCAACCATTCGTCAAGTTGCCTTCTACATTTGAATCTTCTCTGTAGAAATTTTATATGACGTTTTCCCCCAGGTGTGTAAGATACTTAAAGGACAGAGATACACGAAAGGACTGAATGAAAAGCAAATAACTTCCTTGTTGAAGGTTTCATGTCAAAGACCCTCTGATCAAGAAATGGACATTTTACAGGTCCAATCCATAAGTCCTCTCCCAATTTGCTAATTATCATTGTATTTAACCATACAAAGACATATAAATGTGTAAATTGTGAAAAAAAAAAAAACAGAATATCAAATAGTAACTGACTGTCCATCTCAAAGTTCTTTGCTGCTTTTCAGACTGTTCATCAGAATGCATATGAGGAAGATCCGTACGCCAAAGAGTTTGGAATCAGCATTGACAGCAAGCTTACATCAGTTGAAGCACGAGTCCTTCCATCTCCATGGGTATTTTAGAAGTAAATTTATATTTAGCACCTCATATTCAGACTCATGTTTTAACATGTTTCTCATGTCCATCTTTTTCCTCTAGCTAAAATTTCATGACACGGGAAAAGAAAAGGAACATCTGCCTCAAGTTGGTCAGTGGAATATGATGAATAAGGTTGGTAACTTCTCAATGTTTGATGTGTTTTTATGCATATCATAGAAGGAAATTTACTTTCTAGCTCCATTGCAGAAAGTAATAAATGGAAGTGTTGTAAGATACTGGGCTTGTATCAATTTCTCACGCAACGTTCAAGAGAGCATAGCTCGTGGTTTCTGTCAACAGCTGGTGCAGATGTGCCAAATATCTGGCATGGTACTTGATTATGGTTCAATGATTAAGGATTGACAGCCTTCTTAGTTCTTATTATCCTGCTTGAAGTCTTATTTTGTTGATCTTTCTAATTAGGAATTTAACCCAGATCCCGCAATTCCTATATACTCAGCAAGACCAGATCAAGTGAAGAAGGCCTTAAAATTTGTCTGTAGTGCAGTTTATAACAAACATGAAGGGAAAGAGTTAGAGTTACTTATAGCTATTCTTCCCGACAACAACGGGTCTTTATATGGTATGTGTTTTTGTTCGTGTGATATATTGATATGGAATTGTTGAAAGGAATTTTCACTATGAAAGAATTGAGATTATCTAATCCTTATCCAAAATCTACGACTGGCTTCAAGTCAGATTTGCTCGTGTATTAAGAAGACTACAGCTGTTGAAAATGAACTTGTATGATCTCTTGATCTCTAAGTGTGTAAAGAAGAGTAGGTCTTCTACATCTAAAGCATCCAACCACTTGACCTGTGAATGGCTTCAACTTCAAGGAGCTAGAATTCAAATTTTCCAACACTTCAAATAATGAAATGTGACCTTTTATTATATCTAAGAGCAGCAAAATTTTCATTCAGGTGATCTTAAGAGGATCTGTGAAACAGAGTTGGGATTGATTTCCCAGTGTTGTTTAACAAAGCATGTCTTCAAGAAGAGCAGACAGTATTTAGCAAATGTGTCGCTCAAGATCAACGTCAAGGTCTCTACCATTAGTTTATCTTTCAGAATTCTGCCATAAGAAATCAAGTTTATCTAATAATGAAAGATTTATTTTTGTGTTCTACAAAGATGGGGGGAAGAAACACCGTTCTATTAGATGCTTTGCGGTCAAAAATTCCACTAGTCAGTGACATACCAACAATAATCTTTGGAGCTGACGTTACCCATCCAGAATGTGGGGAGGATTCTCTTCCATCTATAGCTGCCGTAAGCTTGTTCAAATCTTAATACTTGAATTGCTAAATGTGTTTTAATGATTGAGCCATTTTAATATGTGTCATACAGGTCGTGGCTTCCCAAGATTGGCCAGAAGTTGCAAAATATGCTGGATTAGTATGTGCCCAACCTCACCGTGAAGAACTGATTCAAGATTTATTCAAAACGTGGAAAGATCCTCACCGGGGCATGGTTGCGGGTGGAATGATAAGGTGCACAGTCTAGACTTACTAGCACAGTTTCCACTGGACGAACATGAAATAACTTAATCCTAGCAGCACGTTGTTAACAACGTCCATTCTCCTGCAGGGAGCTCTTGCTTTCATTTAAGAAGGCCACTGGACAAAAACCATTAAGGATAATATTCTACAGGTAATGTGGGGTTAAACAATCACGTGAGAGACTCCACTTGGATATTTTATTGTCTATCATGTGTAAGATCAGAACATGTGATATTATGATTTATGAGTTTTATGTTAGTAGGGATGGTGTCAGTGAGGGTCAATTCTACCAGGTTCTCCTGCACGAACTTGATGCCATACGCAAGGTTTGTTATAAAATTTATAATCACTCGGTGTGCTCGCTGCTGTACCAAGAAAGCAAGGTGGACATCTTTTAATTTATTTTTTGGCCAATTCTTAGGCTTGTGCTTCACTAGAACCCAGTTACCAACCTCCAGTAACTTTTATCGTTGTCCAAAAGCGACACCATACCAAACTTTTTGCATCCAATCATAATGATAGGAGTAGCACTGACAAGAGTGGTAACATTTTACCAGGTAATACATTTACAAGCAAGAAATAGCAGAACGCCATGTGATTTTGTCCAAGAGAAAGGGACTTCTCAGAACTTTTTTGATTCAAAATTTTCAATATTTGTCTAAATTTGTAGGTACAGTCGTGGATTCAAAGATATGTCATCCGACCGAGTTTGACTTTTATCTATGCAGTCACGCAGGAATCCAGGTATGGTGTAAGAGAACAGTCATAATGACCAATACATGACAACACTCAATATTAACAAAGTTGGGATATTGAAGGTGAAAACTTGAAGATAACGATATATTTATCGTGTGTTTTCAATTTTTCAGGGAACAAGTCGTCCCGCACATTATCATGTTCTGTGGGATGAGAACAATTTCAGTGCAGATGAGATTCAATCTCTAACTAATAACCTCTGTTACACGTAAGAATCATGAAACTATCTTTAAAAAAATTCCCAACATAGCTCTTTTTCCTTCCACATTGCTTTAAACCATAACTTTCCTACAGGTATGCTCGGTGCACAAGATCGGTATCAGTAGGTAATTCTTTGATAATACCTATTTTGTTGCAAATTTTCCAGTTTCAAGCCACAATATTGATACCAAATTGTGATTTCTTCTAGGGTAGATTTCGCTATCATTAAGCAATAATGCAAAGTAAATTGTACCAAAAGAACGCTCAACCCCAAGTTACTTCAAACCCATTTTCTTTCTGTTTCTAGTCAGTTCCTTCCTTTGAAAATTACTGTCTCATTCTCTCTTGGTTACTTTGCTTGAATTCAAAGACATCAAAGGGCATTGCAGAATCAGTACTTACAGTGACATTTATGGTTGTGATGTAGTACCTCCAGCATACTACGCTCATTTAGCAGCGTACAGAGCTCGATTCTACGTGGAACCCGACGCCCAAGAGAATGCCAAAAGATGCTGCACTCGCACCACAAATGGGTCCTGTGTCCGGCCTCTGCCTGCACTGAAAGAGAGAGTGAAAAATGTTATGTTCTATTGTTGACACCAATAAAACAAAGAAATAGAGAGAGATTGGAAAGCGATTTGTTCAATATATATAATCTATATTAAGAAACCGGGTGAGCAATGAAAATTTTGACCAGTACACGGATTTTGAATTTGCCGCTCTTCGGTGTGGTTGATTCGGTCCACTTCGTTCTCGCAGTCGAACACATTGATCCAGACGCTATCCGTTCTGTTGATGGGGATTGATGAGACCTCCTAACAAGCCCGAAATTTTCAACGATTGAAGCCCTAAGGCCATGACCCAGAATTTGATTGGAAGCTGCAACAAAATTCTGCTGGGTTGGTCACTTTGACCTTAATTTTTATTCTATATATTTATTCCATATTTTCGGTAATGGATTAATGCAAATTACATAATATTATTTAATTTTGATTTTTTAAACTATTAAGTAATGAAGGTATTCAATTTTATCTATTTTTTTTGCCTGTAAATATCTATTTCAATATATGTATTTTTATGTAAATATTTCTTCAAACATAAAAATTGAGATTTTTGGGAAGTGCATCTTCAAATTAGAAGGATTAGTGGAAAAACTTGCAAAATGAATTCTTATCATTATTATTTGGGGGGGGAGACTTTTTTGCTACAATGACATGACAGTTGCAGCTTGTAACTTTAATTTTTCTTCTAACATGTTTTGAAAGAGAGAACTAACAAAATCTTTGAATGTGTCAACTCTTCATGGGCTGAGAGACATTTTTCACATGAAATAATTCAAGTTAAAAACTTTGGTACACAATTGGGGTGAGATTAATTCAACTTTATTTGACTATGGAATTCTTAAAACATTGTTTAAAATAAGTGGGTGTAGTAATATTTTAAGAACTGATTTACCTATTTTCATCAATTGAACTGACATAATTATTTAAGCTGATTTGAACTTAGTTAAATGATTGAAAACAAAAAAAAAATTATAACTCAACATCATTCAAACATTTGAATTGAAATTGAACCTATTTCCAAATCCGCAAAAAATTTAATTATCAAAAGCTTTAATATGGTGCATGGAATAAAGAATTGGAATATTTGAAAACGAAAAGGCGGAAAAAAAGGAAAGTGGCTGCATAATTAAGATGTACTATTAGATAAAGTAGACAACTGATTAAAGTTAATAAAAATCTAAATTATTGATTTGAGCCACATAATTTATGATATCGAAAGGTGTGATTTGGTGAAAAGTTCAATCATGGTTGTTTTGATAAAAATAAATAAATAAAAATATATATATATCAAACAATTTGATTTGAAAAAAAATAAAGGGAAAGGCAGAAGGATGGACCACGAGCAATTTCCCGAGTCTAGTGCACAGAGGATCCCATCCTCAATGATGGCGCTTTCAATTCTTAGGCTAAGACGGGTCTCTCTCACCCAAAAATTGACCCACAAGGGACGGGCCAGGTTAAAAAAAAAAAATGCTAAATTAAGCGAATGCCCTTTAAACTTTAACATTTGTTTCAAAAACATTATTCTACTGATAAAAAAAAAAAAAAAAAAAAAATTAACGTAGCTAATAATGTGTTAACAATTGAATGACTAGTGGTTCATTCATTAAAAATTATTAAAACATCTTCTTTTTTTTGTCACTCATACTAAAAGTGTTCTAAGAGTATTTAGAATCAATTTGAAAAGTAATTTGTATAATTTAGCTTAATATATATATTGTATATGTACGTAGGTACGTGTATATTTATTAATAAGCTTAATTATACAAAATATTCTTATATTTTGTACCTTATTTCAAAAATATCTTCATTCTTTTAAAAGTTTCAATACTACCCTTCACGTTAGCTAAATATTTTAAAAAATACTCATAAAAAAATTTGATTTGATGTTTGACAAAAAGTTGACATTTAAATTTTGATTTTTTTTTAAAATAATTTTTTGTCAAACATTCAACTAAATGAATAAATTTTAAAACATCTAGCGAAAGTGAAAAATAGTATTAAAATTTATTAAAGAATAAGATATATTTTAAACAACTTTTAAATTATAAGAGTATTTTATATAATTAAATTTGATTAATATAAGGATTTTAAAAAAGAAGGTGGAAAAAGAAAATGGGGGTAATATCGCCGTCGACACGTGGGAGATAATGGAGACGTGAAATGTGCCGGTTTATGTAGAGGTTAAAGGTGGTCCCCAGGAAATATATTTTTGAGTGTGGGCCATGGGATTTCCCGACTTAGTCAGCACGCAGAACGGGATCACGTGAAATTAGGGACTGGTAGGCCACTCGTCGGGTCTACCGGGTCCCGTTTCCTTCGGCTTGACCCGCTTTTTTATCGGCTTAATTCCCTCGACTTACGGAAGCCTGTTTCCTTAGCCATCTCCCACATCACTAATCCAATCTCCCTTCCCCTTCTTTTCAACCTCTTCCAAATTCAACCATTCTAAAAACTCTCTTCAAACTCATGAAACTTTTACAATATACATCATTATTTAAACCTAGCCAATAATGCAGTTTTAAAGAGTAGAATTTAGGTTTAAATCCTATTTTCCTTCTTAAATTTTTCAATTTTTTTTTAAAAATTTTAGCCTTTTAACTTTCAAAACACTCATTTTAATTTATGAATTTTAAAAAAGTAACTATTTTAGTTCTTATGTTTATTTCATTTTAAACAAATTAACGATATAACTTTCAATATATAAATAAACATATTAATATGAGTATGTATTTAAGTTGCATAAATTGATCAGACAAATACATATTAGATGACAATTATTTACCAAGTACGAAGATGTAACCTTGCTGTAACCTTAGTATAATAATTGAGTAGTGGAAAAGTAGTGAAATTGAGAAATTGAGAGTTTGATGGGATAAGAAAAGTAGGGTGGGGTGTGTAGAATTTATTACTTTAGTAAATGAAGTTGTTTGGAGAGTAGGGTTATGGTATATGAACCAGAACCCAATAAGGGTTGAGTTGAGTGGCAGTGAGAGGGTGAGCGAGGGAGGGGAGTGCCCACAAAATTATGACACAAGGCCTGGTGAGGGTCAGGGTCAGGGTCAGGATTCAGGGCAATGAAAGGGGGTGTTGAAGTTGAAGTTAGAGTTAATTTGAGCACAAAAAAGCAGGAGAAAAGAGAAGTGGGTTTCTTTTAGGCATTTGATCAAACACTTTGCAGGGGCCCAAAATGTAATGCACAACAGCACAAGTTGATCTGAGGATTGAGTCAGTGAGTGAAAGAAGGGGAAGGCCCATGGACAGGCCAGCTGAGTTGATGGCACAGTTTGCACAGAGAGAAAGAAAGAGAGAGGGCTGGTTAGCTGTGTTGTGGGTTAGACACAGACAGAGACAGCTCCATTTTTCTCTCTCTCATGTGAGCCTTAGCCTTAGCCTTAGCGACGTACTGAACTGAGTCCATATTTCGATACTCATAAACGTAAAACGCCCCATCTTCTGTTTTTTTTTTTTTGCTTGGTTTCTGGTTGGTTCAGGCAGGCCTCATTATTACGCGGGAAGGGGTCCCGTTTTGGCGTCGCTGCTGAGTCCGTTTTTCCTTTACTGTCGGGCAATCCCACATGCCACCCTATTCCAATCAACCCCTTCTTGGGTCCTCTTTCCCCAACACCAACCCCACCTCCACTACTCTTTTTTCCTTTCCTTTCTTTGCTTTTTAGTCCTCCCCTCGTTCTCCTTTTTCCCAAAAACCCCCTCCCTATCACTCCCTTTTTTCTTTAATTGCATTCTTACGTCATTCCATTTTCTCTCTAACCCATTCTCTTTCATTTCTTTCTATTTAGTTTTAATCCAGATACCTAAAACTACTCATTTCCCACTCTTCACTTCATATTATTGAATTTCAAAATGAATAAATAAATTAAATTATGTTATGAAGGTAGACATTGGAAAATAAAATCCAGTTGAAATGGAAACAATAATAAGTGAAGGGGATGAAATGTAGGTAAGTTCAGGAACAAGGGAACGCACGGACAACATCCAGCTTGTCCCTATAAAAGGAACAAAGAAATAAGCCAGCAATTAGGGGTAGGCCTCACTACTCCTTGTAACACAACTAAACTTAATTAACATGATATTTTTAATTGTATATATATATATATTTTAATTTTAATTTTAAATGAATCGTCATTAAATATTTGATCGATGGACAAACAAAATTATATCTAATACGCAAAGCATGTTAAGTGATTGATTGAAAGAACACCTAGATATGGTGTTAGATAAACATTGGATAAAGGGAAAAAAAATGGTGATTGGAATGAAAAAAAATAGGGATAAAAAACAATGATGATGGATTAATATTATAAACCTTTTGATGGGTAAAGCTAAACCACCCTGGAGGAGAGAAGATTAGATTAGATTAGATTAGATCGAAGGTCGATATCATTGACTCTTTATATTTAAAGTTGAATGCAATGTGATGGATGGAACTA
>JAOANK020000022.1:6988811-7006552 GCA_026257165.2 Telfairia occidentalis | reverse complement strand
CAAAGTTGAAGGGTGGTATTGAAACTTTTAAAAGTACAAGAGTATTTTTAAAATAAAGCACAAAGTATAGAGGTATTTTATATAATTTAGCATATTTCGTATGTTTTGCTTTGACTGTTCTGTGATGAATCAGCTTTATAGGTACTTATTTGGAGGAATTGAAAAAAGCAGCATATTCCTTGCTTATTTGTCTCGATAATGTTGTCCCCTTTATAGTGTTATAGGTCGGCCAAACGACTCTGTTTTTGATACGGCACTTCACAAACGGTTCAAAATTTCTTGAGATATGAATAAGACATATGTTTTATTAGGTGATCATGTCAACATGTTTAATTTTTTCCCTTTTTTTTCATTTTGGAAAAATGAAAGAAAATAAGTTTGATAGTTAAAATTTTTGTTTCATGCTGTCACTTTTTAAATTAGAGTTAAGTAAACATTATGTATGGTAATATTTTTTATTCAATAGTTGTAAGTGAACTTTTAAAAACTGGAACTTCGAAGTTTTAATCTTTCATTTGATCTAATCCAAATTGATGCATGGAAATTTTAGCTCATTTAGGATCCAACGAAATTGAATTAAACATATATGGTTGAAATTTAATTAAACCAATCCTATTTAAAGATAGTTTTGAATATTATATTAATTTAATATTGAATACGTTTAAAATTCTTTTACAAAAAGTACAAATATTAATATACTAATGAATTTGCCAACTAACAATAATCAAACATATTCTTGATATAATAGGACCAAACTACATTGGAACAATGGTTAAATTCCCCCTCTTCCATCGTTCTCTCTATTTTGATGTAAAGGTTACTTTATATTTGCAATCATGAACAGTTAAACGTGTATTAAATGAAAAATAACAATTTTTTTAAAATAATAAAAGAACAAAGAAGACAGTAGATTTTGACAAGTCTAAAATGCCCCCAAGGTTATCAACAGGGGAGAAAGGGACATTTAACTCACAGAACTATTTGACTAGGATTTGAAATTAATTTGAAATTTTTTACATTTAAAACTTCTAAAAGAATTACTACTTGTATTAAAAAAAACAACCAGTTAAAGAAATTGAAACATAACAAAACAAAATAAAAAAATAAAATAAAATAAAAAACCCTAGTAGATAGGTAAGGATATCATAAAAGATCCAATTACAAATTAAATTCTTGAACTTTCAGTGTCAAGTAAGTATCTAAACTTTAAAAAGTGTCGAATATGTATTAAAATTTTCAATTTTGCATCTAATAGATTCTGAAACTTTAAAAATTGTCTAAGTCTATAAACTTTAAATTTTGTGTAAACTTTCAATTTTGTATCTAATAGTTTATCGATTTAATTGACATTTTTTAAAATTCACAAATTTATTAGACACAAAATTGAAACTTCAAAAACTTATCGAACACTTTGAAGTTCAGAAACCTATTAAATACAAAATAAAAAATTAAATGATCTATTTGACATTTTTAAAGTTTAGAAATAAATTTGACATAAAGTTGAAAGTTCAAAAAACAAAGGTGATAATTTAAATCCATAACAAATATTAGGGAGAAGGAGATTGTAAGTTGGAGAATTCAAATTTGGTTTGCAGTTTGACAAGTTTGAGGTTTGAATGGGAAAAAGAAAAAAAAAAAAAAAAGAGGGAGAAGGAAAAGGCAAGGCAAACAGGAAAAACAGAAAAGGCCAAACAAGGATTCAAAATAGCTGGCAGAGGGAAAAAGGGATGGCCCATGTTGCCATTTAATTACTTGCCAACTTGCAACCTGAATTATTTTTCTGCAAAATCAACTCCTTTTATTTATTATTTATTATTGTCCCGAAAAGAAAACAAAGAAAATAAAATAAAATCCACCTTTACAGACTCACATTAGAGGGCTCCAACTAAGACACGTGGCGTTCTTCTATTCCTCCTCAACTCTTTGCCCCCGCTTATTTGTTGGTCCCTCCCCTCACTTTTTTCATGAAAAAGGTTTCATAATTTCCATGTATTAAAAAAAAAAAATTCATAATTTCCATTCTTGTCGCTGTATGATTGATGTGATATTTTGAACTATACGCTACTTTTCAATATTAAGGTAGAAATAAATAACCGTACTCTAAAATATTATTATCTTTATTATATATATGTATATATATAATAATATATAATATGTTAATTAAATTTTGTCAATACAATCGCGACTGGAAAAAATCTCATTCAAATCTGTTGCTTTCTTTTTAAAAAGGAAAATCCCTCTCCCACATGAATTTTTAAGTTTTGTAAAATTGACACATGTTGAAAAGTCTAATTTTTGCTAAAACTACTCAACTTGCTTTCTATACATTAAAAGCTATTAAGTTGTATTTATAATTTAAATATGAAAAAGAGTTCAACTCAATAAATGTCTACTACTTAAAATGTTATGTAATTTGACTTTTTAATGTATAGAAACAACTACGAGTTGTGTCAATTTTATAAACTTAGAAATTATTCATTTACATTAAAAAGTTTTTTACCTACTTTTTAACTTATAAATTTGTAATGTTAAGAAAAAGTTCATTACAAAATCATAAAGTTAAAGAATTTATTAGAATTTTTTTACCGTTCAAAAACATTTTAAACGCTTTTTATAATACGAACACTGTATAAATACAACATTTAAATTCGAAGAACAAACTAGAACTGAAACTATGTTATAATATTCTTTTTAAGAAAAATTGGAACTTGGTTACTTTTTCTCTTTGGAAGAGAGAGAGAGGAGATTCTGAGACTCTGCACCACTCATTTCATTCATAGTTTTTAGATGGGTTTCTTTTTTTTATGGTTTGTTTTTACATATACAGCGTGCAGAGTATCATAAATTTCAAAATTAGCAGAGAATTAAGTGTAAATGTAAAATGAACGGTGGGATTTGGGGATCTGATTAGACAAGACGAAGGAACTGAGAGAGTGATCCAATTTCAAAGAATTCAAACCAAGGCAGCGCCGTCTTCAGTTTCATTGTAATCCTCATTCATTCTTCAAAGCGCGTACACTTCGCCGCTTTCATAGTTTCATCTATGGCTTCCCTCTCCTTTAGCAATTAGCAGCCCCCTCTTCCATTTTTCTTTTATTTTTCTTTCCCCTTCTTGTCACGTTCCGCCCCCACCCCTAATTTCTGTTTCTTTTTTCTTAATTCCTTGTTATTTTACTCTTAATCTCCTTTCATTTCTCCACTTGACTTGAGGCCCTTTCTCCCTTGTATATATCGCTCATTTTCCCCCAACTCTCTTCCTCTTTGGCCTCCCAACCGAGATTCCTGCGCCCTGCCGAGGATTCGAGTTCTCAGGTCAGTTTTTTTTTCTGGGTTTCTCTTTTCTTTTCTTTCTTTTTCTTTTCCCAATGTGAATTTTTTGGATTCCCTTTTCTTTCTTCTGGTTTCTGCTCCTTCAAAGTTCGTCTAATATCTGACCCTTGATCTGATTTCTTTGTGGTGTTGCTGCCTCATTTCTGTTTTTCCATGCAAATTTTTTACTTTTCTGTGAAACTCTTTCTGGGGTTGTTTATATCTGGCTGATTTTCCATCCATAAACGAGATTAGTTTTTATAGTAATGTATGATCTCCACCGCAATCTATTCACCCTTTTTTGAATTTAAGAGCTTGTTTCAGATGCATTTTTTTACATTTTTTTCTCCAAAAACTTAGGGCGCTTCTCTGAAAGGGTAAGTTCTGTTTGGCTGTGGAGAGAGATTTGTTTTCTCCTGTATGCATTCTTTGAGAACAGAGACTAATTGTGGATGAGATTTGTTTTTCCTTGCATCAGCTGTAGGATTTGTTGTTGTGCAGTTTAGATCTTTGTATATTTTTGTAGTTTACTTTGTTCCAGAGTTGGTTTCTGCACATTTGGTTTTTCATTGAATTGTTGAAAACTTTTATCAGGGGGAAATGACGGAGCCAAAGCCATCCACGCCGTTGCTCAGCACAACACCATCTTCCCGAAGCCTACCTGATTTCAAAAAGTCTGTGAAATTGAAATATGTAAAACTTGGTTATCACTACCTCATCACCCATGGAATGTACCTCTTCCTTTCTCCTTTGGTTGTTGTGCTTGCGGCTCAGCTTTCAACGTTCTCCCTTCAAGATCTTTATGAAGTTTGGGGGCATCTTCAATATAACTTAGTTTCTGTGATCCTTTGTTCGACCCTCCTTGTTTTCTTGTCTACCTTGTACTTTCTTACCCGTCCTCGCCCCGTGTACCTTGTTAACTTTTCCTGCTACAAACCCGATGAATCTCGTAAATGCACGAAGAAGATTTTTATGGATCAGTCTGGGATGACAGGGACGTTTACTGAGGAGAATCTTCAGTTCCAAAAGAAAATCCTTGAGAGATCTGGCCTTGGGGATTCAACCTATCTTCCTGAGGCTGTTCTCAATATGCCTCCGAACCCCTCCATGGCAGAAGCTAGAAAAGAAGCTGAAGCTGTGATGTTTGGTGCCATTGATGAGCTTCTAGCTAAGACGAGTGTGAAACCGAAAGATATCGGTATCCTGGTTGTGAACTGTAGCTTGTTCAATCCGACACCATCGCTTTCTGCAATGGTCATCAACCATTACAAGCTTAGAGGGAACATCATTAGTTACAATCTTGGTGGGATGGGTTGCAGTGCAGGTTTAATTTCTATTGATCTTGCAAAACAGCTGCTTCAGGTCCATCCTAATTCCTATGCCCTTGTAATTAGCATGGAGAACATAACATTGAACTGGTACTTTGGGAATGACCGATCCAAGCTCGTCTCTAATTGCTTATTTCGGATGGGTGGAGCAGCAATATTGCTTTCGAACAAAAGATCCGAGAGAAGCAGATCCAAATACCAATTAGTGCATACGGTTCGTACCCACAAGGGAGCAGATGATAAGTGCTTTAGCTGTGTTACTCAGGAAGAGGACTCAAATGGGAAGATTGGTGTTACGTTATCAAAAGACCTGATGGCAGTTGCAGGTGACGCGTTGAAGACCAACATCACGACATTGGGGCCTCTTGTGCTGCCGATGTCGGAACAGCTTCTCTTCTTTGGTACCCTAGTTGGAAAGAAACTCTTCAAAATGAAGATCAAGCCTTACATCCCTGACTTCAAACTAGCTTTTGAACATTTCTGCATTCACGCTGGGGGAAGAGCCGTTTTGGACGAACTGGAGAAGAACTTGCAGCTGTCTGATTGGCATATGGAGCCATCAAGGATGACGCTCTACCGATTCGGCAATACATCGAGCAGTTCTCTTTGGTATGAATTGGCCTATACAGAAGGGAAAGGTAGAATAAAGAAAGGAGATAGAACATGGCAAATAGCATTTGGTTCGGGGTTTAAGTGCAATAGTGCTGTTTGGAAAGCTCTAAGGACCATAAATCCAGCCAAAGAAAAGAACCCATGGATGAATGAGATCCACCAGTTTCCAGTTGATGTTCCTAAAATTTCTGCCATTTGAAATCTTATGATGAACTCTTTAGTTTTTCCATTCATATTAGTCTCCTCTCTAATTTGGGGTGCCAAGATCTTCCATTGATTTTCTTCCTGTTCTGATATTTAAGAATTGACATTTTCTTTTCTTCTAGGCCAGGTTATAGAGAGGTAGTTGCTTTGTTGAGAGCAGAACATTGCATCTTGTTACTTGGATGGATGCTTTGGGAAACCTTCATGTCTTGATTTGTATTGATTGGAGATTGGAACTATTCAATTCAGCAAGATAATTTGGATGGATCATTCATTTCTAATGCTTAAACTCTGTACTTACTATGTGATTCTAGGAACTGAAGCACCACCAAACACTTACAGTCTCAGCTGCATATGAAATAATCATAAACTATTATCGAAGTGACGATAACGGTTTGAAGATCTTTACGAGACGACCTATGAAATTCGAGAATCAAGTGTGGGGCTCGATGACCCTACGACGTTCTGTCGTGTTTTGCTTCTAACAGGCAAAATGGGACTAGAGTGACAATGTCAACGATTGCAGTTCTCAATTAAAAGATCAATTCCTTTCCCACAAGAAACCTTAACCTGCAAGTTAAAAGCACCAGTTGCTAACTTCTTTAGCTAATGCTTAGGGACAAGTCTATCTTCTTCATTGCTATTGCTTAAAGTTGGGAATCTGGAATGATAATTATTATCAATTAATTTCTGTTGATTCATTTTTTGTGTAAAAAATGATTTCTGGTTTAGGAGATTCACGCCAAATTATGATAAGACTATTCATGATTTTGGTAAATGAGATACATCTTTGAAAAGTAAAAAAAAATTATTTTTTTTAATTTTTGGGTTAAATATTCCCTATTGTTTAAAAAGATCAGGAAAATTAGTAGAAATTAGTATAAATTTTGAGTTTTCTTCACTTAAATGACATTTTTTTCTTCAATGGGATCTTTTATTTTAATCGGAGGAGAAATTGCCAAATGTCTAGTATTCCTTCTACTAACAATTAAGAACTATAATAAAAAGTATCAATACATAAAAGACTAAATTGAAACTTTTTAAATAATACGGACTAAATTGAAAGAAAAAAAAAATACTCAAACACAAAGAATTAAAACATGGACTATTTTAGGCTGCTAATTTCATAAATATCTATTTTTAAACATATTTTTATATATCTGTAGCCCTAAAGATGTTTAGGAAACAATCCATACGTCACAATTTCTGTTAAAACATATATTTGACTTTTCTTCTTGGGTCCCTTTTTTTTTTTTTTTTTTTTTTTAAATACCTTTTTAAAACTTACTTTTGCGATGGGCCATGTTTATTTTAAATTGAAATTCAATATTCTGGCCATGTGACGCATGCTGTCAAAAATCTAATAATAAAAGGAAAACAGCAGCAGACAGGAAGGATCCTCCTGTCGTAATCTTGAAAACATTGTCAACTTTTTTGTTTATTTAAAAATGAACGAACCGAATTACCTCACGATAACTGAAAAACAGCGCACGGTCAACTGATTAGTGTTTAGTAAGCACCATTAAATATTGAATCTTAAATGATGCCCATATTTTTAGATACGCATTTCCTTTCTCAAAAGAGGCAACATAATTCTTTCATTTTACGAATATTAACTTATTAAGTAAGCTATTAATTGAAAAAGAAAATATTTATATTAAATTACAAGTTTAGTTCTTTACCTTTCACTCTCTTGAACTAAAAAAAAATTAGTTCAATCTCCTAATCCCACGTTTTTTAGTTCAACATGTAAGGGTGGAAATTTTAATCTTTTTTGGGTTGACAACTTCTAACCTACCTAGGTCATGGTTACTAATTCATTTTTCTTATTATTGATATAATACGAGATGTTACTGGAGAAAAATACTAGGTGTTACTTGAAATTTATGCATACATATGTACACAGACACACACACATATAAAAAAAATTAACTAAGGCAAGTTTTTCTAGTGCCATACTTTTTAGAAACTATACCATTTTTGCATCATTTTTAAGCGCTACAAAATATCTATACATCTTAGCTCCGTTAGGAAGACCCAGGGTTGTCAGCAATAAAACTTGTTAGAAAAAGAAAACTGTTGGGCTTTTTTCTCTTTAAAAATAGATCCTGAAGGCCCAATAACTAAACCCTATTTTGATTGGACATACGTTTCTGGCCCATAAATCCTCTAAAAAACCTGTTTTGATTGGGCACAGGTTTCTGGCCCATAAATCCTCTAAAATCAAGTAGAAACATTCAATACAAAAATCTTGGAAAATTTAAATTTTATTGGACTTAGCTGGACTACAAGAAAGTGGAATTGAATTAGGCTCCCAAAGTTGGATTGCCAACTCTGCGGAGATTAGTCCTGAATTGTAGTCACCGACCAACTTTCTTCACGTAATGGCTCTTCATGGTCCTTGGTACAATGACAGTGGTTAAAAATCTAAAAATAGAAAAATATAATGCATAAGCCAATGCATAGCAAAAACATCATGTCCACTTGAGACGACAAGTTCTCACACCCATATACTGCGGAATTGACTAAAACTGTATACAAAAATCAGCAAAGTCCATATCTCACAAAAGAACTGTATAGGATAAGCTCAAACGCTCAGGCAACTTCCCACCAAGCAATGGAGAAACAACGTTCACTCATTTCCCGTCTCCGCCTTCTCTCTGCCCTTCCCCTCATCTGCAATGTTGAACCCCTCGATCTTGCGCGAAACTTCATCTGCACTTACTTTTACTTTTCCAATGGATCCGTTAACCAAGGCTTCGTCCGAGTCATCGTGTGTTAAAGGACCAGTCTGCCATATCCTAATGGTTCCATCCTCAGATCCAGAGGCATAGGATTCCCCTCCTGGAGCAAAGCGCAAGCAATGTACAGGTCCATGATGACCCTTATTACATGCTGCATCCACAGTTAAAACCAGGCATTCTTCAGCAATCGCATTTGGAACCTCACAGGAAAAGAGTTCAAATCTTTTTGGCAAACAAAAATAAAAAAAGAGATACAGATTCATGGGTAACTGATGTCAGAACGTACCGATCTCATCACCAGTATGAAAATCAAATACATGGATCCACATATCCTCTCCACCCGCAATGAACTTCATCCCATACTTCGGTTCCAATGAAGCAGACTCTACAGTGCAAGGCATGTTGTAGCTCTTGACTACGCCAAAGCTGTAAAAGAAAAACAAAGAAAACATCACAAGGAGAATATAGAATTTAAATGTCACACTGCTTAGGCATTTATACTTACTGATTTGCATCCCAAAATTTAACAGTAGATCCGTCAGCAGTTGTGATATACCGTCCATCCTGACTTACTTCTGCACTAGTTACTGATGACTTGGTTTCAAGTGTTTGAACTATTTGGCCACTTCTTACATCCCATAACCTGAACGACGACAGCCGAACTCAGAAAAGACTGCTAAAATATCCAAATAACAATAATAATAAAAAAAATACGCTTCCATGCAGTGTGAGAAGGCAGATCAATAACACGAACACCAGCAACAAATACCTGACACCTCCCATGTCTGTGCAAGAACTTAATATAGTTTGATCACTGTGAAGCCATGTAACTGTTCTAACTGAACCGGGGGATTTATCCACTTCTCTTGGAGGTGCATCTGGGCGATTCAGATCATATATTCGTAGTACCTTCTCCAAACCACCAGTCAATAAAAGGTGTGTATCCTGTCACATTTCAGAAAATGCATTAAGAGAAAAGCGAGGGAGAATGTCATTTTAAATTGAAGCATATCAGAATGAACAAGATGATCAAAGCACCATAGTCCTTCCAGATAAATCACAAGAGAATCACGATTTGGTAAATAACAGTCAAAACTCTAGTGCCACAATGATTTCCGTAGGAGGGACAATAACAGCATTCAAAAAGCAAGTCAAAGAAACAAGTGAATCTAATCATGTAAAGTAAAACTACAGATTTACTCTTATTGACAAGGAATTAACTTGAAATGAAGACCAAGGGTCCCATGATCATGGATACATCACATTAAATTAATCAAAGGCCCACACACCCACAAGAAGTGAAAATTACTCATTTTCATTTCAATAATTTCTGTGAGTATTCAGTCGTGGCTCGACTAATCTCATGGAATAACCACTAGACCGACCTTCCACAAGTTGCCGGGTTTTATTATGCTAGGTAGGTGGCCAAGGTCACCATGAGATAAATAAATTCCATGGTATTTCCATATAAAGTCTACCAATGTTGTGATAGTCGATTCCTATGTTAGTTTTTAGGAAATGATCATATGCACATCAGCAAAGTGTGTGTATCAAGAATGTGATCAAAGACATAACATTATTAAGAACATGCAAAAATTACCTCTGAAAAAGCACAGGCACGAACAATATGTTTGTGCTCGAATGAGTGCAGTACATCTCCAGTTAATGCATCCCATACTTTCCTGTAAGTTTAACCACAAATAAGAAGGATCCTATTAATGATTTTAACCTCCACCATTGTTCACAAAATCACTTGAAAGAAATGTCTAACATCGATTGCAAATTACATCATATTTAACAAAAAATACTTTTTCATCAAAATAAAGCATATGACAATAAATTATGAATGACATTCATAAGCCAAATAAATCATTAAAAAGAATCAATAAACTCTACCACACATTTGACGAGAAGACGTGAGGAGATGGTGCAGTAAATGAGGAAGCAAATTTGGCAGTAAGTCTTAGCAGAGTTTGTTTACATAGTAAGGTGGGTGGTAGGTCAATTTAACCATTGTACCTGATGGTTAGAACCAATTCGTTTCTAACAGTCAGGACTTAAGTTTCAGACCCCCAATCATTACAGAGTCTTGCTTGTAAATTCTGGCAAAAACTTGCCTAACAAAAAATATTTTCTACAACTCTACCACAAATCACTAGAATGAGGCAGGAATAATTCAGCATGCGTGGGAACCAAAGCACATTCAGGAAGGCTTCCAGCTTACTGTCCAGGTTCAGGACTAAAACGACAATTGATGACAAATCTTCAAGCTGAAAAAATACAAACTATTAAATACATTACCGATTACTGATTGTAGTTTACACCCCAAAAACAGGAGCTTGGGTGTATTTCGGGCACTATTTTTAGAGAAATGTATAAAAAAATTTATGAACTAATTTAGTTTATGATAATATCTATTTTTGAGCGAAGTTTATGATAATAACTATTATGTTTTTCTTTAGAAATAGTCAACATAGAAAGATATTTCAATCATATTTTCATTAAAATATAAGTTATATGAAAATTGTTGGGAATTCATACACACTGTTCGCTAATGTATATAAACCACGGCTTCAAGAATATAAAAGAGTAAAACGTATACTATATAACAACCCTTTCAATTTTTTTTTTAAGGTCACTCACTCCACATCAAACAATAATTCTTCAACTTATGTCAAAAAGAAAGTTGTTATAAAACCAACACGCAAATCAAAAGCCAGCTTCTTATAACCACAAAAAGACAAAACACACCGGAAATTGAAAATATAAAGCATAGCAGAGTACATCCGTAAAGCAGAAGCATGGTGATCAAAGTAAAAAAATACTTGAAACAAGGAATTATAAGAATAAATTCCAGATCTAAGTTGATCGGTGAAGAGGTCCTCCTCTCAGGATCTCTAATCATATGCAGCATACAACGTTATGACTAAAAAAACCAATAATATGGAAGTTCTTGAAACGTATCATGGAAGCCAGTGAAAAAGACATACGCTGAAAAATCAGCCGAACCAGTAGCAGCACGTAAAGCATTGGTATCCAGGCAACAACTCCAAACTGCGCCTTTATGACCTTCAAATGTACCAATCCAATCGCCAGTTTCTCCATTTCTGAGCATGGGATTGGAATCTGAATGGCGGAAGAAAAGCGTAATTCAGAGGCAACCCAGGATAATAAAATGTGGATTATGCTATGAGCAAATAATCAACACACATGGGTTTCAACAAATCATTCATCTAGAAGGCAAAAAATAGCAATGCCCACATGTAACCAAAGCTATCAATTAAAGTCAAAAAGACTGACACTGAACACGCATGATCCAAAATCATTTAACACTCATAAACTGATGATCACCGAAATTAACAGTATGCAGAAACTTTCGCGATTCATAAATTCAAAACGAAAAAGCCAAAAAAAGAAGAGAAAAAAAAGGTCATCGTGACTCGTACCCTTGCTGGCACTGATGAGGAAGAATCCATCCGGCGTAATAGGGCTATAAAATAGATCCACAACCGGTCGAGAATGGCCATGGCACACAAGAGGAACAGCCACTCTCTTCTTATCCATCTCTCTCACAAAATTCAACTACTTACAGTCCTATAAACCTAACCTAAACTATAGATTTCCTCTTTATTTATTCTTGTATTTCAAAAACAAATAACCAAATCAAAACCCTAAAGCCGCAAATCCTCACAAATCCACAACCAACTGTAAGCAGAAAGACGGCGATCAGTAAAAATCAAGGTAAGCTGTTTGAATTGTGATCGAACGGAAATTGGAGCGAGAAATGGCGGTATATAACACAGGTGAGAGACGCTAACAACTGAGCTAACACCCACACCTCCTAACCCTCTAAAATGGCTCTGATAAAATCAAAATCTAATCCCAAAATTACAGCAAAAATATTATAAAAAAGAAAAAAACTTCAAAAGAAAAATCTAACAAAACAGAGCTTCATAGAGAAGGGCTAGGCGCAACCATAACTGGCTTCAGACCTGATCTTATATAACATCAACATGAAACTGACTTTTTCTTTTCTTTTCTTTTCTCGTTTACACTTCTCCTTTTGGGCCTGGCCTCAAATCAAATGGGCTTTATTCTAAATTAACCCGGCCCATTAGCACGCTGAGGCCCGTCTCATTCTTCTTTTCTTTGCCGAAACCGCAAGAAACCGGAAAATCCCACCTCCATTTTAATTTTAGGACATTCATACAATTAAATCCCATTCCAGTTTGCTCATTTTTGTTCAAATCTCGATCATCAGGAAGAAAAAAAAAAGCTTCGATTTCGAAGGGTTTTTCCAATGGCGACAATGGAGGTTGAAACCCTGCAGGTAACTTCAGCGTCGGCGGATTGTTGCTCCGCGAAGCCGGCGACGAAACAAGGTGAGGGTCTCAGGCAGTACTATCTGCAACATATTCACGAGCTCCAGCTTCGGGTCCGTCAAAAGTCTCATAATCTGAATCGTCTTGAAGCTCAGCGGAACGAGCTGAATTCGAAAGGTAACAATCAATTTTGATTTTTGAATTTTGAATTTTTTTAGTTTACTTCCAGGGTTTGGAATTTTTTTTTAGCTTTGGTTCATCTAAATTACCTTGTGATGAGGGTTCCAAGCGTACGAGTCCTCAGTCCACAAGTGTCATACTTTTTTTTGTTTACTTAGCTGAAGAATGTTTACATAATTAAGTAGCTAAAAGGGTTGAATTTTGAGGCAATTTTAATGAAAAAAGTGATTTAGGAAAAGAAAACAAAACTTGAATACTTCAAAAGAAGATATAAGAACAATTAATTACTTCAATTTCATTGTTATTATTTTTTTCGCTGTCCGTCCCACTTCCCTCCTTAAACGAATCAAGTGTTCTTTGAATTGAGTTTCTATCTCTCCATATTGTTTGTTGAAGTTGTAATTTGTAAATAACTGGAACCCGCTTGGTGGTTCCATAGAAGCTAGATTATGTGAGAGAAGAAGTCATATGTCTTGATCTGAGACTCTTGGAATTGAAATCCTCTTGGCCGTAACCAACTTTATTTCCAAGAGAGCAATTAAGACTGGTAATTGATGAGTGGTAAAAATCATTCTTACCTCTTCTTATCTAACAGATCCTACAACTATTTTATAATTGAACTTTTATGTTATTGTCGTCTTCAAATAACTGTCTGAGTATATATCTCTGCCTAGTGTCTGCTTTAGGTCTTGCAATTCTGTAGCTTTTTAAGAGAATCTTAGAAACAAAATTTCTGATACTGGACTGTGTTATTTATAAGAAGTTTACTTTTGGTTTCACCATGGCCTTTACTTCGTTTCTTCAAAAATAAGATGACCCAGAACCAGTGGATTGTTTTGAGGATAACACAGAAATGGTGGTTCTGAACTCATATTATGCTTAAACATGGAATTGATACAAGTGTTTCCCCCTTCATTTTTTAATCTGCTTTGTTATACGATGCTTTTATTACCTGGGAAGTCCCAACATTAGTCTGTTGGATTTATAATTTATTTGAGGCTATTGCATTTATAACTATTATTATTATGTACAGTGCGCATGCTCCGGGAAGAGCTGCAGCTGCTTCAAGAGCCAGGATCCTATGTTGGTGAAGTTGTAAAAGTCATGGGAAAGAACAAAGTTTTAGTTAAGGTCAGTGGATTTTTCTTGTTGAAATAGACCTTGCCATTCTCCTTCTCTCTCTCACTCCCTCACTCCCTCCAGGCACTTGGATACATATTAATATTACATAAGAACTCCCGTTTCGAAACCCATTTTGTGTAAAGTTTGATATTCTGGAACTAAAAGGTGAAAATAGGCGTAAGTTGCATATGATCGAGTCCATATCATTAAAATACTGAGTCTTAATTTCTGATACTTTCTGGCAAACAGAATCTGGCTATTTAGCTCTTCAAATAGTTAGCGTTGGCATGCTATTATTAATCTACAATTCAAATTTTTATATCGACAATCAAAGTTTGATTCCAATACATTCAATCTCTACTAGGATATTGGAAGTTTTTTTTTCCAACTCTTTTTGTTCACCTGCGCAGGTTCATCCAGAAGGGAAATATGTTGTTGATATTGACAAGAGTATTGATATCACAAAAATCACACCTTCAACTAGAGTTGCTCTCCGTAATGACAGCTATGTTCTCCATTTAGTCTTGCCAAGCAAAGTAGATCCTCTAGTTAATCTTATGAAAGTTGAAAAGGTTCCTGATTCTACTTATGATATGATTGGTGGTCTTGACCAGCAAATAAAGGAAATAAAAGAGGTTTGTATGTTGCAAATATTTTCTTATTTATGTTCACTACTTGTCAGTCAATAATCTGTAAGTTCTAAAATATTAATTTCAATCTGCAGGTTATCGAACTCCCCATTAAGCATCCTGAACTATTTGAAAGTCTCGGAATAGCTCAACCAAAGGTAATATAACATGCAACAATGTTATTTTTTTAACTAATTTCTTGTTACTTATGTTGTTCCTTTCAAACATATATCTCTCACTACTGCACTTCATATAGGGCGTCCTGCTATATGGACCACCTGGTACAGGGAAGACACTGCTGGCTAGAGCAGTGGCTCACCATACAGATTGTACTTTCATCAGGGTTTCTGGGTCTGAATTGGTCCAGAAATATATTGGAGAAGGCTCTAGAATGGTCAGAGAGCTTTTTGTCATGGCCAGGTTTTTCTTCTGTATTTTCATTATTAATTCTTCTGCACATTGTTTACTTTGACCTCTCTGCTTTTATCTCTTCTATTTATGAATGGGAGCTCTTTATCTTGCCTGTCATTAATTACTAGAATCCAAATCAGGAACGGGCCTTTTAGTGCAAAAGTTACATCGAGTGGAAATGGGTAGTAAATGTCTAGGATTTCATTTTCCACCCGTGAAAACCTTCTACAGAACAGCCCAGAATCAAACTAGGAAAAAAATTTATCTTTAGATGTGCCTGTCTTGGTGATTTAATTTTAAGTATATTTATATTGTTCTAAGTTTTAAACTGCTATCATTTCTTGATTTTCTTCGCAGGGAGCATGCTCCTTCTATCATTTTCATGGATGAAATTGATAGCATTGGGTCTGCTCGAATGGAATCTGGAAGTGGTAATGGTGATAGTGAGGTGCAGCGAACCATGTTGGAACTTCTTAACCAGCTTGATGGATTTGAAGCATCAAACAAGATCAAGGTACAGTACATAACTGCAAATTTGAAGGACGTAAAATATGACACTTCAAATATCCTAGACCAGCATTGAATAAATCTTACTCGAGCTTTTTTTAAATCAACCATAGTTTTAAAAGGTTAAACTACTAAAAAAATGGTTTTCAAAGGTTAAAGGAGATAGCCTGGCTTATTCTTTTGAAGGGGTGAGGTTTATAACATTGAAATATAACCATTTGTACTGAAGTCCATGCAGTTCCTGGAAACTTAATGAGCTCTTACATATTTCCAAAATTCCAGTCATCTAATTATTGAGTTTGGATCTAATTGCTTGTATTTTTAACAGGTTCTGATGGCCACAAATAGGATTGATATTCTGGATCAAGCTCTCCTTAGGCCAGGACGAATTGACAGGAAGATTGAATTCCCAAATCCTAACGAGGATGTAAGTACCACTTCGTGTTTCAGTATGTACTTGTAATTTAAAGTGTATTATAGGAATGCAATCAATTTTACTGTACTCAACTTTGTGGCTCTTTCTAAAGCACCCTTGGCCCAGAAGGATTTACAAATTTGTTTGCAATGGAAAGATAAAGGCCACTTATCTTGTCGGTTTGGTTATGCTGTAATATGCATTTGAGAATACTTATAAATGCCTATATATTTTTTTCTTCTAAACCGTGCTCTTTTTCTCCCACTGATGAGGTTTACAATTAATTAGCTGTTAGTAGTCAATCGCGAAAAATGAAATCACGGTTTTTACAATATTGATATACTGACATTCAGTTTATATGAAATGCAGTCCCGGTTTGATATCTTGAAAATACATTCACGAAAAATGAATTTGATGCGTGGGATTGATTTGAAGAAAATTGCAGAGAAAATGAATGGCGCATCTGGTGCAGAGCTCAAGGTATATATATTGTATATCATATTGACCCCATTCTACAGCGAAGAGGCTTGTAGATCAAATGCTTCTCTGGACATGCCCTCTTTTGATTAGGCCCTAAAAAGAGATGGCTGGAATATTATTAACAAGCATCTGTTAATGAATTCGACGTAATCATGATTACATTTGAGTGATTGCACTAATTACTTTTGGTTGGCATATTTTGTGTTTTAATGCAGGCCGTGTGCACAGAAGCCGGAATGTTTGCTTTGAGGGAAAGAAGGGTTCACGTGACTCAGGAAGATTTCGAGATGGCCGTTGCCAAGGTAATGAAGAAGGAATCAGAGAAGAACATGTCATTGCGAAAGCTCTGGAAGTAGAATCATTATACGAAGCCGCACAGGCATTGCTTACCCTTTTGTTCTTGAATTCTTCACCTCACCTGGGCTGTGCTTGGAGAATGTTTGTTGAACTTGGTTATCTGCCTTAAATGATGTTTTCTAATCAACTCTATTATCTTTACATGGATCTTGTAACTTAAAGTCTCCCCTGCAACCTTTCTTTTACCATCTCCTCCAAATGTAATAACAAGTTGGCTGTAGCTGGTAAGAAATGATCAATTGGCTGATAATTTGGAAGTTTGTTCTACATTTAGTTGATATCATTCTGGCCTTTTGTCTGTCATTTGGCGTTCATTGAAATGAAGCATGAGAGAGAGATTCCATCCATTCTTGTGGCCTATCTGTGTCAGATATTGTAATTGTGATGGAGCAGCAACCACTGGAAAACGATAGTGGTTTTGGAGGCCCTCTAGACAAATCCAGCCACCGAATGGTTGGAATCTGGAAATATTTCCAGCTTCATGTATCTAAATCTTTGTTAATGTGAACTGTGATTGGTCGAGGGTTATTTTTATTATGTTGTATAAATGTTTTATTCAAATTAAAATTTTAATAATTGAGACCTCAGTGTTGACGAGCTGGTTCGTTGCATTATCATATCGACGCATTCTCGTTACGTGTTAATGAGCAAACATTTTCTATTTAGTTAGTTGATTGTATTAAGGCTTATGGTTGAGTGAAAAAAATAAATTTTTTCGAGTGGGTAAAATATAGTTTAGAGACCATTTGTGAGGTTTAATCCTAAGTTGAAACCATAAAAATCAAATTGAATTGAAACTATGCTCAAATTATAGAGACCAAACATGTAATTTAACATGATCTTTAACATCAGACCCAAGAATTTGAACATAATTCAATTGATTAAAGTACATATCTTCAGCTAAAAGGTCATTTGAATTATCTCTCTTACATGTTATTGAACTCAAAAAAAATAAAAAATATATCAAATACTAAATCAAAGGCCACATTGTTATAAAAGAAAAGCAAGAAAATCAAAGTATAACCAAAAGTTTTTTCTTTTTCTTTTTTTTTTCTCTCCAATTTCGAAGGGCAAAAGTAATAAGTGCAAAGATAGGGGGCAAGTTTGATAAGACAACCCTG